>ML978770.1:0-41993 GCA_010015785.1 Saccharata proteae CBS 121410
ATATCCCTCTAGCTCCGGTGTACGATACTTACCGTGGAAGGATCAGCTAACTAACCAGAGTGATACGCCATGTGCCAATCGAAAGTCGGCGGCTATAAAAGTCTCACTTGATGGCCAATCGTTACCGCTGGAGTCGCTTGATGCGTTGAGCTCCCGGGCTGTCATTTACCGAAGATTCCAGCGAATAGGAAGGTGAATCTAAGCCAGGATTGCTGCGAGGCTGAGTTTCAGCCTCGCAGAGACACGCCAACACTCTCCGCTCTCACAAACCATCAACCACCTCTTCGTCATATCTATCCTTTGCCCTTCCTGAAATCCTGGCATCATGAGGAGAAGAAGCAGAAGCGAAGGCTCTAAGCCTGATAAAGGCAGCCCCGAGCAACCTACTAAAATTCGGATGAAAAAACACAATGAACAACATCGAAGGCGCGAACCACCGGTAGAACAGACCAGGCAACAATTGGACATCTCTCACATCACGCCCAACACGGCTGCCCTCTCAGACAAATCCACATATTATCCATTGGATGCGGACCAGATCAGGCTGGCAGTAATCCACCCCGGAACTCAGTCGGAGCCTCTTCACTGCAGTCTGCACACTGTGCGATTGTCGCAATGGGAGACTGAAGAAGCCCCTTCTTCCGACTTGCCTTTTCCACCTGCCTACGAAGCACTTTCCTACGTGTGGGGAAGCACTGATCGACCGGAGAGCGTCATCATGCATCATGGCAATGTCCTGGCGCAAAATCCCGAGCCACTTCTAGGATCCGCCTCAAGCAGGTCATCACACGAATGTTTCGGCTGTGGCTTTTTGGCAATGACCGAGAACTTACGAATCGCACTCTGCGGTTTGCGCAAATCATCAGATTTCCGAGTTGTTTGGGTCGATTCCCTCTGCATCAATCAAGACGACCTGTTAGAACGTGGAACGCAGGTAGCTCTCATGTGGCGGATTTATCGCCAAGCATCGCACGTAGTCATCTGGTTGGGAGAGGAAGAGCATTACACTACCGACGCGGTGTTTGCTATCCATAAGTTTGCGACGTCTGCCAATATACCGAAGAAGTTCCCATTCAGACAGCCAGAACTATTCATACCCGTTGAGCTACAGCATGCGGTCATCGCTATGCTTCGCCATCCTTGGTTTACACGCTTATGGGTCTTCCAGGAAAGCATTGCGGCGCAGGAAACCACCGTATGCCAGGGGCGGTTCCGGGTGGACTTCTGGAAACTGCTGGAAACCTGTCAAGTATTGGAATTCTCGGCCGATTATCCTGATATCACTCCAATCATTGATTGCCAGCCGGCAACCAGTTTGACTGACGTCTCTGAAAGGGCCAATAAAATATCCACCAGCTTCGAGACCAGAGCAACCATATTCAAGGATTTCGGTTACAATGATGTTGTCTATTACACATTCTCTCGCGGCAGGCTACCCGTGGCCTCAGTAAAGTCCCGTCCCCTCTTGCAAGTGCTTGGAATTGTTGCCCTAATGAAGCGTGCTCGTCTCCAGCTTCATAGGTATGCCTACGGGCCGAACTGTGGTGAAAACCTCGAGTGGACCCGCGAAGTGAGAAAAGAAACTACGATTGTTTCAGCTATATTCCCAGCTCTTCGGCATCCCGAATGTGCGGATCCAAGGGACAAAGTCCTCGGCCTTCTCATACCATGGAACAGTCCGATTCATATCTGCCGTTCGCTGAGCCCAGTTTCGCGAAGGTTCTGTCCGATAACCCGAGCGAAAAATACTGGGACGGCAAAGGTTTTAGAAGAACGTTCATCGTGGCGGAAAGCGGCCTGATCGGCTTGGCCCCGTTATCCGCCCGTGCCGGAGATGAAATTTGGGCTTTGAACACCGATGGTTGTCACTTCTTCACTTTCGCTGTCAGAGCAGTGGGCATGTACCACCGCTTCATCGGCGAATGCCATGTGCACGGGATCGAGGTTGTAAACGCGCGACGGGAACCGTGCAAACTGGACAAGATAACTTTGTACTAGAGGAGATAGATGCGCAGTATCATTTCTCCCCCTGGCTACGTACAGACGGTCGATATACCAGGGGCTGTCGACAGCCGGTAAAAGTTGACCAAGTGGCTGAACGCACTTCGACCTCCTAGCCATCTGCTACGAGGGCTTACTTCGACTGCTATGACGGACGAGGTATATTCGCTTTCAGCTCATAGTAACGCCTTTCCGGACTTACTTCAACGACCTTGAAATCGATACATAGCCTGCTTCGAGGAAGTTAAGGACGCAGTCCCGGCCTGCTTCAACCTGCCAAAGCCCTGTTATGTCGGTCTTACTCTTATCTGCTTTAAGTCTCGGACAGCCTAAGGGGTAAGCGCATGTCATCGGAAGAGAACGGCCAAACCTCACAGCAGCTCGAGATTCAATTCCTATGCTGCCTCGAAAACATCAATCACTAGGAAGACATATGTACAATATCCATCACATCCAAATCTACCAGAGAGCAAAGCCACTCAACCCGCCCTCGCCAACTCCACCACCTTCGCCGCCGCCTCATCAAACCCATCGTACGCAAAAACCTTCAACCCACTCTCCGCCACAATCCTCTGTCCCTCCTGCTCATTCGTGCCCCTCAACCTCACCACAACCGGCACGCCCCTCTCCTCCAACCCCAGCTGCTTGAACGCCAACAAGATCCCGTTGGCAATCATGTCGCACAGCGTCAGCCCGCCAAAGATGTTCACAAACACGACTTTCACCCTCGGATCCGAGAGCACGAGCTCGAAACTCCGCTTGACGGTCTCGGCGGTGGCCTTGCCGCCCGTGTCGAGGAAGTTGGCGGCGAGGCCGTTGTGCGGGGGGAGGGCGAGGGCGTCGACGGTGTTCATGGCGAGGCCGGCGCCGTTGACCAGGGTGCCGATGTTGCGGGTTGGGTCGTCGGGGGAGCCGAGCTTGACGTACACGATGCCGTCTTTTTCGGCGGAGAGCTCGGCGGGGTCGGCGGTCGAGGTGTCGCGGAGGGCGTGCAGTTCCTGGTTCCGGCCGCAGGAATTGAAGGCTGCGTCGTCGAAGGTGAAGCGCGGGTCGTGGATCAGGAGGGTGTCGGAGTCGGAGGGGATGCTCAGAGATGCTTGGATGGTGATGCCTTCGTGCTCGCGGAAGATGGTGTGCAGGACCGAGATGAGGTTCGCGGCGGCGGCTTTGGCGGCTGGGGGTGCGGCGTCCATTTGGAGGTGCTGGAGGGCTTCGTTGATGATCGTGTTGGTCAGGCCTTGGCGGTAGTCGAACGGGATGCGGCGCGCGCGGCGGTGCATGCTTTCTGGGTCGGCGGTTGGGGAGGCTAGGATGCAGGGGGAGCGCGCGGAGCGGTCGACGGTTATGGCGACGAGGTGGGTGTCGGTTGGAGATGAAGGGGTTCCGGAGACGGTGATCCCGTGACCGGAGAGGATGTCGGAGGATTGGGAGATGTTGAGATGGAGATCTCGGCGCTGGGGGGCTTTTCCTCGAGGAGATGATGAGAGGATTTCAGGACGCAACATTGGCTTTCGAGAGGTATGGTATCCGCGCTTCTGGCTGGCCGCAGAGTTTTGCTAACAAATGTCAGTCAATATCCCGACAGGGCTCTTCAGTTGGAGAGAACTCACGATTTTCTGGACGTTCCTGCCACTATCTGTGAGCAAGCCTTTCATTACATTGCCGAACCGCGAGGGATGGTCCACCATGACGGCGCCGGCATCTTGCAGGATTTTGTATTTCTGGTCAGCGTTGTTCTCGCCAGAGGCTTGCCATGCGCCGGCATGACCCATCACATAGCCTGGTTTTGCACACTTGCCACCAATTAAGGCGGCAATCGGCCTACATGTAGATCGTCAGTTGACTGTTTGAGAGGGTTTCAGGATGAGAGGTTCATACTTTGGATTACTCGTCCTCTTCTTGTAATCTCGAATCCAATCTGCCGCCTCCTCTTCCGCCCTACCGCCCACCTCGCCCACGAGAATGATACCCTCGGTATCAGGATCATTCTCAAACACTTTAAGCGCGTCAACGAAATTAGTGCCAGCGATGACATCACCACCCATGCCAATGCAAAGACTCTGTCCAAGCCCGGCTCTGGTGACGGAAGCCACAGTCTCGTAGCTCAGCGTCCCGGATTTGGCAACGATGCCGACGTGGCCGGGGGAGAAGGTGGGCAGCGGTTGGAACCCGATCCTGCATTTCCCAATCGCAGAGATGATCCCCGGGGCATTGGCGCCCACGAGGCGTGATTTGGACTGCGTCGAGAGCATCGAGTGTATCTGCGTCCCCATCAGCCAACCAACCAGCCACCACGTTGAACCACACATCACGAACCCGCATAACATCATGCAGCGGAATGTGTTCCGCAACCGCCACAATCAACGGCACCTCGGCCTCCACCGCCTCCTCGATCGCGGCCGCGGCCTGGTGCGCTGCCACGTAAATCCCCGTGGCGTCGGGTTTCAACTGCTTCATGGCTTCTTTGACGGAGGGCAGGACGGGGAGCCCGAGATGCTCGCCATGGCTGCCCGGCTTGACGCCGCCCACGATGTTGGTCCCCCAGGCGAGGGACTCGCGGGCGTTGGCCGTGGCCTGGCGGCCGGTGAAGCCTTGGAAGATGACGCGGGTGTGGGAACCGATTTTCAGATTGGGGACTGTGGAGGCGTAGGAGGGGTTTGAGGGGGTGGAGGAGAGGAATGATATTGGAGAGGTTTGGAGAGGGGTGGTGGTGAGAGGGTGGAGTTTTGATGATGGACGGATGCGGGAGGAGGGCATTGGCGTTGAAGAAGCCCGCCGGGACAGCATTGTTACAGGCATTGAAGCGGGAAATTTGACAGAGAATTGTGTTTATTGGACGGTGTACGCTCTGCTCTCACCAGTACACTTGAATCTGAGATGAGATCCCACACACTATGTCTGGGGAAGATATGCTGTTCTCGGGGTCTATATATGTAGTCACTGGTCGGCCGGGGATATGCGCTGGAGATAAATCGTCTGGCAGTCGGGGAACAAGCGACATCGGACGACCTCGGGAACTCGTCGAAGCAGCTGGTGCAGATGCGGCAGCGAGAGGAGTAAAAGTAACAGCAACTTCACTTACCGCAACCCTTCAACCTTCACCAACTCAATCGCCCCGTGCTCGACGCGACAACAGCAGCCAACAAGCTCAACGCACAACGCATCGAGACTCTCATCCCCCACGTTTGTTTCCCTTACTAAATTAACTGTGGGGAGCTGTGCGTTCCCTCGGCCGGTGACGTGCCCCAGACGGCAAGCTTCGCAAGCTTCGCAAGCTGCTCTACCCAATCTTTTCTTTTTATAGAAGTGCGAGCTGCGATCCCCCGTCTCCCAGCAAGCGTCGATCGAGACTTCCATCCGGTCCAGACTCGACATTATAGTTGCCCCTGAGCGAGACGTGGGCGAGGCTGTGTTTGCTAGTGTCGTGTGGAAGGAGGGAGCACAAAAAGGCTGCGAGGTCCACGCCGCCGACGTTGGAGGAGAACGCAGAGTTTCGACGCCGCCTTTCAGTTGCATCGACGTTCGTTTGAAGACGAGTCCCTCCCATCCAAACCCCAGATACTTCCGCATACGGTACCGTCTGAACCCATATAAGAAGCGATATCAACCAGTGCAGCACCAGCAGCAGAGCAACAATGGCTTCCTCCGCCATCCCCTCAGAAGGTACCTGCCCTTCCATCCCGAGCTCAATGCCCAACCCTCACACCAATCCACTAACCCACAACCCGCAGATCTGGCCTCCTCCCTCACAAACCTCCGCATCTCCACCTCCGACACCCCCACCCCAACCGTCATCTCCCCCAACCCCAGATCCAAACCGCCCACCCACAAAAAGCCCGCCCAACAAGCCATCGCCGACTCCTGGGACGACGAAGTCTCATCCTCCGACGACGATGATGCCGAAGCAGCGACCACGGAAACAGACACCCCCACCGACGCTTCCGCAAACCCACTCAAACCAACAACGTCCGAAGGCCCCATCGCGCCGCCGCCAACCCCCGCCTCGCCGATTGCCGCATCACCGGCCATGCGCGCGGCGCCGACGGGGACGGGCAGTATAGCGAACACGCTGTACGACTCGCCCTACGCGATCGCCAGCGAGGCTCGTGGCAGTGGTAGTGGTAGTGCTAGCAGTGGCGGACCGACAAAAAGGCCAGAGAAGACTACGGCGGTGGCGGCGAGGTTGATAGCCGGGGGGTTGGGGGTCAGGGCGCCGAAGCGGACGGAGGAGGAGAGGGAGTATGATAGGGCGGTCAGGGAGAAGGAGAGGAAGAGGCGGGAGAGGGAGCGGGAGGAGAAGGAGAAGGAGAGGAGGAGAGAGGAGCTGGCGAAGAAGAGTGTGTGGGATGATTAGGGTGGGGGTTTGGCGGGGGTGAGGAGGGGGACCAGCTGGTTCTGTGGGGCTTCGACGTTTGGAGTTGGGAATTGGATGGGGTGGGTGGTTATGCATGGTTATGCATGGACTGTGTGGGTGATATCTTGCTTGATTACTGGATGGGAAAAGTAGGGGTAACGTTATGCCTTGGGGGGTTATGATCGAATCTGGCATGTCTAACGATCAGGTCATCCGATACACGCTACGAATTTGCTCACGACATCATGTCGACTGAATTGTATTCGGGAAAACATTCCGTTGACACGTGGGGCTGCTGCATTGTCTAGGGTTCTTGAGATGCTCTTTTGCAGGAATCAGGTGATGGCCCCAGGATCTTGTGCGCGGCTTGCTGGACGGGAGGCATTTACAGCGGAATGGTGGAAAGAAGAAGTCGACGCGCTCTTTGCATCCCACACCTAGCACACGACGAGCAAGAGCGGTAATAGGTCAGCAAAGTGAAACAAAACCTCAGAATTCCTGTTGACGCCAGAGGCGCCGTAGCACCTCGCACGATGCTTTCGCTATCCATTCCCCCCCGGCAATATTCCCGGCGCATGACGCCTTCATCCTCAGCCGTCGTTGCGCTCTGGTTCTCTCCCCTTCATGATATTCATTTACGGTCGGATGGCAGGAGGAGTAGAGCCCCAAGCATGTCCAAGCTCATCTTTTTTTCCGCTCGCACAATGTATGTAAGAAAGTCGACGGTCGTTGATCGATCGCGGCATGCGCTTGGGCGAGAGATCTAGCAGGCGCCGCCGATCTGCTCCTGGTGGACCTCGAGCACGTCGCCGTCGTTCATCTCGAGCTGTAAGGAGGTCGTGGATTAGCGACACGCACACTCGCTTGCGGGGGCTCGATTTGCCACGCCACTCACAGAATCAGGATTGTCCGCAGCGTTGACGCGCTGGCCCTCGAAGAGGAAGCGCACGCTGGTGGGCGACTTTCCCTGGCGCTCGCAGAAGGCGTCCATGAGCTTCTTGAGGGCGGTGGTGCGCTTGATCTTGAAGAAGACTTCGTTGTTGCCGTCGGTGACCTTGATGTTCAGGTGCTCCGTCTGCTGGGGTGGCGCGTCGGCCTTGGGGCTGCCGGATTCGGACATGTTGACGTTGGTGTTGAAGAGGACGGGGTTGGCTAGATTGATGAAGGGATGCTTTGGAGCGAGGGCCATGATGGCTGCGTGTTAGAGTCATGACGGCTTGGGAGTTTGTGGGCGCAATGGGGTTGAGACTGACCTTGGGCGGCGCGCGCGTTGGCTTTCGTAGGTGTGGGAGAGGGTTGCGGTTTGTGGAGAGGGCCGCGAGAGTGATGGAGCTTCAAATGGTTAGTGAGACGGGGGCGAAGCGGACGGCTCGCTGGGGGAACGTACTCAGGTGACTGCGCAGACGGTGAAGAAGAGAGAGTGGTGGGAGAGTTGGGGATTTGTTGCACGGCGGAGGACGGTGGAGGATGTTGATCTTGCCGTGGGCGGGGCGAGCCGGCCGACATGGGCAAGGCAGCTTGTTGCGTCAATGCCCGTATGTCAAAGATCCTACATCACCGTCTTTCAGTGAATCTCCATTGAGCACTCTTTCGCGCTGTTTCACTGGCACACATTCAACATGGTTCGATACACTGCTCCGCAATGAGCGCAACCGAGACTGAATTAATTGCCTTGCCAGGGAGTGGAAGAAGACTTCAAGAGCAATCCGCCTTGTCACTCCGCCGCCTGTGCCATACAGAGTACGCTGCAGACGTTCAAGCAGGACCTGATTCACACAACGACCTGGGCATTGCTGACAGGCGGCAGATTGTTTGCAAACCTCAAACTACAAGGAGGAAAAGTGCCAGAAACAAGTACCAGTTGCCATTCATCTCTTTGTGCTTGCGGTTTGCTAAGACGGGCAGATTGACGCCCTCTACGCGTGCTGCAATCTCTTCTACGAGAAGAACGGCGACGATGCGTCCGTCGTGAGCTGCCCGAAGGCAAATCTACTCAGGTCAAGTCCAGCAAACCACTCGGCAGACAGCGCCACTGACGGACTCGCAGACTGAAGATGAAGCAGCGAAGCCAGGGCATGTGACGGCAGAGTAGCTGTCTGGTATTAGAACTTCATAGAAACTCAAGAAATGTCACACCTCATTTCCTATATCCGCTGTCATCCCCCCAAAGGAGGTAAAGCAATGTGAACAGGAGGCGTGTTTACTATAAGGCTTCCGTAGCACGCAAGAGGACCTCATGGGACCTATTCAGACCTGGAGTACGTCTGAATCGAGACTCTAAGGGAAACCTAAAAGACATTGTATGAAGAAAAAAAAAGAAGAGTGAGAGAAGAGACGAAGAGCCGAGTTTTATTGCAGAGCTCGTTGGCGCTATGCCGTGACGGGCCTTAGCGCCACAGCTCTCATCGCGTTGCTCGCCAATCTTTACAACACCCTACAGCAGCCCAAAACATTGAGCTGTTCACCCCCAACCGTCTCCACCTTCACTCACCGCGTTGCTTTTCCACGCCCAGCACGGGGCAGCAAATAATGGCCCCGCTCGCCCTCAGCTCCCCCTCCGGCTCCGTGCCCCGACGGCGATCCCAGCGAAACACCCAGGACACCGCCATGTCGGACTACCGCGCAAGCGACCAGGACATCCTCCCGCTGCGCTCCATGGCCGAACGCGTCGGCAAAGAGGTGGAAAGGTTCGCCGAGAGCATCGACAGCTGGCACCGCGACGTCTCGCGCGACAATGCAACTCCGCTATCGAGGCACCGTTCGACGATGCGGCTGGTGGACCGGCTGGTGGATGAAGCTGCAAACAATGTCCACAGCTTGAAGAAGAAGCTTGCGAGCGAGAAGAAAGGTGCTCCGAACAAGCGCCTGATCAGAGTGCGCGAGACCGATGACAACTTCAACCCACCCGAGGAGGACGAAGACGACCTGGGTTTTGGAGACGAGGATACGCCAGCCCGGCTGAAGCGATGGAGGTCCGAGGCTGCGACATGGAATCTGCTCCAAACTATGCTGTCACAAAATGTACCCGAACCTGGCCGTGATCTCGAGGCAGACAAACGCCAACGTCTACAAGCTATGACTCCGCTCGATGCATTCACTCCGGAAGAAGAGATTTGGGATCGTTTCCTGGCCGAAAACGACACGGCGCAGGAGAGGGAGCTCATTCTGCAATGGCTCGAGTCAACAGCAGACGAATCTGGTGAGGATCTCGAGACCATAAGTAACCGAGTTGGCAACGAGACCGGTAGAGGGACCGGAGCCTGGACGCAGGGCTTGATGGATACAAAGATGAGGATCAAGCAGGAAAAACTTCTTCATAACTGGAATCAGTCGTCCGGAACCGTTGAACCCGAAATCACGCGCAAGGAGACTGGCGAGCTCATCGTTTCGCAACTGGATCCCGATGCGCCCACCAGGCAAAACAGGGCACTCGAAACGTCTGACGAGAGGCACGAGGCAGGAGTCTGGTCTGTGATATGGGACATGGTCAGACGCGGCAAGAGCTGGAAGGAGATCAAGGATTGGTGCGCGGAGCGTAACGAACAATGGCGCAGTGTCAGCTTAGGCAAATCCTATGCCAACGATTACGCCAGGACTCCGTTAAGGTGCGCGAACTCCGGTCTGCTCTGGCGCCGGATATGCTACGCTGCCTCCCAAGCCGGTCAGAGTGACTTCGAACGCGCCGTCTATGGCATTATGGCAGGAGACGTCGCCTCAGTGGAGCCGATCTGCCACTCGTGGGATGATGCACTCTACGCACGCATGAATGCGCTCCTGCTCTGTCAGCTCGATCAATACCTGGCAGCAAACTTCCCGGACAGGATGATGGCTAGCTTAACACGCCCAAATCCCAGGCCAGATTTGTTGCAACTCAGCGGCGGAGATCAAATCGCGACTGCTAGCGCTGTCCAGTCTCTGAGCGAACGCCCGAGTACGAGAGCGGAGAGCCGCGAGCCAATCAAGATGATTCAGGGAAGCCTGATCCGTAAAACTTTTGGAGACTTTGCCTTTCAACTCGGCATTGCCTTGTCGAAGAGGGCAAGTGCGGAGAACGGAGCGTCAGCGTTGCTCGAGTTCACCGATGCCCCGGTTCAGGAAGCTTACCTAAGTTTTGTAGACGATTGGGATGCCCTTCGCATTGCGACGCACATATGGATCATCTGCAACTCTTTGGGTATGGTCGGCGAGGACAACCAGAACCGCGCTTTGTACGAGAACATCATAGTAAGCTACACGACCTTCCTGCGTCTCGCCGGTAAGATTGAGCTGGTGCCACTGTATGCCATGCAGCTGCCAGACGACCGGGCCAATATGGTGCTCGGCATGTCTTGCATCGACATCCGTAACTTCGAAGAGCAGAAGACGCAAGTCAAACTGATGCAGGGTCTGAATTTGGACGTGGACGAGGTCATCGGCAAACAGTTCGAGTACACGATGGCCAGAGTCAATCTCGCATCGCGCCGGGGCGACTTTATTGCCAAGTACGAAATTCTGGAGCCCACGTCTTCGGTCATGTATCCTGGCCATCGTATCAAGGAGAACTTCTTGGATGAAGATATCACAGCCGACGAAGACATGCTGATTCGTTCCTGCGAATGGTGGATGCATGTACCGGGAAGATGGTCCGAGACCTTTACCACCATGGCCGAAGCACTCAAAGAGTTTTTGCTTTCAGGCCGTGTCGGTGCAGCAGTTTGTCTTGTGGAGAGAATGCCCTTCAGTCAAGTCTCGAAGATCAAGACTACAGATATGCCCCGCATCGGAAAGGCGATTGACGTTGTTGAGGAAGATGTTCCTGAACACGAGATGATCGAAGCCGAACCCGACCTCCGTCGCTCGGGTCGCGTGGGCAGGCAAGCACCTGCTCACAAGCGCGCCATCTCGCCCAAGCGTCTCGAGGAGAACAGAATCTACCTCGAGATTCTCCGCGATGACAGCAGGACCTATTACTCCCTTCAGCAGCTCGTCAATGCCATCACCATGCTCGACGAATGGAAACTCGAGGAGCAGGGTCTCCTGAAGTATGAATGCAACCTGTCCTATAGATTATATGTGCCTTTGATACTGACTACTTCACACAGCGCCAAAGCAAGAGGTGCCCCTATGCCACCCAAGACCAAGATCCGCGAGCTTCTTGAAGAAGTCATCGCCGCGTTTGACCCGCTCCTAGATGATTTCCTCAGTGTAGCGATGGATGGTAAGCCGCTATCCCTTAACACCCGTCGTCCATTCAATCATCTAACCACCATCGCAGACGACGAAGCCGTCCAATTCGAAGTCATCCGCCGCATCTACCTCCCCGAGCTCATCCTCGCCTACAACAGCGTCCTGCACAGCGCCGCGCCGATGCTGAGCCGCGAGCACACCATGAAATGCATGGATCTGGCGAGCGCGGTCGCGGCGGACAGGAACGAGTGCGTGCAGCGCGCTTTCCTGCAGAGTGGCAGGATGAAGGAAGCCGTTCAGGCGTTCGCGAGGAGCAGTCTGCTGATGGTCAAGTTGGATGATGAGAGGAGTTTGGCGCAGAAGAAGGGGCAGAGGAGGAAGAGGAGTCCGGATGGTGAGTACTTGGCGCTGTGGAATGTGCAGGGTGCCGTTGAGGGTCAGTAGAGGGGGGAGGATGGCGGATTTTGCGTTGAGTAGGGCGTACGTGGAGTGGTATTGTAGCGTCTGCAGTCCGGTGTGGGGGGAAATAGGGACTCCTCTCCGGGCTACACTGCTGTGAAATCGACGTTGAGAAAGTTTAAGCTGTCCTGATTGGCTTGAAAGTGAGAGAGCACATCTTCAGACTGAGCAAAGCGGTACTTGAACCCTCCCAGCGTCTTGTCAAATAACTTCGCCGAAAAACTGGACACGAATCTTCGAATCGAGCTCACTTTTTGCGCTGCTCAAATCATTGAATACAGGGGTCCTTGACGACAACATCTCTTATCCTGCATCTTCCCCTAACGATAATCATGACGCATACTCATAACCGAGGCGCATCAACAAACCCGGTCAATCATAGCATTCTTCACTGTAATAGCATGATGCAAACCATCATCCTCATCCCTCAGCAAGACACCGAAATGCTTCCAGTAACAGCAGTCACTAAATAAGTTGTTAGGTACGAGAAAGCACTAACAGCAGAACTAAAATCATCTCCGAAATCAGTACTGTTACGATAATCGACTTGGACACTTGATGTATATGTAGACCCGGTTCTAGTGCAGGAAAAGCGAGGATTTTATACCCTTAACTACCTAAGTCTATCGAGGTCGCCTGATAGTACTACTATAATACGGCGTAGTAGCCTTGAAATAGAGTCTAGCGTTATTAAAGACGGTCTAGATAGCGTTTGTGTTTGAAAGTACTAGTCTTCTACCTCTAAGCTATATAAGTCTAACTCCATAAATAAGAACTCGGCGTGTAATAACATTAATAAGTTAATCTACTAGGGATGTTATACATTACCTTCGAGAATAGCTCTTATTACTATATCATTATCCTCACGGTAGCTAGACCGTGGCCATAAGTTAGTCCACGACAGTAAAGATAACTAATAGAAACTCGTTATAGTAATAATAATCATTATCATCTAATATAAATTGTTAAATTAATAAAGCCTTCCTATAATTAGAAGAAGTAATCGAGGCCAAAGCGATAACTATAACCCTCCTATTCTAGGTAATTTTCCTAGATGGCTTGGGTAATATACACTCCAAGCGGGCTAAGTAGGGAAGTTGTGTAAGGGTATTACTTAAGGGAAAGGAGCGACGACCCCGTTTTATCGTTAACCTCTCCTTTCACGTGCGTAGTCCCTATGTCCGATAACCGCGGAACATGTCTATTATTTATTATCCGCAATGCGACTAACCGTGTCCCGGTCGGAGCTTAGAAAGCCCACCTAAGTAGAGTCTATACTTACGATAAACTATTATAAACATACTATCTCTTAAGAGACAGCCGGAATAGTAAGAATAATAAACCCTTCTTCCCTAACATCCTGTACAAGGCAGAACTGTTAATGAAGAAAAATACGACAGCAGTAGCATCGTTACTCCTAGGAAGAAGTATCCATAAAATCAGTTTCTGTTGGAGACGTGTAATGATAACTTCTTTACACGCTTGTAGAAGACAATGATATAGTCCTTCCTCTTACGGATAGGGCATTGTCATATTGTTAGAGGAGGGAAGAGAATTCGCGTTCGGGGGGCGGCGTTTTATAGACAGGAGGAAGGAGTGGAGCGGCGGAAGGGATATCCGAGATGAACGTAGGATAGCGTTACGGTATTGTGTTCGCGTGAGAAGTCGGGTGCCGGGTGACTTATCACGAGCGAAACGTCTCCGGCTGACGAACACCGCCTTTGTTAGCAGATGAGGAAAGGATTGGCCGAGGAGAAGTGTCAGAAATGCTTGATTCGACGTGGGTCATCAGAGACACTGCACAAGCGCAAGGAAATTGATTATTGGCTAGTTTCGGTTGTACACTCTCGGATCAGGAGTACATCTCGTGACTCCAACGACCATCACCGGACCACGATTCTCCCAATCGCCAGACCATCATCCCTTCAGCGCCGCTTTGACGGCCGGCACCTCCTCGTCCTTTGGCAAGATTGGCGGCTCCGGGCCCAAAGGCGTGATGCTCTGTTCTCATGATTAGCACACAATGTTCAAGCAAGCAACCAAGTGATCGGGAAATGGTCCGCTTACAAAAGGATTAATCTGCTTGTGGCTCTTCGTGTAATGGCACTTGATGTGCTCCCACTCCGTCGTCTCCCCAAACGCCGGGACATCCCAGTACAACTTCCTGACCCACCGATGCAGCGCCGGATAGCCTGACCTGATGTCCCGCAGATTGCACTTGAAGTGCTGAACATAGACGGCGTCGAAGCGGATGATGGTGGTGTAGAGGCGGACATCTGCCTCTGTGATGCGGTCGCCGTAGTAAAAGGGGCCGGGGGAGGAAGCGAGGTGCGCTTCCGCTTTGTCCAGGGCCCGGAAGAGAGTGGTCACGTTGCGCTCGTAGGCGTCTTGGGTGGTGGCGAAGCCGGACTTGTAGACGCCGTTGTTGATGTCGTTGTAGGTCCACTCGTTTGTTTCTTCGATCTTGCTCTGCAAGTCCTTCGGGAACAGGTCGAGCTTCTTGTACTCTTCCGGGAGGACGTCGTCGAAGGCGGTGTAGAACATGCGGATGATTTCGCTGCTTTCGTTGTTCACGATTCTCCGCGTCTTGACGTCGTAGAGTGTTGGGACGGTGAAGCGGCCTTCGTAATCCTTGTTGTTTTCGAAGTAGATGTCGCGCAGGTGCGTGTAGCCTTCGTGGATGGGGTCTGGTGTCGTGTTTGCGCCAGGCACCTTCTCGCCGGGCTCAGCGAAGCGCCAGCCTGTGCTCGTCAGAAACTTAACCCTGCGAATCTTCAACTCCAGAGACCCTACCCTTCTCCAACATGTGCCAATGCACAGAGGTGTACGGGATGTACTCCTCAAGACCCTTCAACTGCCTCACAATAAGCGTCCGGTGCGCTACAAAACGTCAGCACCCAGCGCCACCTCCCACACATACGGGCAATCTACATACCCCACGGACACGCATAAGAGACATAGAGGTGGTATCTCCCCTTCTCAGGCGGAAACTCCGCCCCCGGCTCGTTGGAGATCCAGCTCCTGAACACGGACTGCTGGCGCTTGAACTCGCCAGTCTTGTCCTTGGGGTCCACCCAGTTGAGGATGTTCTTCTTGTCGTCCTGAATCGCCGTCATCAGCTTCTCATCGAGTGCATCATCCTCAAGCATGTCAGAATCAAGAGATGGTGACTACGAACCGACATGTTTGCAACGAAGCTTCTGCTGATGATTGGCGCTCTGGGGAGATGATTGCGGATGAGGCGGGTTCGCGATAGGACCGAGTTCATCAATCGCTCTTCGTGAATTGAGCTAAGATCCTAGAGGAACGAGTAGGTAAACAGTTTTGATTTGTTAGGATCAAAGGTCGATGGGTGAGTCGTCTTTGTTGTATTTATGCATGGGGGTGTGGTTGGATTCATATGCTGTTGTCTCGACTCGTCAAGTGGGGCGACTCACCGATCAATCCCCGCTTTCGTCATTCCGGGATCTGCTTACCAAAACTTACAAACCCCGGGCCCCGGATTCTTCAACCAAAGACGCTGACAACAACAACACTCAGCAGAGCCATTGTCAACGACCTGGAAATCCGTGGATATATCCGACTTGTAGCACAGAACCGAAAGGATTCGATTCGCTTTGCGGGAAGTTGCTGGTCCACCGATTGATTAGAGAAGAATATCGTGGTCTACGAAATCATCAACGTCCATGCGAGGCACACAACAAAACAACCATCGAGATGTAGTAGGTAGCATAAAATCTCATCAACAACTAGCTACTGAAGATACGGCGTCGGCCTCGCGCCTGCCATGCAACCAATCTATACCAATGTAGCGAGCCGCACCCGTATCGAGAAACGATATTAGTGTCGTTCAGTAATAGTAATAATCCTCTCATAATGAGGTAGATTCGCATCGGAAATATATCCACGCTTGAACGCAGCAAGACCCAGCAAATGAATCTCCGGTGGAACCCATATAGACTGATATTGTTACTGATAGTGGTGTTGTACAAAGACGCAGAGGGCTGCGTAGAGGCAAGTGCTTGAGGATGTAGTAAAGGTGATGAGTGCGTGATGGGTAGTATGATGATCGTCAAAAGGTTCATGATTCGACGAGCGTGACGATGGGGTATTCGGTAGACATAGATTGGTCCAATCGATTGGCCACTGTACAATAGTTGCGACAAATGAATTGTCGTTTGGGGGGACGACGATGGTGATGAGGGCATGGCAGGCAATCATGTGCCTTCCTCGACTTGGGAAAGCCACCTGCGCACGCCTTCTCTCAAGGTTGAGTCTTTGACTCTGATGGCAGGGTTGTCGACCTGCGGCTCGAAGCCACGTGACTTGCCTTTGGCTGCCAAGTCGTGGTCTTCGCTCCCGCCGCGTTCCATGGCAACGCTCTTGACAACTTGCTCGAGCGCTCCCAGAACCAGTGCCTTGCACTCCTGCCTCGGCACCTCCACTCCGGTGATGGTACCCTGGGTAGATGCCGCGTCGCTGCAAGATCTCTCATCCCGGCGACCGCGTCGAGAGCTGGACCGCGAGGACGAGGTTGAGTGCATGCGCGAAGGGTGTCCACTGTGCAGCAGACCACGCTCCACCGCATCAACGAGTATGTCGTCGATGTCCATGACATTCTCTTCGACGAATCGTTCCTGGAGATGCAACTCCGTCACCGGTTGCGCAGGGCTCGACAAGGGCGCATGGGGATTGCCATATTGGCTACGCCCAGCGCCATAGAAGCCCGGTGTTGCGACCGAACCTGGGGTGAATGCACTTGATGGTGGTGCAGCAGGGATGAGCCTGACGAGCCTCTTGAGACGAAGACGCTTGATGGTGAAGGTCCGCGTGTCCGCGATCAGGGCCGTACAGATGTTGACCCACTTCTCAGTGGGCCCGGACTCCATTGTCGGCGTTGCAGTGGCGGTAGCAGGGGTCGGCTCAGCACTCATCGCGCGTTTCACATCTTCAATAATCAGGTCGTTTGGAGTGACGCCCTGAAGAGCAAAGTCTGGGTGGAATCGTCCCAGCCACCCAGCGACGTTGATCGGTGGTTGAGAATCAAAGGACATGTGTGAGCACATCGAAGGAACCCCGAAATTGGAACCCTCTAGACTCGAGACGGAGTTGCCAAGTGTAGGCAGGAGCGGCGATTGGAGGGGTGACCCGAATCCGGGAAGAGGGATGTCGACGTCAATAACACCATCCGTCTCATTGATGGAAAGCTTGAGAGGCGAATCAAGATGTTTGCCACGCAAGGGAATGTTCCGAGCCGCCGTCGATGGCATATCAGTAGGGGACGCAGACTCCTGATCCGGCGTCGCAGGTGCTGGATTCCCGTCCGAAGAATCGTAGAAGTCCACGTCCTGTTGAGACACCATCTCATTATCGCTTTGAAGCTCCTGAACCATCTGCTCGAGCTTGTTGCCTGACTGATGGTCAATAGGTCGCCTGTATCCTGGTCCCGAAATTCCCAGGCCATCGTCCGTCGTCTGCAAAAGATCACTCTGATCCGTGCAGCTTGAGGAGTCTCGGCGTTGGCTGTTCCCCCAGAAGTTGCTCACTAAGCTCCCCCATCGGCTGCCCTGGGAGTCCGCGATCGGACTGGCGGTGCTGTGACTGCTGTTCCGCTGCAGAGTGTGCCTCAAATTATCAGAGGCTAGACTACTGCTACTCGGAGGCCGACGATCTCCCGAGGTCGTAGAATTCGTTCGTTGCACGGCAAAATGAGCCACAGGTACAGCGGTGTCCGGAGTAGTGGTCGAGGCCGTCGCTGCAGTATTCTTCCGAGCCACAGGATCCTCAATCATGGACGGTAAAGCCAAGCCAGATGCCTTCATTGAATGGATGGACTTCACATCGGAAGGTCGTCTGGAATGAGGCGTAGACTTAGGAACCTCCTGCTTGGGCGGAGAGGATCGATCATCGGTCGATTCGAGCGTGGAGAGACTGTTGCCCTTGGTCGAGATATTGAGGCTGCTCATATTCGGATAGCTCTTGTTGCCCTTACGATTGATCGTTCTCCGCAGCGACTGCTGTCTAGAGATTGTCAGGTTCGTGGGAGGAGACTGCGAGTATGCTCTGAACGATGCAGAGGTGCTCGGCCGCACAGGAGACATCCCATCATACGGCGCAGTTTGGGCAGAAGCAGGCAGGAACGTTGAAAGAAGGAAGATAAGCCTTCGAGCGGCCATCTTGTCTGGCGAGACGATGATGGTTCGGCTTGCAATGGTGAGGTCTTCACCGGCATTCGCCTTCTGCTGCTCGCGATGCTTCCTCCTGTACCATTTAGGTCCCATGCTGTTCAGCCATTCGGTATGGGTCCCAAGGAACGCGGTGAGCAGATTGAAGAAGAAGAAATTCTGGTCTCTTCCACCCGCCCATTTGCCTAGCCAGCGAGCTTCCTCGCGCCAGACACCCCACCTAGCCTGACCCGTGACTACGCGCGGGACTTTGACGCCACGAACGACCCTTTCCGCCGCGGCATCGACAGCTTGCTTGATGGTCAGATCGAAGAGCAAGGCGTGTGAGTGCAGCTGCAGGGCATTGCGGCGAATCGGCATGGATGTAGGTCGGTCTCGATCGACGGTGCGTGCAGAAGTCGGACGCTTCTGTGGTTTAGGTACTTGCATTGCAGATGCCGCAAGATCTGCGGCCCTGAACATGTCAAGGATCTTGGCCTGTACGACAAATTGCAGGGTGGTGAGGCTCCTGGAGATGACGTCCCAATGTTGGCCAACGACGTCGCCGCGCTCGTCGATGTCGCTACTGGCGGCAACAGACAGCAGCGAGTCAACGCCAAAAGTAGAGTCCACAAACGCCCATCCAGCGCGACGGTCAGAGTCGAAGGAGGATCCAAGTGAGTCGTGGCCATGCACAGAGCCAGGTGCTTTCGTACCGGTTCTCTGGGCATCGGGTCCGGCCCGAGACTTAGGGATGCCGGGAGATGGCGAGGCGACGGGAAGGTGCAGAATGATACCTATGGCGTATGTCGGCGTTTTCCGCTGTTTGTACGTCGATTGCCCAGAGCCCCGCGATGCGCCTGGCCCGCCGTTTGAGGGAAACGGAAAGCCATTGCCCTTACCAAGCGAGCCCTGAGAAGTCGGTGCACCCGTCGTCGCGCCGTCGGCCATGTCGTTGTCGTCCGGCGGCGCAACTCCGAAAAGTCGTGTGACAAGCACGGTACGGCGCCGCGGGTCTTTGGACGCGTCGGGAAAGCCGTTTGCTGCCTGAGAGCCTTCCGCTGGTATGTTTGAGGCGGTGTAGGAAGTAGCCAGGTGGCTGCGCTTGCGTCCCTCGGCCCTGCCGAATGAATTGAAGCCATCGCTGTTTGTTGGACTGGCCACGGCGGCTCGGTCGGCTTTAGGTTCTAGTGGTATGATGTGAATTTTGTTGCTGATGCCCGCGTACGACATCTTGACGTTGCCAAACATGCAGTCCAGGCATGTCTTGACCAGTTCATCCGACTCGCGGGGCGAACGACCGCCATGGGAGCTTTCGTCGATGTTGGGCATGGCCGAAATCGACGCACCTCTTGTGCGCGCGCGCTGGAATGCGCTCACGGGAGGTGCTCGAGGTGGGAGCTTGTCCGTCGCCAGAGATGACCTCCGCACATGGGCCTGTGAAGCGGTTGAGCCAGGCGTTGGTGATGGGTGTCCCGGTCCCGCGCTGAACAACCTGCTGCCACGACGCTCCGAATTGGGCGCCGGAGACTCCGAGCTGGGAGGCTTGGAGTCGTACAGCACAGTCTTTGGCAACGAGCCAGTCTCATCCTGCGCTATTATGATCCGAACGTCCCTCGCCTGGTCGAGGTCGATCTCTGCTTGCGTTCCGTCATTGCCGTTGCTTGAGCTGCCGCCAATGGAGGACAGCTGGCCCTCTGACTGGTACAGGGCAGAAGCATCGGGGAAAAGCAGGTCTCGAGTATGCGAGTCTTCTGTGACGGACTCTATCTGAGGATTGGAGCGCGTGGGTGCGCGAGGTTTCGGGGCGAAGGAGTGGAGGAGTTGGCCGAGCATGGTTGCGACGAAAGGCCTGCCTCCATGGAAGGTGGGAGAGAGGGCAATTGCTAGCCTGCGGCCTGAACACTGATGTCGGGAGCGACTGGCTGCCAGGTGCTCATGGCCACAGACGACTCAATGGACGCAGTGGTTGAGCTCGCCGCGGGCGGGAGGAATGCGGTCGTCTGGGGCGGAAGAGGACAGTCCGAGGGGTTGAGGTATGCGTTTAGGTCGGGGCGGAGGCGGAGTCAGGGCGGGCTCAGACTTTGGGGTGGTCTGGCAGCGGACAATGGTATGTAGAAGGTTCGTGAGAAGCAATAAAGTTGGAATTGATCGCGTGTATTGGGGCTTGGGGTGTCCTTGTCGAAGTAGCGGTGGAGGGCCCGTGCAAGTAGGCTAAGTTGCCGTAACGTTAACGTTAGTACTCCACGGATAACTTATAGACTTTGCAGTTCCCTTCCCGCGCTCCCCGGATGCCAGGTCAAGCACAGCAGCACTACTGAGCGGTGATGAATCTTGCAACGGCGCTGTAATGCAGATCCAGGCGCGAGTCATCCCGCGATAGGAACCGCCGGCCGTCCTGAGAGGCCTGAGAGGGAGAGGGAGAGGCAGAGGGAGAGGCAGAGGCAGAGGGAGAGAGTCAGGCCACGATGCGACCAAGGGCTTGCGGGCGTGCGAGCTGGGCTGGGGCTGGCGGGCAGCGAGGATATGGATGCGATTCGGGTCACGACTAAAACTATCCGCCAGGCTTGAGTGGCCGCATGTGAGGTGGCGGGGCGGGAGGATCGGGTGTGTAGATATATAGATGCAATCATGAGCCAACAGCGGCGACAGTACTTTACAGGGCTGAGGTCGGCCCACGTCTGTACAGTTCACGGTAGGCAGTTGTATTATCGACAAGCAGGCAGGCAGAATAAGCAGCGCGCGGCAATAAATAGATTCAAAAGCAAAAAAAGGCATCAACATGTGCAACATCACAGGCGGCATCAGACCATAACTTACAGTAACTTACACCTATTACTGTACCCGGTAGGATACCACAGTAACGTTACTGATGACTTAGTAGAGCGTGTCCTCGCCGAGGCTTGTCGGCCCTCGCACATCCATCTCCTCCAGCTCGTCTCTTCTCTTCCTCTCCCCCTCCAGGCTTCAGACCCTATGACCGCACCGCTGGCTGCTGCTGTGCTGTCAAACACCCCCCCCGGTTTGGGAGCCCTGGGAGCCCTGGGAGCCCTTGGAGCCAGCCGAGTTGCACAGCGAGCACCGAGGCGGCCCAGATCCATGTCTGCAGCAGCCCTCCCAGCGTCTCACCACAGCCAGAGCCCGATTCGCCCTCCTTCGCCGTCGACATCGATGCGCATAACTTATCACATGGCGACGGCCGCGTGCCGGTCCGCAGCGAATCGCGACCTGATACGTCTCAAGACATCAAAAGGAAGCCGTCTGTCTGTGCCGCATGGGATGATGCATTCACTCACTCGACTTCTGTATGCGCCCCGTTGCCAGCGCGCTCTCGGCCGCAAGCCTGATATAACGCCTACAGTCATGCTATCTGACCGTCCATGTACATGTATTAGCGAGCGCGTTCCCGCAGACGGGCTACTGCTGCGCAAGGATGACCGCAGGGAAGCGCACGTTACTACCGTACGTTACTGTATGGATGCAGCCCGGCCGCCGGGAGTCGATGTGATGCATCAGTCCAAATCTCATCCGTTATCTGCCACTGGACGAGATCAAATTGTCCGCACATGGCCCGTAGATTAACTAGTTAGGCCTTGTAAGTTATTAGACCTTGCCCAAGTCTCCTGAAGATCCGTCGCACCCCTCAACGTCGGCTGCCAGAAAGAGCCAATATACGGCTGATGACCATTATCTCACCATGTCGTTCCCTGCCCGACCACGGCACCCATGCTGTTGCGACTCAACCAGTGTCCGACGGCTTACCCGGCTGGCGACCCGCGTCAGAGCTTCCCGCGCCGGTGCAAACGCTCGCGCGTCAGGCCCCCTTTGACTTCCAGCTTCGCCGCATGCTTCCGCTCCTTTTCCTTCTCCCTCCCTCGATCAGGTACCCGAGCTAAAATCGGACCGCCATCAACGCGCGTTTCGGCGGCCCGACTTGATACCTATTCTTGCACTCTGCCGCACCTTATATGAAACCCCCATGTACCATGCGACGTCATCCCGAGCTGGGCTGCCGCTACTAGGCTGCGACAGATCAACTCTATCTGCCACGAGGCGCTGTGCCCGGGAGCTGCTGCAACAATCTCGCCTTCCAAACACTGCAAACGGATGGGCTGCATTAGCCAGGGTCGCTTCCTTCTGCGGACCGGGCTCGCAATGACGTTGCCGCAGAGTGGCTGTGGAATTGAGGATGCGGGATCAATGCAGCCCCCAACATCGGGGCTGGCGAGCACTCTCTGGCGGTGACGCCCGGCGGAAGGCCCAACGTCGGAATCGACGAGTCCAGGATGGGAGTCGTGCGCGGACTTGGCGATGCCCGTGGTTTGGAACATTCCGTGTAGAAGGCCCGGAGCGCCCTCTCATCATGGCAGAGGAGCTCCATCTCGTCCTTTATCTGCTCCGCCGTCCTGAGAACCCTGTCGTAATGCAAGGACAAGTTGAGAGCAGTGTCTGGAACGGGCCGGACCATTGGTGATGCGAACGGCGAACGAACGTTGGTGACCGAATTCGAGAGACCGAATATTGGTGGCGGTGGTCGTCGTTCATGCGTCTCCGGCTTTTCGAACTTTGGCGCATCTCTCGAAAGACCGATTCCATATGCGCCTCGGCTGTTGCAGAGTCTGTTTGCTAGCAAAAGGAAGTCTCCGTCCTCCGTAATCTGGGCGAGCACTATCCCGGTTTTGTGAATGAACTGAGTGTATCGATAGTCCGGTCTACCCCACGAGTATGTTACGTCAACATCGTTGGGGAAGCTGGACACAGCCTCCATGTCGAGCACAAAGTTCAATCTCCTCAGGATAGCCTTGTGGTAAGTAAAGTGATCCACGTGGCGTTGAGGCCCGAAAGACGTCGAATCGAAGTACTGTGCAGGCTGAGTCCCAGGGGGTTTGGCCGCCAACCGGATCATGTAAGGCCTTCTAAAGGGGTGTTGCTCGGCTATCTTGGTTGCCTCTGCAATTGGCAGCTCGACCAACTTCAGACCAAATTTCTCAACACTCGTTGCCCATGTATTGACGGCATCCTCGATGAGCTTCGCCGTTACATTCATCCAATCGATCCTGATATGGTAGCAATTGTCTGGATTATGCAGTCGATCATAATGAAGATTGATGATTTCTGGTCTGTACGACCTTTTGCGGGGGTCAACATCATAGCGCATCACATTGCTCAATGATGCTTTCTTCGTCGGAGATCCGGGCTTAGTAGGTGTTTTCTCACCAGATTCACTCGAACGTCCTGTATCTGGACGCGAGCGTGAAGCTTTGGACGAGGACATCGAAGAAGCCCTCGGGGTCTCGGGAATCGGAGTCGACGGAACAGACTTGTCCGGTTTTCTGGTTCCGAACCAGCTTGTCTTCGAATCTGGCCGTGGGGTGCGATAGTCGCTAGCGATCTGGTAGAAGAAGTTTCCGTCTCGGAACTGGTGCTTTTTCTGGACGTGTTGAAACAGGCCCTTCTTCATCAACTCGTTTCCGAATTCGACCGCCTCCTCACGCGTTTCAATATCTTTGAAGTTCTGCAAGAGCCACGTAGTCAGGTCGAATCCTACGAAGCAGCTGTAGTGAAGCCGCCAGTGCCATCGGCGGTCCATCATCTGAATTCCTTTTTCACCCTGTAACTCTTGAGCCAATCTCACCAACTCGTAGTTCGATCGCAGGTGAGATGCCGAGTCAGGAGTCTCTTCGGCCGGCAGCTCCTCTATGGTCTCTTCCGTCAACAAGGAACTATCTGGCCCAGCAGCAACTACAGCAGAAGGGTCTCTTGTTTGGTACTCGATGGCCAACGGATTAGGATCTTTGCGCCTCTGAGCCGCCGCCTGATCTTGACGCTCTTCGGGTGGGATGTATCGATACCTCTGCCATAGCTGAGTGAGCTTGCGGATACCTTCGAGGCGAATCTCTTCATCAGAATCTTCTGTCAAGGTTGGCAGTTGCCGGCGAGGATTAGGAGGTAGGTCGACTGGAATGAGAACAAAGCGAGTGCGCCAGAACCGCAGTGTATCGGAGAACTCTCTTTCATATCCGGCAAGGTAACTGTCGATGAAATTCCAGTTATACTCCTCCCGTGGAGATTTTAGAACGACCTCTCTGCACATGTAATTCTCGTCCAGGGCAGTGCGAACCATCGGTTTGTACACAAGCGGGGCCTTGGTGCCATGAGAAGATGCCAGCGCTGTCGTCGGCTTACGATTAAATCTTTTGACCTCCACTTCTCCTCCGGTGACACAAACAAGCTGATGTATTGTACTACCGATGCACATGAATACTGTGGCCCCATCGTGTGCCATATAGTTGTCCGCAAAGATGTTTCCGATCTCACGTTCAGGTTTTCCAGCAAAGTCGGCCACGGACGACCCGATGATGATCTGGAAGCCATGGGACAGCCTGAACGCAATTAACTCTCGGATGAGGACTTCTCGGCTCTTTGGTACCGAGAGAGTCTCTTCGTCATCGTTCTGAATGATCCGATATGGATTCTCATTGTATTCTGTGGCTAGTTGCTCTGCAGTTGGAAAGTAATCGTTTGTCAAAGGTACGGCAGCCGGTGAACAGAGAGACTTCCACTTCATCGTCGAAGCGCGAAGAGGCCGCGGGAAGACATGGTGCCAACGGCGGAATTGGCTCGGCCCGCTTACGTTGTTCT
Organism: Saccharata proteae CBS 121410; assembly: GCA_010015785.1. NCBI lineage: Eukaryota > Fungi > Ascomycota > Dothideomycetes > Botryosphaeriales > Saccharataceae > Saccharata > Saccharata proteae. The sequence goes on from ML978770.1 coordinate 24,787, forward strand.
TTCGAGGGTTGCAAGGGTTTACCAAGACCATCCATGGTGCTAATGCACTTGTGGGAGACAAAGTCCGTGGAATTTCATGTCCACCGCCGCTTGTGGATAAGTTGATCTTTGGTCCGACTTGGTCCAGAAGGCCTTTTGAGCCAGCAAGTAAAAACAGCGATCCTGGATCCTTATAGTCGGACGATCTCTGGGATGTCGAGATCTGCTTTTCTCCGAATTTGTCTTTTGTAGTCTCCGACGAGCTGTTTCGTAGGCTTGGTTTGGGCGAGCCGCTGATGGAAGATAAGCGGGATTGACTACGGATCTCGATGGGCTGTGAAAATTGCGATGATCTCTTAGCCTCTGCCACATCTGTATTGATGGATGGGGCCGAAAGTCCACTTTGCTGTGAGGCCTTATGTGTCAACGGCGTCAAGGCAGCGGATGCTTTATTTTTCAGAGGAGTTAGATCCGTGCGGGCTGCTTCGCCGGTGGTCACCTCGGTGCTGGCCGCAGCCTTCGAAGGCCCAAATCCTAGTGAACTGAAACTGATATGCCTGGAAAGCCACCCTGCAGGCCTGCGATTGGTGCTGGAAGCTGTTGAACGTGTTCCCTCTGCATCTTCGATCTGAGCAGGTCGACCTCTCTCTGGCACAGTGAGGGTTTGAGGACGAGAAACGCTGTCTGTCGCGGATCGCACCGCTCCGGCCCGTTGAGACTTTCCCTGGGTTTCCCCTAGGGCGGAACTGGATGCTTTTGCATGAATGGTTGGGGCATCCAGCTTGTTATTCGATGGAGACTGGTCTTCACCGAAAGTCTCCCGCAAAGATCCGAGCGATGGTCTTGTGCGATCCTTTTTGGATAGTGATGCGTTACTCTTTCTATGTGTGCGAGACTCACGATCGTCTTCGTTTTGCGCAGCTTTTTCGAACGCAAACTCCTTGCTCGACTTGGTCGAGAGGAAAGCTGGAGATGGCGGTGGCCTGCCTGAACTTCCAAGAGAATATGGTTGACTGCTGAGAGAAGCAGACAGGAGCGAATCGCTGGGTCCGCTTCTGGATTGCGATGCTTTTCTTGCGTTCAATTCGTTCCGTTTCCGGAGTCTCGCGGCATCTTCTTCGGCCCTTCGACGATGTGGCAACGGTAGAAAGATGTGCTCGTCATATTTATCCATCCAGGCACGGGTAGTGGCATTTTGCGACGCCAAATCCTGGGCAGGACCACGTGTTGTGTCGCTACGGGTTCGTTCTGGCGATGGTTCAGCCGATCTGAAACGCTTGATCTCTTGTTGAGCATCTTCAGAAAGGTCTAGAAGCTGCCAAGGGTATAGTGGATTCTCATGGATATATGGCAAGGCTATGTTGCTCATCTCGTTCTCCATGACGCCCATCATCTGAAGCTCGTACATGCGGCACCTAAGCGCAAAGCCTTTGGATTTTGAGCCAGTCTTCGAGCGGTGCCCACCACGCTTGGTCGTCATTGAAAGCTCGAATGTTTCATCGGAATTGCCAGTCCAAAAGGAGATATCGAGCCAGTGCGGCATCGCGTAGCTCCAATCTCCTGGAGGAGCTTCATGCATTGCATTGAGTAGCCGAGTACGAGTGGCCATGGGTGAAGATGCAAAAGATCCGAGACCGCCATACCGGGGACCTCGATTAGGCCCAAAATTAGGGTAGTTTTGGCGAGGAGTACTCTCGTCGTTGGGGTCCAGGGCACTTCGGTTCTCTCCAATGAAGGGATCGAACTCACCAGCCATTCGCGACGGTAAATGCGTACGAGAGGAATTCTCCGGGACCAGTCTTGGATTTCTGTATTTGAACAGTGGAACTGAGTGCAAGGGCATCGGCTGTAGACACACGAGATCAATACCAATACCGGTGCCCAGAAGGATATCAGTGGTCATCTTGAGCATATTGTAATCAACTTCGAACATTCCAGTGCCCGCTGTGATGACAATCACCGAGATCCCAGTCCTCACTAGGTCCCGGTCGATGTAGTCCTTGGAAAATTGCAGGGCGGCAAGGTTGATGGCTTCCAAGATGTTTCCTCTCAATGCTACGCTTGGAGAGCCAGCGATGATGTACTCTGGAAGTTCCTGAGCGTCATCACTTCTTTGATCTGCCGGGGAATTTGTTCCAGAACCGCCCGGTATGACCGAAACGTCCCGAAGGAAAGTTCTGAACTCTTTCTTGAGTTGATAAAGGATGTTAATCCAGTCGCCACTTGCCATCTCACTGACAACGACGCGGTAAAAATCCCTAGTCTCTCGCCCACTAGAACCGGCCTCATGGTCAAAGGGCTTTGGATTCGGCTGTCCATCTTCCGGCAATACCCCTTTGTCATACTGCATTCTGGTAAAGAGGATGATGGTCACGAGATGTTTAGCATCTAGCCTCATCCATCTCTTGAACAATTCCGGGAGAAATCCATTGATGACTTTGTTGAACATGATCTCGCCTGATCCCTCGGTGTCGAAATTCCACATTTCTCTGGACATTTGGATAAACAAGACATAGCGGGCCGATTCGCTTCGGAAGACGGGTTTCGTTGTCGTGGAGAAATAAGCAGAATGTGTCGTTTGTCCATCGACGAACACATTTTTTATGATTGCTTTGATGGTCCCCATAAATAGCACCTTCTGGCCTCTGTAGACAGTCCTGCGACTTAATTCTGATGTGGCTAGCCTCCACATATCCGCGCGGGCAAGATATTCGTCTCGAAAGCTGATCTCAACATGCGACGCAGAATGCAATTCTTCGTCAGCGCCCGATACCATGACCTGCATCCGATTGCGGAATCCGAACGCCCTCGCAACGCTGTCAGATACCGAAATCTGCATCTGAGGATATTTTGCCTTGATATCTGCGCTCATCTGCTTCACCGCAAACACGTAAGTCCTTTGCGGGTCGACATCGCGACCACCGTGAACTCGAGCTCCATTTTCATCGAGCGTGTATGTGACTGACCCACTGCGGGTTTTCCGAGACCGTCGTCCTGGAGAATTTTTGACCGAAGTATCAAGTCTGATGCGGCGGCTTCCATCTTGGGATGAAGCGCGTGTCGGGTCCTGGAAATCGCGCACGGCGCTACTCTGGTTTATGGCCACAATTTTGGCCAGCTTCCCGAGACCAAGCTCAAGCTCAGGAAAGCGGTCAGAATTGTATATTACATCCTCTCGAGAGAAGCTTTCATCGTGCGTCGAAATCGTGCATATTTTTTGCACATATCTTGGCTGATTGGAGCTTGCGCTTCTCGACATACTGGCTCAGGTGTCACGATACTTTTTTTTGGAGCAGGACGATGGTTGGCGATACAGCTGGATAAGCTCTCATGTTGCTAGGCGCATCGACGGAGCTCGGGGGTCAAAAGTGAGGTGGACGGTTGCTGCCAAGTGTCTTTCAACGATCGTTGTTCGAGTATACTGTATAGAAGTGTCAACTTGGTGCCGCAGAACAAGTCGACTGGCCGAGCCGTGTCCTCATAGCGCGTCCCAGTATCTGGCGCGATGGTGAGATATCAGGGAGCTGGAGGTCGAACTGCCTGCAGCCGGAGTGGAGGTGCCAGGCTAGCTCGAGCGGCAAAACTATTTTCCTCAGTGCGCGAAAACTTCCCAGTCACGTGGAGAAGTATGAGCCTGATCAGACGACAAACGTGCGCGAGACACCAGATAACATCGGTCTGTTCATTGCTGATTGTCTTCAAGTTCGCCATCTTGTTCAATATGATGACCCCTGCTGCTGTTTGTCTGTTGACTTCCTGACCTGCTTCTACCACCTGATAGCGTCCGATCTACGACGTTTAAGCAGGCCGCCATGGCTCTCCCACTGCAGCGGTGGCTCGTCGCTGCTCGCAATCTTCTCGGTCGACCGAGCATCCTCAGCGGAACCGATTTGATCCGGGTCTGCGGTTGCTTTCGCAGGCCTCACATCTCGGTCACCGGTTGTCCTGGCTGAAGTTCCCCGGTCTGGGGTGTGCGAAGGCCGTGAGAGCTGCCAGCTTCTGACCACACCGGAGCGGTTTCCGGGAAACGCCGTGATCAGAAATCGATGTTGTGCGAACGCGAACAGCAGCTCCTCGATGCCTCGATGCCTCGATGCCTCGTCCCAGGTCCTGCCACTGGGCTGCCCCTTGTGCACATCCTCGGCGGGGACAGGGAAAGGTTGGCATTGTCAATTCGCATTTGTAAAGGGCCGGAAATGTCGTCATGCTTTGTGCAGCTTTCCCCGCAACCAGCGTGGACATCTTCAAGCAGGTCGGATGCCGGCATTCACAGCCTCGATGGGTTCCTGGACAGGCTCGGCCACTGGAGGCAGCTCGTGGCGCTGCTACCTTGCTCCGCTCAGACGATGTGCTTTTCCCTCGGGGCTCCAGTGAGAGCGTGAGCACGTCACGCGCCGTTCAACTGGCCTTCCACTGCCCGTAATTCGTGTTCTGTCCGACGTCATGAGAGTGTTTTCTAAGCAGACCGGTGTTAAGCTGACATATGGCGCGTTGCAACCTGTCCTTTCTGCTGGATCCGTGATAGGCCCGTCAGCCGTTGTGGAGTCTGCCTGGCGAGAGTGGATTAGGGCGGAATGACGGCGCAACGCCTGGTGTTGTTGATCAAAATGCCGCTCCAATCGAGGTGGTGCCGCGGAAAGCACCAGGACCGTCAGGTACGTTGCCTTCCCGTCGTCCATGAGTTTATTTGTTCTTCTTACCACCTGAATTGACGTACGGAATAGGCATCTTGGCCGAACGCCCCCTTGTTGAATTACATCCACCCGTACCAAACTTTACCGTCCTCGCTCCCATATATACACCAACACCCAAAGCCAAGCACGCAATCCGATACGTATCCTCCGACATGGCCATTGAAAACGTTCCTGACCCAGGCGTCTGGGCCCAGAATGGCGGGTTGGCCCGCAAGCGCATGGATTCAGCCACAGAGGGATCTGCATCTGCATCCGACATTATCGATATCAGACGTGAGCTCGATGGATTCTCCCTGCTACAGGATATCAGGACAGGATTAAGCCCTGCGGATGGCGGCGAGAAGACATTGCCCACACTGTTGCTGTATGATGAGAAGGGGTTGAAACTTTTCGAGGATATCACTTATCTGGATGAGTATTATCTCACCAATGCCGAGATAGAGGTCATCGAAAGGAACGCCAAGGAGATTGCAAAGAGGATCCAGCCTGGGTCGATCATTGTGGAGCTAGGAAGCGGGTATGAGATCCGCGTTTGGATAGCAACTTCATCTCGGAAGGAAACTAATCTGGTCTAGAAATCTGCGTAAGGTTAACATCCTTTTGCAAGAATTGGAAAAGCAGGCCAAGGACGTAGATTATTACGCTCTGGATGTTTCACTGGCCGAGTTGCGCCGAACCTTGGCGGATGTGCCTAGCAACACCTACAAGCACGTCAAGTGCCATGGACTTCATGGCACTTACGATGACGGCCTCGAGTGGATGAAGACGCCAGAAATTGCTGCAAAACCAAAGACCGTGCTATGGCTTGGCTCTAGCATTGGAAACTTCAAGAGGCACGAGGCCGCTCCCTTCTTGTCCAATGTCGTTGGATCTTTGCAGGTTGGCGACAGTATGTTGGTAGGCATCGATGCCTGCAAGGATCCTGATAAAGTCTATCATGCCTACAATGACAAACAAGGCGTGACTCACCGCTTCATACTGAACGGACTTAAGCAGGCGAACAAGCTCTTGGGTAAGGAAGCTTTCAAGGACGGCGATTGGGAGGTAGTTGGTGAGTTCGACCAAAAGGCTGGCCGTCATCAAGCCTTTGTTACTCCGATCAAGGATGTGATCATCGAAGGAGTCCCCATCAAGAGCGGCGAGCGGGTCCGCATCGAAGAAAGTTACAAGTACAGCGCCGAAGAGACAGCTCGCTTGTGGGAGGAAGTCAAGCTTGCTGAAGGGGCCATCTGGGCAAGCAAACCCGGAGAATACGGTATGTCGCATAATACCCCTGAGTCTCGAAGGTTTGTCTGACGGAATCCTAGCTCTTCATATGGTGTCCAAACCCAAGGTGGTCTATCCGCTGCGTCCAGAAGAGTATGCTGCCAACCCGGTTCCATCGCTCTCGGATTGGTCGCAGCTATGGGCGGCTTGGGATGCCGTGACGCGCGAGATGATTCCGGAGGAAGAGCTTCTCGACAAGCCAATCAAGCTCCGCAACGCCTGCATCTTTTACCTTGGTCACATTCCGACTTTTCTGGATATTCATCTGACTCGGGCGACCAACGGCGTGGCAACCGAGCCAGCCAATTATCCTCAAATCTTCGAGCGTGGCATTGATCCCGACGTTGACGATCCAGAGTCATGCCACTCTCATAGCGAGATACCCGACTCTTGGCCTCCGGCTGGCGAGATTGTTCAGTTCCAGGCTGACGTTCGTTCCCGCGTCCAGAGTCTGTACGAGAATGGCGCGGCGACGTCGAACCGGCGCGTTGGCCGCGCCCTTTGGCTGGGGTACGAACATGAAATCATGCATCTGGAAACGCTGCTTTACATGCTTGTTCAAAGTGATCGGACCCTTGCTCCGCCCTGCACTATCAAACCGGACTTTTCGGCGCTCTCCATGTTGGCTGAGCGAAACGTAGCTGAAAATGAGTGGTTCACCATTCCGGCCACTGACTACGTCGAGGGCATGGACGACCCGGAAAATGACGAAGGCCCAGACCGTTACTTTGGCTGGGATAATGAGAAGCCCTCTCGCAAGGTCTCTGTGCGTTCTTTCGAAGCGAAAGCGCGCGCTATCACCAATGGAGAATATCTTGAGTATCTCGCCAAGACAGCAAGCACGAAGTGGCCTGCGTCTTGGTGTGAGGTGCCAGAGTCCGCGAACGGGACCACGAAGGGTGATCAGAATGGCGCTTCGCACTCCGTCAGCAACGGGGCAGTCAACGGTGGTCTTGGTGCCGGCCTTGCTGTGAGAACCGTTTTCGAGGCCGTGCCTCTCAAGTACGCGCTTCATTGGCCCGTCATGGCCTCCTATGATGAATTAGTCGGTTGCGCCAGATGGATGGGTGGAAGAGTACCTACGATGGAAGAAGCACGTAGCATCTACATTTATGCTGAGCACATCAAGACCAAGGATGTGCAGAAGGCGAACCAGCGGACCATCCCTGCTGTCAACGGCCATCTCGTCAACGACGGTGTCGAGGAATCGCCGCCACACCAACCCTCGCGAAGTGGCTTGTCCGATGCAGAACTCGGTCCCGACCCACAGGAGCTCTTCGTCAATCTCGAAGGCGCGAATGTAGGGTTCAAGCACTGGCACCCTGTCGCCGTCACCCAGAATGGAGGAAGACTCTCTGGGCAAGGCGACATGGGTGGTGCTTGGGAGTGGACCAGCACTGTATTGGATAAGCATGAGGGGTTTGAGGCTATGGGCCTCTACCCCGCGTATACCGCCGACTTCTTTGACAACAAGCACAATGTTGTCCTTGGTGGTTCGTGGGCTACTCACCCGCGCATCGCTGGGCGCAAGACCTTCGTCAACTGGTACCAGCGCAACTATCCTTACGTCTGGGCTGGCGCTCGTCTCGTGCGCGACCTTTGATCGCTTTCTTTTCGTCATGGTTTATGATATTACGCTGTCATGACTGTCGCTACAATCTTTTTCACGACGCTCATTACCCACATGAAGGAAAGAAACCACAATGAATAAACATCCTTCATGAAGAAACTCGCCTCTCCTTTTGAATCGATTCTGTGGCTCTGTTTTACCGAAGGCATTATAGTAATATTCGCCACGTTCGCTCATTTAGCGGGCTTTGCCGCTTTGTTGAATTTCGCCGCAAAGTTGCCTTGATAGTGTCTCGTGACGTTGCTAGGGCGATGGACGTCGTGGACTCGCTTTGATGAGCTGAGCGGCCCGGGCCTAATTCATTTACATCTCATGAAATCCATTGGCGGCGGTTCAGATTCATGTTGCCTCGTATCCTATTGGTCACCTGGCCTAACTCCCGTTTCCTCCTGTCCCACAAATTTTCATTCACGGTATAGCTTTCCACTAACACCTTCTCCCTTGTCCCTCCCGATCCCTCCAACACTTCACCCCGACTGTAGTAACCTATCCGCCTCGTCGCTTGGTCAGACAACCGATAGATCTGCCCGAAGATTTAGCAACGCCAGCGCTGCAATTGCTGGCTACCTCAGCTTTCCCTGCTTACTACGCGCCTGCTTGCCGCTCGAACCGTGTTGTTCAGTACCCAACAGCAACTTTGCGACGCTCCAGGAAGCAGACTCACTGTAAATATATCGCCGCCTCTATGCAAACCCACCCTCCATCTCCGTAACCGTAGCTGCTTACCCTCAAACTAACAATGGCCCCTGTCATATTCCGCTGGGAGGAAACCAGTGGGCTTGACCACCACTGTGGGGTGTGTAAAACCCCCCTGGCCAACCCGAAGGCGAAGAAGACCTGCGTCGGCAAGCACGTGGTCCCGTGCCAGAAATACCATCAGAACTTATTTCTGCAACATAAAACCGACGAGTGCAAGCCGTGTCGCAATAGTACCGAGGAGCACCAAAAGCGGCATCTGTCGATCGCGCAGAGTCATCACGCATTAAAGAAACTTGACGAGGCCATTGATGATGACAAGGCTCATCTCGGTCGCGGCCGCAAGAAAGCTGGCAAGGAGGGCAATATTGATGCTGATGAGCCTGACCTCGAAGAGCAGATGTGCAGGAAGGCCAGAAAGGCAGCAAAGAAACATCACAAAGCCCTGAAACATGACATTGTCATGCCCGGAACTAGCGTCGAGAGAGTTGCTCGCGCTATGCACCCACAAAACTACGACGACACCATTCCCGAAGAGTGGAAGGATCCAAACTTGATGAGACACCTTGTGTGGGTTGATAGCGCGGCCTACTATATCCCTGCAACACATCAGAACTTCCTCGATATGGTTCGCCAATCGGGAAAGAGCGGCACGCCGAACTTCAATGAAGAAGTTGATCGTGTTCTCAAAGAACTAGAAGTTAGTGATGGCAGCTCTCAAAGTCGAGAGCGCAACCGACTTGTCAGGACAATACGTCAGCTAGCTGCTACGGATTTCTACCAGCTTTTCCAGGAGGAAAAAGAGACAGCTATTCGACGAGGTGGGTTTCTGAGATGGATCTCGAAAGCGGGTATGAGATATATTCTCCAAATGCGGGGCGTCCGAGAGGAGCGGCTCCAGGGAGAAGAGCAACCACCTGATGCGCGGATCAACGATCCTGGCGGCAGGGACCCCGAGAACGAAGAAGCATGGGCGGGATGGGCGTGGGAAGAGCAGGCTCTGGATGAGCAAGGCTGGAATGAGCAAGACTGGGGTGAGCAAGGCCGGATCGAGGAGGTCTGGGAGGAGGATGATTATGCCCCTGGAGAGGTTCCGGAGGGCCCCATGAGCGAGCCGGAAGCGGCAAATGAGGTCGAAGAACAGGCAGGAGAGTCTGTTTCTCCCCAAGGAATCCACCATCAGCGTACAGAGATGGCGGTAGAAGTCCCGACTCACCACACTGCCGATTTCCAACCTACAGGAAAGGACCAAGAAGCTCACGGGAACCAAGTCTCTCATGGGGACCAAGTTTCTCAAGGGGACCAAGTCTCTCACGGGGACCAAGTCTCTCACGGGGATCAAGTCTCTCACGGGAACCAAGTCTCTCACGGGGACCAAGTCTCTCACGAGGTCTTACATCACTATAAGCAAGGAAATCAGGACGTGGACGACGAGCAGGTTCCTCCGCAGCCGTCGCAGCAAACAACCGACAATACCTCAATGCCAGTTAGGTTCCCCACAGTATCCATCATGATCGTGGCCCTGGCCAAGGGCATCGTCTCCGACCGATATGAGGTTGTACCACCAATAGAGGCTTACTCGAAAACATGGTGGGAACCTTTCTTCCCTGCTGAAGCGCAGGCAGTGTGTGATAGGTTTGTAGACCATAGCCGCGTAGAGTACGTCAGCAGCGGTCCTACACGTACTGATAGCGCCAATGTCGTCGTCCCAGGACAGTATCGGTACGAGCTCCCTACCATGCCTCGACACCAAGCTCACGCGATGCTCGCTGGTGGGCCTCCCCCTGATCTCCGAGGCCTTGTGGCCGTTGTCATTGATACGGAGATGGTGGACTTCGTTTGTCATGGGACAAAACCCATCCCACCTCGTCTCATTGAGATGATGACCAAGAATACTGGACATATGGCCGAACAACTCCACCAGTATCGCATGGCAGCCCTGGTCAACAATACAATCCTGCAGCGCTTTGGTAGAGTTTTCGAATATCCGCTCGTCGACCAGCCGGTTGAATGGCGGAGTGGAGTGATCCTTGGAACCCGAGACCTCCCAGCAAAGCTTTGGCCCGAATTCGAGAACTTGATCGAACATATCTCCAGCATAGGCACTCGGATTTGCTGGTGCCATGGGCTCGAAACAAAGCGCGTGGTCCGCTGTAGAAACACGAAATGCAGAATCAAAATCTTCCACGCCCGTTGTGTGGATTTCTCCGCGCCACCGACCGATCAGGTATGGTACTGCAAAGACTGCACTTGTATGGCCATCTACAACGCACACTTCGACGCGGCGAAGAAGACCTATGAAACTGTTAAGACACAGAACGATGGTTCGGCTGAATTTGAGCCACAAATGGAATTTGCCAAGTCCATGCAGGCACTTTTCGAGTACCTGGCACCTCTCAGAAGATATTGCTCCCCAGGATTTACGAATTTCCTGGCCGAGAAGTTCAAGGGTTACAGTGCCATGATTGACCAGCTAGAAGAAGCGGGTATATTGAGAAATGAGAAGGCTGAGAACACCACTTAACCTTGCTCCTCTATTCTGCATCTTTTCGATTTTGCTCATTCTTAGATTGTAACTCCAAAACACGGTTTCATTCAAGGATCCTTCGCGCTTTCTTGCATCCAAGTAGTGATTGTGGTAAAAATTGAGAAATGGGCTTCTGCCATTGCATGCAGCAATTCGAATATCCCGTCATTCTGTAGTCCTTTCTCTAACTATTGTCATCCGCTTTGGATCTAAAAGTTCAATTTTGCACTTCCATGAACCTATGGATCTTCTGATCGGCGTCATTCATTCTTCACAGCCAATCTAATGCTTGGTTTTGGTATTCGCACAATGGGCAACATCCGCGGTATATAAGCCTATAAGGGGTCCCCTATCGGATCCTACCCGGTGCGTCTACCACCGGCGTCTCAATTAGTCTATCTGAACTTTCTAGCCACCTATTCGGGTATCGACTTATACATTTAGTCGCGTCGTTCATCTCTCTTGTTCCCTCATCTCGAACTGTATTAGTTTCAATCTCGTCATCGGACTAATACAACTCGGAACTTAATTTGGGTGTTCTATTTGAACCTTTCCATTGGAGTAGTCGCATCTGTTGAAGAGAAGTGAAAATGGCACAGCCATGCCTACGACCCACATAGCGGTTCCTCGGCCCTAACATCCGTAATCCTGACTCTGCACGTCGGTTTCCCTTCTCGCTAAGTAAGCCCACGTTCTTCCAAGTATCCCACATCCGTCTTTGATGAATGCCCATCTGCCTCTGATTCTAAATAGAAAGTTGTCATCCCATCCTTCCTCGCCTCATCCTCCCCATCCTTCCTCTTTCTATCTCTCCCTTCTCCCCTCCTTCTCCCCATCCTCACTCTCCTCCCCACCCAGCGTGACCGAATCCCTCGATCTCACACTCCCCCCTGTCACAACCTGCAACTCGAACCCCCCACTCGCCCCTTCCCTCCGCCCAATCTTCATTTTCGGAGACTCCCCATCCGAGCCATCGAGAAACGGATCCGGCGACGACGGGCGGACGAAGCCGCGACGAACCGTATTTGATAGACTGGAGCTGATGCGGCGGGTCTTTTCGCGGACGCGTTGCAGACGTGGGGAGGTTGGAAGGGCGGAGGGCATGGGGGAGATGGGGCGTGCGCTGGTGAGGGTGGTTGTGGACATGGGCAGGGCTTCGATGGCTGCTTTGTCGCGGAGGAAGGATTGGCTGTTGCGGGGTGGGTCAGTAATGCTCCTGGTATTGCTCAATGGCTGCCCTAGAAAGTTGTGATGATCGACATACTGTTCTGGGCTGAGGGCCTCGAGTTTGATGCTCAGTCTGCGAAAGTCGGTGGGGGCTTCCTGGGATTAATTGTCAGGAAGGAAATCTTTGCATGGTTGTTCAGTTGCCTCTCGAGGTTTCTTACAATCTTTAATGAGCGGCGTTTGCGGGGGAAGCAGCAGGGAAAGATTAAGCGGACTACGTCTGCTGCCTTGTCCAAAGGAGTGACATCGCTGCTGAAGGCCATGGTAAAGCACGTGTCAGACAGATTGAGAGACTGGGTGTTGGTGTGTCTCTGTGGATGTTGTAATATCTGGTGGCTGGCTTCATATGCTTCTTAAGAAAGTAGCAACACCAACCACAAACGACGGTAAGAGAAAGATAGATAGAATGCGATGAGACTGGCTAAAACACAGACAGACAAACACGCTCAATATCAAGACAATCACCAAAAAGGAGTGGACTGATTGGTTTCAAGGATGCAATGTCATGGCCATCTAAGCAGGAAGCCGAAGCCAGACCAGCGCCGCGCAAAGTAGATATATAGACGATTTGCAGGTTCAGGTACCAGATACTGTTTCTCATGCACGGAGGTTGACGCAGAGACGCAGAGACGACGAGCCCGCCCCCCGTCACGCAAATTAAATCGGATTCCCTCCAGAGATGAGGTTGCCACGCGACAGCCGGTCCGTTCCTTACGTTTCAGATGTCTAAGACACGCCGTCCGTTCCTCGTTTCCTTACGAACAAAGAAGCGGCTGGCGGTACTGCGAGGCCGTGGAATGCGCTCATAGCTCTTTGGGGTGTGCGGCGCATTGGTTGTCGCAATGCGTGCGCTTGGCGAGGACGAAGCTCTTCTCGACCAACATTCTGTGAGTTCTGGGCAGGCGTTGTGGGTGTGACGGACGTTATAGTTGGCGGTCGGTCTCACGTCGTTTGCACTCGCTAATGATGCTCTGTGTGACAGTTCCTTGCAGCCGAGCGCGCATTCTTGAGGCGTCGCGTCCGCCAGGCGTCGTTTAATGGGCTCGCTAGGTCAGGTGAGCGCGCGTCGACGCGCATCAAAGGTGGCCTTGCTGGAAACTTCAGCATGAGCCCGATGACACTTTTGTTCATGCGTAATCCAGATGCTTTGTTCAATTCGCGCAAATGACGTTGGATTTCCATCGAATCAGGCTATGCTGGTCTATTTCGGATAGTCCTTGATGTGGTAGCTCTTCAACTTGACGAACTGGTCGAATCCGAACTTGCTCAGAGTCTGTCCCTTGCCAGAGTCCTTCCATCCTACCCATGCAAGGTCCTATGCGATCGTCAGCATCAATGTCGCAGAAGTCTACGTGTTCAGGTGACTTACCGGAGCTGGGTAGTCGCAACGGTTGACGAAGACGGTACCTGCCTCCACGTCGTCCGCGAGCTCGTGGCCCTTCGCGACATCCTTGGTCCAGATGCTGGCGGTGAGACCAAACTGACTGTCATTCATCAGACGGATTGCCTCTTCATCGTTCTTGACCTTCATCACGGGAATGACGGGACCAAAAGTCTCCTCCGTCATGACAGTCATACTGTGGTTAACGTTAGTCAGTAGCGTGGGTGCAACGAAGTTGCCCTCGGCAGGCGGAGACTTGAATGTGGCATTCTCAGGAGTGGCGTCTGTAGCACCCTTGGTCACAGCATCCTGAATATGGGCTTTGATCGTCTCCGCAGACCGCTTCGACACGACCGGACCGACGTGAGTGCTTGCGTCAAAAGGATCGCCGAGCTTGTAACCCTTCAGAACCTCCTGCAGCGCTGACACAAATCCGTCGTGGATATCTTCTTTGACGTAGACGCGTTCGATACTGCAGCAGCTCTGACCAGAGTTGAAGACGGCGCCGTCGATAATCTCCTCCGCGGCCCAGGCCAGGTCAACATCGGATCTTATGTATGCCGCATCCTTGCCACCGAGCTCCAGGCCAACTCGGACAGACACTCTGTCGCTAGCGGCACGCTGGACAGCGAGACCTCCGACAACGGAGCCAGTGAAGCAGACAACAGAGATCTCGGGTGCTTTGACAAGCGTCTCGATAGTGCTCATGGATCCGCAGTGGAAGAACTGTACGACTTTGGGAGGCAGGCCAGCGTTGAGGAAGATGGTTTGCATGTGCTCGGCGATGGTGGGTGTCTGCGGCGAGGGCTTCAGGATGACAGAGTTACCAGCGAGGAGTGCTGGAACGAGCGAGTTGATGAGGGTGAGGTAAGGGTACTGTCTCAGAGCAACCGTTAGCCATGTGGCGACACAGACACACCGCTCAAGCTGTACTCACGTTCCAAGGGAACAGGACCAAGACAGGCCCAACGGGAGTCTTCCTGATGTAGCGCTTGAAGCCCTTCTCAGCCTCGCCGTCCGTGTCGCTGAGGGCCTCTTCGCTGATCTTGAGCAGGTACTCGCCGCGCATGACGGCGGTGGCAACCTCCTTCGCGGTGTAGGCAATCGGGCGGCCCATCTGCTCGGTGATCTCCTTGGCAAGCTCATCCTGCTTCGCAGTAATGCCCTCGAGTGCCTTCTTCACAATCGCCTTCCTCTCCGAGAGTGTCGTCTTGCGCCATGACTTGAAGGCCTCGTTGGCGGTCTTAGGAAGAGCGTGGATGTCGAGGTCGGATAAGCCGTGACGAGTGACAACGGGCTTGTTGGTGATTGGAGAGATGGTGGTGATGGTTTCGACGGACATTTTGGCTATGCAATTGGCGTCTAGAAGGAGGAAGACAGGTCGAAAACGTACAGGCTGGCCGAGATTGAAGTTTCAGGGTCCACATTGTAATTCGTCAACGTCACACCGTCCTTATCTTATCGGGCGGCGGGGCGACACCGGCGACGTCGGAAGGCTCGAAGCTGCCTCAGGCGTCCACAGCGGTCCACCTCACTGCAGTCGTGCATATCTATCTGCACCAGTCCCGTCCACAGGCCCTCACCACCACGCCGCCTGCGAGTCCTGTTTCCTGTCACCGCATTGCCGCGTCTCGAGCATCGTGCTGCCCCACTGTCGTGCATCGGCTGTGCCTCTCACGCTTCATCTCAGAGCCTGATGCAGCCACTCCACCCGCCAGCAGCTTCCGCCGTTCCAACGGTCTGGTCTGCTTCTTCATCAGACTGAGTCCTCACCGGCCCAGGCGCGCGCAAATGTCGTGCGACCGTCTCGGAATCTTTGCCTATTCACCTGGTCACACCGGTACTTTTCTTCGGTGACTTCGGTGGCCCGACAAGAGGCAGTTGCGCAGCGAGTGTGACCTGACAAACGGCAAAGTGAGCAGCTCTCGGAAGTATGACTGTGAATGTCTCGGTATCGTCGATATACACGATCCCGGATGCGAACCGTCCCCAGTCCATCTCATCCCGGTACCATGGTTTGTGGTCTGATGGCCCATCGCTCTCAGAAGATGCGTAACCTGTACCACTCAAGAACGGCGAAGCCGCCAGCTACAGCAAGTACACCCGCGAATGTTCGGAGGCCCAAACATACAATTTCCACCACCATTCCCTTTTGCTTTTTCTTCTTGAAGCTTTCTTTTTCTTGTTTTCGTTCCTCGTCTCGACGTGCTCGACTTCATCCCAACCGAAGTGGTACTGCATGGATCGAGGTTTGTCTATACTTTCGCACGGGCACCGGAGCATGGTCACCCACAGCAAACAGTGGACCCCGCCAACATCTACTGCAGTGCCTGGGACATCGACAGATAGCGACGCTCCAGACCATCAGAGTCGAACGGTCTCATATTCTTCGGCATTCAGAACCACTTTTAATTCAGGCACTAATACAGCGGCGTTTCTGATATACAACAGTCCTACATCCGCCCCGGAAATCGGTGGACTGACGTTCACACGATAGACGTACTTGCCTCTGTCGAGCAGCCGCGGACAGTCAAAGTTGCACCTATCGAATGTCGGAGGTCGAATGACAGCGAATGTCCACGACGTCGATCATCGTTGTAGGGCTTAAGCTCATTTTTAAGATGGAGATCGGGAGGAGCAAGCCCCCGGTCTTCCCGTTGATCCACAGCCGAAACGCCCGGAACGAAGCACGTTTTCGGCGTTCCACCAACTTTGCTTCTGCGCCTGCGAGGTTCCAAGCCGGCGGGCGGCAATCAGTGCGTTTTCAATCACCGCCACCTCTCTGGCGGAACAGACAGCTTGACCTGATCTGGCCGCCGTTGTCCCACGAGCCCACTCGATCTCCAGTTGGGATCCCACCACTACGGTCAGTCATGAAGTCATACTTTAATATGGAAGATGCAGGCTCATCTGGAGCACAACGGCGAGTCGCTAAGCGCGCCACTGGGCGGCTCGTGGTTTTGGTCTTTTGGTTTTGCAGACCTCAGACACAGCCCGTCTTTGCAGCGTCAGGGGCCAAGAAGCCCAAGCCAGCACCTGGCGAAGTCTGCCACACCGTTGATGATTACAAGCCCTCAGCTGGCGGAAAGGCGGGGACTATTCCCGCTTTCCTGCTTTTATCCAACTCTCCGTCTTCTGTGCGGAGAAAGTCAGAGCCGACAATCGGAGCAAGCAATGTTGCGCAGTTTCGAGGCGCCTTCCCGTCCGCAGCCCGTCGACAAGGCTCTAGCTCAACCTATGGCCTACTCGTATGGTGATGACATGCTTGGTGGCTCAGGGCAAGAAGTCTGATGCGACAGAGCAGACACCACAACAAGGTCGCATCACCATCAGCCACCTTGGCTTCACGTCGGCGATTTCGGGATCTTTACTCTCGTTGGACAGACAGCCAGGACCTGCTCTTGTCGCGTTCATTTTGTTTGGTGGATTCGTCCGAGCCAGCGCGAGCGGAGCACCCCGGAGTATGTTCCTGCATGGCCACGAGATCATTAGGGTTGCACGCATCCGGCGCGGAGAAGTTCTCGGCAAGTGCCCTATCTGGCGTTCAGCGCAGCGGTCATCACTCAGGCCCCCGGCAGTTCGTGGCATCAAGCGGCATAAGGTCAGATCGTGTGCGAGCACGCGCGGATGGGCGGTCCCGGATGGGAGGGAGGGTAGCGTTTTCACATCATGAAGTTGCTCTGAAGCACCCCTGCATGTTTGGGAGCGGCGTTGCTTGGGTCGAGGTTGCGCAAGCATGCATCGGGGCACGGCTACAGGAGTACTACAGAAGCACAGAAGCACAGAAGCACAGAAGCACAGAAGCAC
>ML978771.1:0-41825 GCA_010015785.1 Saccharata proteae CBS 121410
CTCCCCGAACTCCTCGAACTCCTCGAACTCCTCGAAGCCTCCTCTGTTTCCCCCCTCCCCACTCTCACTTAAACACCGCCCTCAACCCCAGACTATCCAACCTCGCGAACGGGGCGAAAAAGTCATGCTCAAACGCAATGTCCCTCTCCTCCGTCTCAAACAGCTTCAGCCCATCCCCGAACCTCGCAAACAGATTCCCAGTCGTGAGAACCAGCTCCTGCTTCGCCAGCTCCATGCCGACGCACGTGCGCGACCCCCGGCTGAAGGGGACGAGGTATCTTTCCATGCGCTGGCGATGCGCGGAGCCGAGGTTGTGTTCGCCGTCGTCGAGCCAGCGGTCTGGGTCGAAGACGTTGGGAGAGGGGAAGATGGACGGGTCGTGCTGGACGTCGCGGATGTTCATCGAGAGGACGGTGCCGGGGGGGAAGGTGTAGGTTTTGCCGGTTGAGGTGTCGGTGTAAGTCATTGGGGCGTGGCGGTTGATGCGCGGGAGGCGTCCGACGACGCCAGGGCTGTGGCGCAGCGATTCTTTGACTAGGGCTTGGAGGTAGGGTAGCTTTTCGAGGGTGCGGTAGGGGAGGAGGGTGGTGCCTTTGGGCGGAGAGGCAGCAAGTGGAGCGAGTTCGGCGAGTAGGCGGGACAGCATGGACGGAGAGGAGAGGAGTTCGTAGGTTAATCGTGTCATGACGTTGGAGGTGTTCGCGCTGCCGGCGCCGGTGGTGATGATGACTTCGTCGAACAGGCGCTCATAGACTTTGTCCGAGGCGGGGAGGTCGGGCGAGGTGTAGATGCTTTCAAGCATGGAGCCGGGAGAGGTGTCTTTGGTTGATAATTTCTTCTCATCGGCTTCGCGCATCGCTGCTCGAGTTTCTCGTTCGATGAGCTGCGGGTTCGGGTTAGATTGGCGAGAAGAAAAGGTCGGAGCAAGATGGCGTCTCGGACTGGAGTAGACATACTTCCAAGTGGTCAAGGGCTTTACCAATGCCGCCAGTTCTATCCAACCTTTCACTGATAGACCTAGGCAGTCCCGTCAAGACCGGCGCTATGAATGGAATATGCCGATTGGAATTGCCCCATGAAGTGGCTAGCTTCAACGCCTCATGCTGTGGCCTGGCGAAGTCAGGCTGATCCAGGAAGTTTGTCGGATTAGGTAGGATATAATCGGTCACGATATCCATGGTAAGAGCGTAATAGGCGCTGGTGAAGTCGACGATGGAGCCGAACCGCCTGTGCTCCTCCAAATGGTTTAGAAGCTTCTCGATCCAGAAATGCATGCGTGTTTCCCGTTGGCTGATGGAGGCTGTGGAGAAGAACTTGCTGATCACTGCACGACGGACACGATGCAGGTCACTCTCACTGGTTGCGAAAGTGCCACCAGCGGGAGCGTACATGCCATAGTACCAAGGGTCTTTGTCGAGCTTGTTGGTATTGTTGTACAAGCTGTCAAAATATTCAGAATCCTTGACGTGGATCTCGTTAGGATTGATCCTGACGATAGGGCCTAGGTCTATCAACATGGTCCATCCAAATACACTGGGTAATCGGAAGACTAACCGTATTTGCTGTGAAATTCATCGATCTTGGAGAAGTACTTGCCCTGATGTATACAATCGTAGTAAAATTCATACCACTTTGTCAGAGCGGCGAGTTTTGGCCCTGGCACACCACTAAGAGGATTCAGAACCAGACGATGGAAAGCCAAACCAACAAGCCACGAGACGGAGAGCAGTATCGAAAACGCAACTGCGTTAAAAGCAATGACGGAGAACGCCAATGGTATCATGACCGGGTACAATCAGAAAGGACAGAAGTTGAACAAAAGAAGGAGGTGCAGAAAGGGCGGTATGTGGTAGTAACGTTAGCAGAGACGTGAAAGACATCTCAGTCGGCAACCGCTTATCAAATGCGAGCTCATTCCGTCGAAAGCCAAGTACTGGTACTTAGTCTTGGACAAGAAATGATCTGCAGGCGTTTGCAGCGGGGACCAAGGTTCTTCTTTAAGCGCCACGGAATTGACACGGCGCCGTCAAATGCGGCTAGAAGGTTGAAGCCTGTAGACAACGGTCCATCAACACACCGACATGGAAGTCGAAAGACGACGATTCCCTATGGATAAGAGGCCTGATGTTTAGAATGAGCGATGGGCGAATCTCGAGAGTTTATCGTTGATCCAGAATAGCGTACCCATAAGCACTAACTTACAAGACTAAGGTACACGTCCTCTGGCTCAAACTTGCCAGACTTCGCCCCATCACAAGTTTGCCCGCTGGGATGGACAACTCGTAGGGTTGATACGCCCAACATTGATCATGGGAGCGCGCCAGATCGACCCGAACAGGCGCAGGGTTGCCGTCTGACCGTGACGGTGATCCTACGATTGGCAAGCTCACAATGACACTCGCAGCGCTTCATGACCTCCGACGTCAAGATAAGGTCAGCCGTGAACCAGACTTGGTTTCAATGAGCTGAGACATGGCTGGGATTCGACCACGTTGTCTCACCTAAATTTTTGGGTAAAGTAAGTAAGCCTAAATCTGACACAACCTACTTTTCGGCCCACCACGTGCTCGCCCACCCAATCAGAATTGCAACGCCGTTGCAATAAGTTGCAATGCTCCCTCACCGCGCGAAAATAACCCAACCTGTCCCGCAGATATGTACGCACGTATGCCACAATTCGCGGGTATATGAATCTCTCCGCCAGTCATGCAAAACTAACCCCAAGTACCACCACCACCCCTGCCCGCCCTCTTCTGCGTACTCAGCCTCCAATCGTCCTCGCCCTGGAACTTGTTATGCAGCGGCTGAATCCTCTCCGCCTTCTTCCTCTTGCTCAGGCGATCCGTCGGCGCGACCTTGAAGAAAGTCGGCGCGGCCTCGACCAGCCACTTAGGCTCAATCGCGGTAACGACGTGCATGTACTCCTTCGTCGTCTCGACGACCGAGTTGAAGATGACGTGTTCGGCCGGCTTGCCGAACAGCGCTGACGAGGGATGCATGTAGACGGGATTGCCCTCGACGAGCGTCTTGTACCCCTCGGTCGGATCCTTGCGCGCCGAGTTGCGGAAGAAACCGGAGCAGAGAGCCTGCCTCACGATCTTGGTGTCGCGACCGCAGGAGACGAGTTGGCTCTTGTGGCGCTCGAGGATGGTGACGAGTTGGGAGCGGACGTCTTGGACGCGCTTCATCGAGCGCGGCTGGATGTAGTTCTCGTAGCACCAGGGGACGGAGAATTTCGACTGTTTCCAGGCATTGTAGACGTTGAGGAGGGTGAGGTGGTCGCCGTGGGGGTCGTGGAATTTGGCTTTCTTTTGATCGGCTTGTTGCTGCTTGTCTTTGGGGCGGTGCCATACGGTTTGCACGGCTGATATCATGGCGACGATAGTGAGCATCTCGTCGGAGCAGCCCATCTCTACGGACATTATGAGCGCTTTCGAGAGAGCAGGCTCCATGGGGTAGTCCGCCATTTTGCGGCCGAGTCTTGTGAGCAGGCCTTCGTCATCAAGCGCTGAGAGAGCGTATAGTTCTTCCAGCGCCGTCAACATGGTGTTTGTTGGTGGCGGGTCCATGAAATCGAAATGCAGGAGATCATTGATACCCATCGCTTTGAGCATAAGAATGGTATTGGACAAGTTCTGTCGCTGGATCTCGGGTATCGTAGTTGGCAGCATTTCCGACTGGAAAGCTGCTTCAGTGTACAGCCGGAAACACTTTCCAGGTCCTGTTCTTCCAGCGCGACCAGCTCTCTGCTTTGCCTGCGCCTGAGAGATGGGAGTGACTTGCAGACGGTCCATTGAAAGCTTCGCATCGTATGCGGTCTGCTTGACGAAGCCAGGGTCAATGACATAGAAGATACCGTCGATGGTGATAGACGTTTCTGCGATGTTCGTCGCAATGACGACCTTTCTGCTTCCTGGCGGAGCCGGCTCGAAGATCCGACTGGCAACTTCGCTAGGAAGAGCACCATAGATTGGCAGGATGAGCAACTCGGGAACGGCTGGTCCAAGAGCCTTCATGCGCTCATGCAGAATCTCACAGCTCGTGTCAATTTCCTCTTTACCAGTCAAGAAAAGAAGGATATCTCCTGGAGGCTCCGTGATGTGAATCTGCATGACGGTCGTCAAGGCGGCATCCAGATAGTCCGATTCTGGCTCTCTCGAGTACATGATCTCGACAGGGAACGTTCGTCCCGGGATCGAGAAGATGGGACAATGGTTGAAGTATTCCGAGAACTTGTCCGCGTCCAGAGTAGCCGAAGTGACAATAAGCTTCAGATCCGGTCTCCTCTTCAGCGTCTTCTTCAGCAGGCCAAACAAGACGTCGGTGGCAATGGTACGTTCGTGAGCTTCGTCCAGCATGATTACCGAGTACTTGTGGAGGTAAGGATCCAGCAGAATTTCACGTTGCATGATACCATCAGTCATGTATTTGATCTTCGTGTCCGGTCCTGTCATGTCTTCGAAACGGATGGTATAGCCGACTTCGTGGCCGAGTCTGCAACCAACTTCATCGGCCACACGTTGCGCAACCGACATGGCAGCGACACGTCTCGGCTGGGTGCAACCGATCATACCCTCATTCGCGAATCCAGCCTCGGCCAGGTATTGCGTCAATTGGGTTGTTTTGCCCGAGCCAGTATCTCCGACTACGATCAACAATTGATGTTCTCTGACGGCCTGCAGGAGCTGTGTACGGAATTTGTAGACTGGAAGGCTCTCGCGCTGCTCCTTGATAGACATGCTCGTTCGCTTTCCAAGGTTCTCCTTGCCCTGCGTTATTCTCTTCCACTCGGGCAATGCGTCAGTCTTTGGTGCAGGGGCACTCCGCAGGTCGCTTGCGAATTTGCGCTGGTCCGGTGCAGCCATGGGATCGTTCCACTGAGAGCTGAGATCCACCTTGGCAGCGTCTTTCGCCGCTTTGTCTTGCGCCTCCTGTTGTCTCAGATCTCTGCGCTCGCGGGCTATAGTCTCACCGGACATTGCCGCCCTGTTCAAAGATCCATCCGGCGCCTTGACCACACGAATAGGAGAGAGCTCCAATGATTGCTTGGTCTGACCGGCCAAGAAGGGAGGCTCTTCTTCACGAACTTCAATGTCAACGTCTTCCTCCTCTTCAATCTCCCCGCCATTGTTGATAGCATCAAATTCCTCGGCCAACCCAGGATAATCAGATGCTTTGAGAACTCCTGCAGCGATAAGTTGCTGAACTTCCCACCGTTCCGGAGATGTCATCCTCTTCCTGCTCCCACCGGCTGAGCCGTTCATGTTCTCAATGACCGGGACACCAGCAGCCAAGCCCCCAAATCGACTGTCATCACCATTGCCGTGGAGGGCTTCCGAGTTGGCACCTGTGCCAAGTCGTCTTTGAGGAGCCAGGTCTCTACCAGTAACCTGATCCACCTCCTTCATGGAAAGGCTTATCCGCCCATTCTCTGCTTTCATAACCTTGACCTTGACCTCTTGATTCCTTGCCACAAGATCCGACGGGTGATTGACACGTCCCTCTCCCATTGCAGATATGTGGACCAGTCCGTCAGCCTTGCCCTTCACGCCAAGTAGTCTGACGAAGACTCCGAAATCCTTGACTCCCGTGACTCGGCCGTCGTAGACTTTGTGAAGTACAGGTTCGTCGTCCATTTCTGGCGTCGGCGGTCTCCGGAAAGGGTCCTCATCCCCGTCTCGATTTCGACGTCTGCCTGGTCTTGAATCATCTTCTCCGCGCTTCCTCGTGCGTGTTCGGCCCAGGTCGTCCACGAAGACGAACTCGTCGTTTTCCGTTCGCCGACTGTGCTTTTCAGCGCTGCGCGACCGTCGTCTTCTTGTTTTCTCC
Organism: Saccharata proteae CBS 121410; assembly: GCA_010015785.1. Classification (NCBI taxonomy): domain Eukaryota; kingdom Fungi; phylum Ascomycota; class Dothideomycetes; order Botryosphaeriales; family Saccharataceae; genus Saccharata; species Saccharata proteae. The sequence goes on from ML978771.1 coordinate 5,830, forward strand.
CTGCCATAATTCCCATCGCCAAACGGACTCCGAGACCTCGACCTTGAAGTATACCTATTCCTCTTGCTCCTGCTACGACCGTAGTCTTCCTCCTCAACGGGGCTGATGCTTCGTTTCCGGGCTGCGCCGTTTTTGGGTGCGCCATTAGCCTTGCCCGCAAGGCTCTCCAACATGGCCATAGTATCGTCCATTGCATCCTCCTTAGCATCCTCTTCAACAGGCCCATCCCTCTTCAGCAAGTCGTCCTCGACATCGTCCTCCCACGTAGGCTCTTTATCCGCAATCGCCAGACCCTTGAAAACCCGACTCTTCCGATCGGTGTCATCTCTCGGCTCATCGTCAGCATCCGCGTCCTTGGCCCCGTTCGCCTTCTTCGATTTGTATTTCGGGTGCAGCGTCAGGACGAGCCGATCGATGCTCTCGACCAGACTCTGCGGGAACTCGGCTCCCATCTCCTCGAGCGAGGACTTGAATTCCGGCAGCGAGCTGCATTTGGAGTGCTGGTCGATGACGAACTCGGCGAGGGTTTTGTCGCTGATGCCCAGGTGGTTTTGGAGCTCGGAGGTGACTTTGGAGACGAGGGAGAGGAGTTCGAGGGAGCTGAGGTCGTCCATGGTGAGTAGGAGGGAGAGATTCCCTTGACGGTGTCGGGGTTTGGTGAAGAAAAGGTTGGCGCGCGAGCATGCGCTTCAGTTGCTTGCTCTTGCAGCACTCGGCGCGGGAACTGTTTCCACTCGGGCGAGCTTGGATCACACAGTATCGCGGCGTCATCGTTGTTCCGTGCCGCAGTTCTGGTCTAACTTCCTTTGGTCCAGCTCGGCCCATCTCATGCCGACAATTTCAAACGTCGCGATCCATCTAGCTGCTCCTCCTCCAACGCTTCCTTCTATCAGCCATAGAAGACCAGAATGCAATTGCAGAGCCACCAAAAATATTGCCGGTCCTTTGCTTTACCACTAGATCTAATAGCCGTCTACCTCATATGTAGGATTCACTCCTCACCTCGATTCTTCGAAACGACATGCATCTCTCATCTCATACCCCGTCTACACCCTCAAAACCGTCCCATTCTCCCTTCTCACAAACTCGAACAACCCCTCCAACAGCACTTCCTCCCTCTCACTCAACGGCCACCTCACAAACACCCCCGGCTTCCCCCACGGCGTCTCCACACTCACGTTCCTTCCCCCTTCATAAATCCTCCCGGTCCAAAGATGCTTATACACCGCCCCTCCACCAATTCTGGGCAAGTACACATCCAGGCTCTTACTCTCGACCGCATAAACCGGCGCCACGAACAGCGCATCGCCGAACCAGAACACCTCGTCGACGACTCCCCTCGCGATCGTGTCGTTGGGTGAGTAAACGATGGGATGGCGGACCAGAGGCCAGCCCTTTTGCTGGTACGTCTGCAGCAGCGCCTTGCGGTACGGCTTGAGGCTCTTGAACAGGCGGGCGTTGTACGCATGGTAGCCGTACGTGCTGGCGTTCGAGTAGACCTGCGTGTTGACGCTTGGGATGTTGCCCTCGTGGGTCCTGAAGACCGCGCCGCTGAACGCGCCCATCTCGCCCCAGCGCCCGAGCAGCGCCGGCGAACGCGTGATGTTGAAGGTTGGAGCGAGGGTGTTGGTGTAGCCGCCGATGTCCGAGTGTGTGGCGGCCCAGCCGGAGGCGCCCATGTGGATGGCTGAGCTGATGACGGCGCGCATGCCGTCGGCGCGGGTGGGGTCGATGTTCTGGTCGCCGACCCAGAAGAGGTTGGTGTAGGGAGCGGAAAAGGTGTTGGCGGAGCGGTGGAAGCCGATGGTGTCGTTGGCGAGGTGGAGCTCTTCGACGACTTCGCGGAGGAGGCGGGCCCAGGCGCCGGGGTAGGCGTTGTGGAAAGAGCGGGGGGAGGAGAGGCCGGAGGAGATTGAGACGGAGGTGTCGGAAGAGAGATACTCGCCAAAGTCTTGCATGGCGCCTTTGATCGGAACGGAGTAGAATTGCTGTTTTACCAGGTCCTTGAACCAGGCGACAGTCGTGGCGTTGGAGAGGTCAAGCAGGCCGGCGTCGATCCCGGGACCGCTGGTAATGGTCCATGGAGAGGAGTCGTTGGCCGTGGCGTTCATGACAAAACGGCCACTTGCGACGGCTTCGTCGTAGAAGTTTGTCGTGTAGCCAGTGTCCTTATCAGATACGTTGGCGAGAAAGGTATTGACGTAGCTCATAGTCCTGACACTGTAGGTCGAGAGGAGATGGGGCACCCAATCAGCCCAGGTTGGGTAGAGAGATTGATCAGGCTCCCAGTTCCACCAGAGGCGGCTGAGCGAGATGTTGTAGTTGCCTGTCTGCAGTCGAGTACCGCACCAGTCCTGGAGCCAGACGCTAACGAGTGGCATGCTGTAGTTAAGAGCCTCTTGGACGATACGCTCAACCTTTGTCTGGCCGCCCTGGACACCAAGAACTGCACCGTCGTTGGCCCAGTCTGGCAATGCTGGTTGACGACCAGTGATAGTGGTGAGACTAGTAATGGCGTCCAGTATTCCTTCAGAAGAGCGACCAGCATATCCACTGATCTGGTCTCCTTCGTACATAATCTCGATCACTGTACCTGAGGAGCCAGATCTATTTCCATCAGTCGTGTTGCCCGCCACTTGCTTAGCCGCCGTATCCTCGAATGCAAAATCCGGATCGCGGCTGGCCAGATCAAACAATGCATAATTCGTCCCTTCAAGGACTAAGAATCTTCCCAGCGAGGAGACATACGAGGCGATGGCGGTATACGTAGTAAGCGCAGACCCCCCAGCAAAGGTACCCGAAAGAGCGCCATCACTGTTGAGGTACGAAGTCACCGGCTCTTCGCCGCGCCCAACTCCGCCCTCGCGGGCCCAGACTGGGATCTTATAGCCTACAACATAGGTAAGCGCTTGCAAGTTATGCCAGGGAAAGAGAATATATGAGAGAAGAAGTGACTTGAAAATCATACCTCTCAAATCCCCCAAGCTCGCCTGTTCACCGAGCCCAAGAAAGGCCTCACCACTCGGCGACTCATACGCCAGGTAAACGTTGTCCACTCCCTGTCCACTCACGCTGGCATTAAACCCCAAAATCTTCCCATCGCCCTTCTCCGCGATCGTGAAATCCAAGCTCCAACTCCAATCCTTGCACGAACCGGTTTCATCAGCAAAACCGCCAACAATACTGACTGCTGAAGAAGATTGCGAGGACCGGGATATGGTCGGGTTCTGGCAGCGTGAGGATATGGCATCGGATAGGATTTCGAAGTTGCCCGAGGAATCGGACTGGTTGGTGAGGCCCGAGGATGCTGAGATGAAGGCGCGAGTCGATGGCGCTGTGTTGCCGCGAGGATTTGATGAGCAATTGATCAAAGACAAGCATTGACAAGAAGTTGGGAGCGAAGCCCATAGAAGAGATGGAAAGAAATGTCAACATCATTGACCAGAATATTGAAAAACCAAACCTACACTTCCAGAGCTCCTCTCTCTTGCTCGTTTCCACCAACACCTCAGCCCTCTCATGACCAACACTGACCCCAAAAGCCTCTCCCAAACTGTAGTAATGCGACGCATTACTCCCCAGCACAGCCGCCGAGGCCACGGCCACAGCAGCAGCCGGAGACGACGCGAGGAGCGGAATCATGATCCTCATCTCGCGGGCGGCAGAAACAAAGAAGCAAACTCACGAACAGGAGAAGTTGAAGGTGAGAAGAGCGCACATTCAACTGAACACACTCCCCCCAAGCTGCCTTCAAGTACCTTGGTACGAGTACCCCTCCAGCGGCCGTACAGTACACAGTGGGGCTCATCGGCCTGCATCATCGCCGGTCGCTTGGCTGCCTGCAATCACTTTATTCTCCGCAATCGTGCATGAGGTGCTGGACCGGGGCATTCCTGCGTTAATTGACATGCGCCCGTACAGATTAGTACGGTAACGTTAACTTAATCGTACCGACTACTTAGCACATCAGTCCTCACCGCACGAGTCGCACGCACATATTCGTACTGTAACAACAGCCGCCTCGATCAAGACGTGAAGGATTTGTTAGGGGTGGGCGCGTATTCTTACCAGACTGGAGGGCGAAGTTGTAGTTACGATTCAGGGACCCTGGACCTCGGCTGCCGGAGGGCGGATGAGGTCAGATTCCGTGATTTTGACGAATCAGTCGAGACCGCGGGGACTGAAGTTGAGGCAAACAAGCCCTGCTCGTCCTACTTTCCACTGACATCGAAGCCAGCCTGACATGTGTATTCCAATGAAGTCAACGTCAAGTCAAAAGACGAACCATCTCATTGATGAGGAAGGATAGGAAATCATCACACCTGAGCCGCTTCCGGCTCGCTCACCCCATCACTCCCAATCGCCTTACCATGACCACAGCCCGGCCAACCACAACTCAGCCAGCTACATCTCGGACAGCTGTCCCTCGACCCGCCGCACCTCCAAAAGACCCACAGCCACACTAGCCAGGCACACAACAGAAAGAAGAGGCCCAGCATTACAGCCGCAGGAATTTCCCACTTGACCATCTTTACGCCTGGTAGTCGACCGAGACCCTCCTAGGCCGCAGCTCGTCTTTGATGTTTGGCTCTGATTCTGCAAAGACGTGAAAACAGTCAACTCAGCCAATGGGAAACACGGGAAGAGTGAAGAGACCTGCACGAGTGGTCTGATTCGGGCCAAGAGGAAGCAGTCCCACGTCGGGAATGGTCGACTTGGGTATAACGCTCTTTGCGGCTTGGATGGCGATGGCGGCGGCTCCACCGACGACGGCGGCGTAGGCAGCGAGGCAGGTGACGAAGAGAAGCTTGCTATGCATGCCGGAGGGACCGGTTTGGGGAGGGGTGGGAGTGGAGAAAGAACGCGGTTCTCTGGAAATACCGGTCACGAGTTGCGGATCATGGTGATGGTACTGATGTTGATGATGATGGCGATGATGTGGACAGAAAGGAGAAGAGTGGATATGGAGAGGAAAGGTAGGACTTCATTGCGATTTGACACAGCAGGAGCGATGCGTGCCATGCCGGGAAGTTCGACCTGCTCTACAGAGTAGTTGAAGCAATCACGATCCCCTTTTTCGAAAACCCGATGCAGGCCCACGCTGCCGTCACGGAAGCTTGAAGCACATTCAGCTCCTCTTTCCCGCTTTAGAAAATCGAAAAAGAGAGAAAACCACGCTCGTAAATCATGCCAAACTTTTTGTTGTGCAAAGCGAAGCTGTCAAAAACACCTGAAAACGAAAACAACATACTCTACTACAGCTGATCCCTCACCCGATCCAACAACGGCGCCCTCTCCCCCTCGTCGTCCTGGCTATTCGGATACGGCATCCTCAAGTAGGCGCCACCCTCGACCTTATGTACTCTCCAAGTGCCATGCTCCTTCGCGTCATCAAAGAACTGCTGGTTCTCCTCGAAGCTCCTGCCGCCGCTCTCCGGCAGAAAGATCCACGTCCAGAGCCCGGCAACGGCATTGCTCACGGCAAAAACGAGGAAAATCCAGTACTGGAGATTGTTGAACATGAGCGGGGTGAGCAGGGTAACGGCAAAATTGGCCAGGCCCCAGATGACGACCGAAATGGCTGTGCCTTGGGCGCGGGCGGTTGTGGGGAAGATTTCCGTCGGGATGAGCCAGACGGTGGCTAGCCAGCCGATGCCAAAGGCACCGGTTGCCACGTACAGCGCAATGATACCGGGGATGGCGGCACCGATTTCGGACACGCTTTCAAGGCCGTCGCTGTTCATGACGAGGCCACCGCAGAGAGCGAGGATCAGGAAGCAGATGCTGAGAATGACGCTGCCACCGAGGAGAAGCCTACGCCGGCCGACGGCGTCGATGAGGATCCAAGCGAAGGTCATGAGGATGAGGTAGGAAATGTAGTTGCCTTGGGTCAGATATTCTGCGTTGCGGACGCCGAAACCAAGGAGTTCGAATATCTGAGGGCCGTAGACAGAAACGGCGCCGTAACCGGTCAAGGCCTGTTGTTTGTCAGTACGAGAACCTGTACCTAGGAAGCCCGATATCTTACCTGGTTGATCTGCCCCATGATAGTGATAATGGTGGGATGAAATTGTGGGTGGCCGGGAGTGAGCATATCCTTGTAACCCACATGCTTATCCGCCTCTTGTTGGTGGCTTTCCTTGAGCATTTCGAACTTCTGTTTCCCCTCGCCGGGATCGATCGCCTCGCAAGCCTCTTGAGCCTCCTCTTCCTTGCCGTTGAAAACAAACCACCGCGGACTCTCTGGTAATCGCTCAATGAACGCAAGCAGCAGGACAGGATACGCCTGCATGCAAATGATCGGAATCCGCCATGCCCATTGGTTCTTCTTGCCCAACGCGATGGTGACGCCAAGGTTGATTGCAAACGCCATGTTCAGCCCAAAGATGTTCATCTGGAACTCTTGCGCCAGCGCCTTTCCTCTTGCCTCGTCTTCAGCCAGCTCTGCGCTGTAAACCGGGATAACACTGTCAACGCCGCCGACTCCGAGACCCATGACGACGCGACCGACAAGCATGACTGCGAGCGCGCCTCTGTTGTAGCCCAAGCCAGCAATGAACATGATCAGATTCCCCAGGGAGGCAGTGGCCAGGCAGAGGAAGATGGCTTTCTTGCGGCCGAGGCGATCGGCCATGGTAGAGAAGACAACAGCGCCGACAGCGCACCCGATATAGTAGACGGAGACGATGATACCGACCATGGGGTCTTCTTCGCTGATTCCCATGCGGTCGAGGTAGTCATAATTGGTATTGATGAGAGACATCATGCCTGGGACGAGCGTTAGTATATTTGGGGCTATGATGGCCATGGAGCGGCATTGGACCTCGACCGTTTGAGGGCGGCACACACCTTGATCGTAACCATACAAAGCGATTGCAGTGCTCGAGAATAGCACAACCTGCTGCTTCTTGGACTGCAGGAAGTCCTTGGCGCGATTGACGAAGTAAGACATGTTGACGACGTGAAGTCGTTACTGGGTTACCTCCAGAAAGGACAGACGAATTGGTCCAAGAAAAGAAGAGGCAGAGAAAGGAGTCGTCCTGCTTCTGAACGAGAGCAGCAGCAGCAGTGGCAGTGTCGAGGGAAAGCGGAGGAAGGCATGGTGGTTGGGGGGTGGGGTACATTGTTGGCTGGCTCGCGGTGATGACGGCAAGCGGCTGATGAAGGCGGTCGAAGCGGACTCTTGACGCGGACTCTTGACGTTACTTCGAGGACCGTCAACCACTCGACCACTCGACCACCACACGACAAGCTCCAGATTCTCCGCTCGTGATGCTCTTAGCCGCGCTGCCAATGCAGCCATTGGTAGTGATGAGAGCCCGGACACTGAGCCGTCTCTGGCCGGTGAGCTTGGCTGGCATTTTGGTGCACTAAAACAAACCTTACGGACGCTGCCGACACCCGCTATGCTTCCCATCATGCAGTCCTCCCGGCATATACGCTGCTCTCCGGCCATGTGCTGTTGGAACTAATCGCCATTGATAGTCTTTCGTGGCACATGTAACGCTAACTTAACGTTAGACGATATTCTAACTAGTTACTGACAATCCATCAAACACATCTACACAACTAATTTAGATATATCTATACACATCTACACAACCTACTTTAGATATATCTACACACACATCTACACATCTATACAGCCCACATCCCCTTACTCGCCCTCGCAAACTCCTCCAGACTCCCCGGCCTCTTCCCCGTGACGCTCTCCACATCGTTCCCCCCTAACTCCTCCTCACCCCTCCTCGCACTCGCCTCTAACCACACCAGAAACTTGGCCATCCCCTCATTCACCCCATTTCCCACCAACCCCTTCTCCCTCTCCTCATCCCCCAACTTCACATGCCTCACCTCCTTCCCCAGCACCCTCCCCACCGTCTCCGCAACCTCATCATACGTCAACAACTCCGGCCCCAAGATCCTGTAGTCCGCCTCTGCACCCGCCTTCCCACGAAGCGCATTCACGGCAACCCTAGCAATATCCACCACGCTAACAAACGGAATCTTTCCCTCGCCGCAAGCGGTGTAGATGGCAGACATGTGGGTGATAGTATCGCGATGTCCTGGGCCTACCAGGTTCTCCATGAACCACGACGGCCTCAATACGACGTACCCGACTTCGCCGCCGCCGCTCTCTCGCACGTCTTTCAGATGCTGCCACACTCTGCCAACATGATGCGACTCGTTCCCCGGCTTCGCGCTACTTCCCGCCATCAGGACGAACCGCTTGACCCCGTGCTCGTTGCGCGCAAAGTCAACCAAGGCGTTCATGGGCGTGGCGGGGTCGGACGTTTCGGGCGCGACGAGGTAGATGGCGCTGATGGGGGAGGCGGAGTCGGTGAAGGGGTTGAGCCATGTGCTGCGGTCGAGCCAGTCGAAGCGGGTGGTGCGGTTGGTGCTGGTGGAGGCCGCAGGTTTGCGAGAGGCGAGGATGTAGGGGTCGTTGGTCTCGCGGAGGAGGGAGGCGATGGCTGTGGATGTCTTGCCGGTGCCGCCGGTCAGGAGGATGGTCATTATTGCGGTTGGGGTCGTGGGGGACAATGATACTTTAGGTTGTAGATAGTAAGGTATATGAATGAATAGCTGTGGTGTTGGAGATATATTGCGCTTCTCGACACGGAGCCTGTCTGGATTGTATACGATAGCTTTCTTCTTGTGCGAACTCAGAGCTTACTTATACTGTATGCCCCGCTACTGTGACACCCGATTGATGAATCCATCCGTCTTCCTCACGTCAAGTCGAGCTTACTCCCAAGACCCGCTCCGCAGCCAAACTCCGTGTACCTGGCGGCTAAATAGCAACCACTGGCATCCATTCCTCGCCTACGAAGTACCGGTAAGCAGCCAACTTCGCCGACTAGATTCTGGGCGTGAATTGCTAAGGAAGTAAGTTAGCAACCTTTCGCAGCTCGGTCCTCGCCCTTTTGTTCGCTAAAACCCGAAGATTCACGTCGTTGTTGCAGCCTAAAACACCATTTCGCATGAGACAGTCAGACGCACGAACAAGGCAGTCAGAATCCTGTGAATCCTGTTGGTTTTACCAGCTCCTGCACGGAAGTATACCATTCATCGACTTGCTACCTACACCACCCATGCCCATGGACGTCTTCATCAAGCTTGCACAGCTTCCACAGTCCCCGAGAACCTCCATCTTGCCACGCAAGTTACCGAAGGCACAAGCCTCCATCAGACCACTCAAGAAGCCCTCCTATCACGGATCGGGAATTCACGGCCAGTCCGAGCCTTGTACTTTGCCCTGATTATCCGAGCGAGCTGCTCGTCCTTGATCTGCTCAAAGGCATTCTCATCGTCCTGAGGGCCTTGGTGTAGGACGTGCTCCTGGAATTCATCGATAGCTGCAACCAATCAAATTAGCCCTCACTATCACTTGAGAGGAAACGTCTTGCTTGGCGAAGCATGCAGTGCAGGGACACTACTATACTCTTGTTCCTGCGTAGACGCTCCTTGGTGGAGTTGGAGGTGGATTCGGGGTGGTGCTGATCGGAGATGTGATCGGGGTGGTGGCTGTCACGCTACCTTTGTCGAGTAAATCCTCGTTCGCCTCTCCTGAATTTCCACCACCGAGGCCTTCGTCAAACTGGTCCTTCAACTTTGCGAGGGGGTGCTTCTTGTAGTACTCTTCCTTCCTTTTACGTTCGTCTTCGGCCGCCTTGCCGGAGATTTTTTCGAAAAAGTTCGGCTTATGCGCTGGCTGCTCGTTTTCGGGCGAGTCCCCCTCGATGAGCTTGCCCAGGCCGTAGGTAAGAGGGTGTTTGCGCCTTTCCTCCTCCTCCTTCAATCTCTTCTCTTCTTCCTCTTTGCGTTGGCGCTCCTCTTCGGCGGCTTTGCCCGAGATTTGATCGAAAAAGTTTGAGACGGGGTGCTTGCGCTTGTACTCTGCCTCTTCTTCCAGACGTTTTTCTTCGGCCTCGCGCCGACGACGCTCTTCTTCGTCACGCTCGGCTTTGCCAGTCAGATGGTCGAAGAAGCTGGCTTTGTCTTCGGCTTCTTCCTGCTTGAGTTTCTGGTTCTGGACTTCGGGGGCATCGTGCGACTGGTGCCTTGCAATGTTTGCAAAGATATTCGAGTCCTTCTTCTCGGGTTCTATGGCGGCAGGGTGTTCAGACAAAACATCAATCTTGGCAGCGTCATCGGGGTCCTCTTTGTCTGGAGAATCTGGGTGGTGCTTCTTGTGCAGTCTTTCGAAGAGGTTCTCCCTTTTGGCGTGCTCGGCCACATCAGGGGTCGCGACAGGGACGCCTACAGGTTCCGCAGCTGGCTCGGCCGGAGGTTGGACCTTGTAAATAGCGCTTTCGTCGTCGTCATGCTTGAGAATCTCTTCGATGAAGCTTTTCTTCTCCTCCTTGTCGGTCTGTGTAGACGAATCAACCTGCTCATTCGCCTTCGATCCGTCTGATCGTTCCTCATCGTGCTTGTGGAATATGTTGAGAAACTTCTTCTTGTTTTCTTTCTCTGCCTCCGCGGTGACGGGAGGTTGGACTGGAGCATCAACAACGTGCTCTGCGGGTGGGATGGCCTGTTCCGCTGCCGGATGTACTTTGGCGGGGTCAGAGGCACGCCCATCACCGTGCTCATGGTGACGGTCGAACAAGTGCCACTTCTTCTCTTCCTTGACAGTCTGAGTTGACGAATCCTCGTAGTGATGCTCTAATTGAGGCCTCTCATCCTCATGCGAAAGCCTGTGTAGAAACTCCATCTTGAACGGGAATAGGCGAAGCGTGAAGCCAAGGGTTAGGCACAGGCGCAAGAGGGTGAAGGAAATGGATAAACGCATAGGAGCTGGCTAGGGTAGGAGCTGCTTTAAAGTAGGATCTGAAAGAGCGTCAAGGATGTAGATCACCGGCTGGATCGTCACAGGCCCGAGACAAGGTGTTGAGTGTGACGTGGTCTGCCGACCTGCCAGAGTATATTGAGGTCGGCACGCCGTCCATTGCTCTTGCCGTGCCAATTGTCATTTTGACTGTGGAGCAAGTGCGCTCCCTAGAGGCTCGGCGTCGAAGAGGTAGCCCTAGGCGTTCGTTCTTTCGTTGCTGGTTTGAGGTGAGAGCGGTGTACTCCAGCTGTCACAGCCACGATTGAAGTCGTGCTGGTGGGCCAGTCGTCGATCCCTGAATCGCCAAAATCACGCGTCGACTCGTGCTCCGCGGTCTCGTGCGTCTAGAACAGACGCAGCTTAGCTTTGCACCATTGATGTCGTGACTTGCCCTGTATTGCTGACCATCTATGAAATTCACGGTGTATCTCAGCTATGCATATATCTCGAATGCTGTTCAGGCGCCTCCATTGAGTCGACCATTGAGTTCCGATATTCAGATGGAAGAATCCGTCTTTTGAACCAGAGCCTGTCGCCAACAGTATTGTTTACCAGGTTGCTGTGTATGCATTGGCAAACCACATTGATCTCGGCTCTTGAATATATCACTCAGTTCTCCCCAAGAGAATCACTGAACTGCCCTAACACTTGCTGGAATCGGACTTTTTGATTTTTCTTGCACGCTATGCTGGCAAAGGTTTCAACAGTCACTGAGACCTCGAACCCGGAATCGATGTTCCGGGCCTGCAGGCAGTCAAGGTTGTCCGCTTCTCAGGCTAGAGGGCAATTGTTGCCGACTAACGCACATCCTGTCCTTCGTTTCTTGTTCTTCTTTTATACCGTTCGTACTAACGGGGTCCAAGAAGTATTTCGGGGGATCGCGTGCCAGTACTTCGCCTGCAGGCAATCGGTGTTGTACCCGTCCCCCAGACCTCGGCCCCAGTTCATTCCTCGCTCTATTGTCGTTCAGACGGAAGACGGGTACAACATGACGCGGACGGAAGCACCAAAAGAGCGAGGAGGAAGGTTGTGCTTGAATTGCGCGCGGACGGCACCGGTGTTGCCTGTATTCCTGCTTAGCTTCACTTCAGACAACGCATTCTACACCAACATCTTACCATGTGTACGGGTGATCTTGCCCCAGATGGCCCGGATCTTGGATCCCTGAATCTCCTTCGTGGCGCGATAGACGAATGCGACCCTTTTGCCTAGGTAGAAACTGGAGGCACACATGCCGTCAGTATGTCGCGATCTTGGAAATAGCATATATTATGGGAAGCTTACGAGGCAGCTTTAGAGTCGGCGACATTGTCGAGAATTAGGATACTGAGACAGATTAGCAAGTCTGCTTTGTGGCGGCGGGGAAACAATCAAGGTACCTGGTGTTTGGGTTGGTGATGCGCTTTCCACGGCAGTACGAAACGTGCTTGCCCCTGGAGTCGCATCAGTCGCAAGCTCTTTGTCGTAGCTTTATTGAGATGTTGTACTTCACGTAGACTACCAAGAAGAGCGGATGTTAGCAGAGTCACTGTAATACTGCTGGTTAACGTACGCCTGTGTCCCGCTTCTGAAGGCATTGCGTCTGAAGTATGTTCAAATTGAAGATATCGTGCTACGTGATGTTTTCGACAAGCGGGTGGAGTGGGCTCAATGAGGTGGAAAACTGGTGTGAAGGTGGATGGAGGGTGAATGGCGGGGTCCAATAACTTACGGTAGTGAGATTGTTTATGTCGAGCGCTGCCAAGATTTTGAACTTAGTCATGTCTGCCACTAAGTTCCGTAACGTTAAATCCGAGTCGCGAAAAACTGTGGCCACCAGCCGCCATTGAAGCCAGCCCGAAGAGTACCTTTTTAAGCACAAACAAAATGGTCCAGGCCTTGCACCGCTTATTTCCACACATACTCCTCACTGCAGTCAAACAACTTTAAGAATGCCGTCCTTTATTTGCAAAACTCCTAGATGGTCCTGTACAGCTAACGCCACTTCCGGCCCAGTCCCATGATTTCCATATCCGCTCCGTTACCCTATACTCCCATCTTTCTACAGATGCTGCAGACCTACCCCTAGATCTTCGGACATGAGGCTGGGCCTTGCTTAGAGTTAATTAGATGCACCATTCTGGCTTACTTCGACAGCCTTATGGCCATCTAGGCTTAGTTTATTTAGTCGTGGCTGTAACTTAGCATAATGGAAGCAAATCAAAACCACCTCTCTCTCTAACGTTATATCGAAGAAAGTTCTAAAGCAAATCCCAAGATTATCGAAGTAAGTCCAGATAGTAGGTTAGGAAGTAGAAGTAGAACCACCGGCCATAATCCGGACAAGTCATTACAAGTCTACACTACCCCACGGACTCTCGACAGGCAGTCTAAGCTGACAAAGTAGTCAGGCGTAGCGCTCTGACCTCTTCGCCATCTGCCACGCGGACTTGCTTCGAACCCTCTACCGGGGAAGGCGAATTCCTTCTAATTTCCAGTAACAGCTTTCCAGACTTACTTCAACGACCTAGCAGGTTAGAATTCGGCTTGCTGCGAGGTAAGTAGCCACGTTCTCCTGACTTGCTTCAACTTACCCAAGCCTCGTTGGGTCGCTTATGATTTTATCGTACCTTTACACTTTGACAGCCCAAGGGATGGATAGTGAAGAGGCTCGGGCTTACTTAGATCTCTAGATTGTAGAAGCTAGATGCACTTATGTATTCGGATAAATGATATCTAGACTTACTTCGACCATGCAGTCCGGCCACAACTAAATAGACCGGGCCTTGGACTTTCATGTTGAGTTTGGGGTCTTGTTTGGTATTTGTGTCATGAACTGCTCTTTGCGTTGCCAACCAGAGAGTGATATTCCTGCACGACTTGCGTCAAGTTACCGATTTTTCAAACACATCAGCCGTGATGGTACAAAGTATTCATTCTAAGCTAGTCGGACGATCTACCATATTGCCGCCATACTCCAATCCAGCAAGCCGACACCCAAATTCAGAGCTTTTGTCATGAAAATCTACTTCCGCAGCTTGAGCATGACATAAGGAATCTCGACGTCCTCCTCAGTCTTGTCCTCCGCTGTGATTTCGAAGATGACGTTCTTCTGGTGGTCGGGAATCTTCTTCTTGCTGATCGTCTCCACGAGCTCACTAAGCCTGTTTCGGAATTAGTATTTGATTTTCATGAGAACAAAAAGGATGCAACTTACTTAAGCGGTAGCCTGTCCTTCAACTTGCTTGGCGGGTAGAAGCTCGCATACAGCAAACTAACACCCGAGCTCACCATTGTCACGCTCAACCCCTTCTTCTCAAAGTCATCCAAGAACTCCTGCAGAGTCACATTCTCCACCTCAAAGCGATCCCACAGCTTGTCAATCGTCACCTCGCCATCAGTGCCCATGTAGGTACCCTTGGGCGATGCGATAGGCTCGCTGAAGCCAAAGAAGGGCAAGGCAAGGTTGACAAAGCCGTTCTTGTACTGCTCGATGTCCGTCTTGCCATCAACGATCTTGTACAGCTCCAGGTTCACAAGACCAGTGACAAGAGCGGTCGTGGTGGCAATAGCGGGAATGATCTTGCCAGCGATGAACTTGGTCTTGTGCCTGTCAGCTTGCGCGATCTTGTAGTTCTCGGCGCGCAGGTTGCTGGCAGCGGTGATGAAGTCAATGTGGTGGTTGGTGTCGTCGTCCTTTTCGAACTCGACGGGCTCAAGCTTGAACCCGGCGAGAGACTTGGGCGGCGGCAGGGAATCGGCAAGCTTCTGCAGCTCGGCATTGTCATCGAGTGGTGCTGCTTGCGACGCGTTCGGGTCGGGCTCGTTCTCGTTCGCTTGAATCTTGACACCGGGGTCGGGCTTGAAGTCAGGAATGATCATGTCGTCAAGAACCTTGAGGTAGTGCTCGCGGGTCACACCCTTCGGGTTGATCTTGTAGTTGAAAGCGTGCAAGTTGGCAGCAGCCTCAACGAAAGTGAAGTGCGTAGGGTTGTTAGGGTCGAACTTGAGAGTGTCTGGTGCGCGCTTAGGGCCAGACCAGAATGGCTGTCCGCTGGACGTCTTGGAGTCCTTGGGGAAGTTGTACAGAAGTTGGGCGATCGCATTGTGGTACTGCTTCTCGAATTGTTGCCTAGCCCATATGATACAGTCGTCGTAAGAAAGCGGCTTCTCGGTGACCAGGAAGTCGCGCAAGGTCTCCAGAGTCTGCTTCTCGTTGCCTGACTGCCTCAAAGCCTTGCCAAGGTAGTTGGGCTGCGTCAGGTACATGTTGACAATCTCAGCAGGACCAGCAAAGTAAGTGTGGAAGAGATCCTTCGCCCAAGCAATGGTGTGCTCAATACGGTTGGGGAAGCTCCTGAGCGTGCACATGGGGAACGATTGCTCTGGCGGGTCCTGGGAGCTGGAGTAGGATTCGGTAATGCTAGGCAAGACGACCTGTGTGTTACCCTTGGTACCGAGGGTGCCACTGTCAAGGAGGGACTTGCGGAAGAAAACGCATCTACGGTCGACGTATGTACGAGCTTCTACGTTGTCAAGCGCGTTGGTGACAGCGGTGAGGTTGTTCCAGAATTCTTCGTCAAAGATGTGTTCTGTGTCTTGGCCAACGCGGTCCTTCATGGTTTCGATTTTGCCCTTCAAGTCAGGGTTCATAGCCTGAACAGCGGACGCAGCACATTCGCTCTTTAGCTTGCCCACGTCTGTCGGTCTGAATAGGAACTGACGGTTCAGGTTGCTCCTCTCGATCTGGTCCATATCGGTGACAAAGATCTTGCCGTCCGGTCCAGTGGCCACTCCCATCATCGACCAGTTCTTCAACATCTCGCAGCCAATAGCACCAGCGCCAACCAAGAACTCCTTAATATTCGACAGCTTTTGCTGGTAATCCTTGCCGAAAACTGCGATCTGCCCATCATAGCGGGTACCCAGCGGCTTGCACAGCTCTTCAGAACGTTGGCATGACTCTGGCAGAGACTCGAGAGAGTCGAAGTACATCCATTGGACGATAGGATGGAACTTTCCAGACACCGACTTCAGAACCTCTTGAGCGGCCAAACCACCAAAAACAGCAGCCATGGGACTCAGGTCACCACAAGCCTGGTAGGCAAGTTCCTTGATGAGTTTGGGATCCAGCTCAACCGGCTCATCCGCCTTAGAAGCAAGCCTCTGAGCAGTCTGGAGGACATCCTCCGCATCAGCCTCGTTGTGTGGTTTTGGCAGTTCTCCGTTGTGGCGCGCAGCAAAACCGTGGAGAGCCTGAAATCCGAAGTGCAACTGTGCAGGGCGGTCAAACTTGGCGAAATCCGACATCATGAGTTCCGGCTTCTTCAATTGCAAGCTCAGAGGCTCGAAGTCCATAATCTTGGGCATCTTGACCTGGGTATACAGACCGCCGCGCTTGTACTGGCCCAATCCGGAAACATCACCGATGTTAAAAGTGTATGGACCCTTGACGGTGATCTTGCGAGGCTCAGAGTTGTTGATTCCCTCCATGCCCTCAACCTCTTCAAAGGTGACATAGTCACCATCCTGAAGACCATGTCTCGTTTCATCAAGCGCAGAGACTGTTCCGTCGGTATCAATGTCCGCGACGATGCCGCTGAGGGGGTTTTCTCCTGTGGGGTCTACGCATGTGAAATTCTTGCCAAAATCCGTGAAAATCTGGCCAAACAGGCCGAAGGTGTCCGTGATCACCACATAGATTCCATTGTTGTGGCAGTAGTCGGAGATGGAAAGTTGGTCAAGCAGAGGAGTGTCGGTCAGAACGACAACCTGGTATTGGCTCAACTGGCTCAAGTCCGAGGTGATGTTGGCGGAGGGATGCTCGCGCACGGGAGTGTATGGGTTGAGCTCAGAGACGCGAGGAACAGTGACCGAAGCGCGGGGCTTGCCGACGTCTTCGGGGTGGAGGAAGAACTGCGACGAAAGGTCCTGGATGGTGGCAGGCCTGGGATCGTAAAGCGTCAAGGACTTGACACCTGCGAGAGCAATGTTCTTGGCTATCTCCACACCCAGACCTCTTTGTCCAACGATGAGGATGTTCGAGGAACCCATGCGCTTCATGGCTTCATGGCCCAGGACGTACAACTGCCTGCTGTACAAGGACTCATCAATCTCTCCGGTGGAGTTCTTGAGCTGCGCGGCCGCAGCGGCAGGGCTGTCAACCTGCATCTCCTGCATCTTGTCCTATCGAGTACCATCGTGTCAGCTGCATGGTGGTGGTGATTTGAAGCTGTCTACCACGCTTGAGGCGGGGTGCTTCAAGGCACGGAGCGGTGCAGCTAACGGCTATCGCCGCATATCCACGTAAAGGCAGACTTACCGTCATGGCTTTGGCTTTCTTGTTTGGACCAGAGTCCTCGTTCTCGTGGCTTCGTTTCCCCAGCTTGCCTACACCCTCAAGGTTATCCACAATCGCGGGTTGTGGCGATGCTGTCGATGACGTTGCGCTCGGTGGAGACACGGTGGTGGTAGAGGAGGGGGAGATCGGATTGCGAGAGGTGGATGGCGGAGGAGGATGGGTGGACAGGTGGACAGGTGGTGGTACGATATGCTGGTGGGTTTATGGCGAAGGAGTGAGAGAGACTCGATGTGAGGTTCAAGTTGATTGCGGCGGAGAGTCGAAGCTGCTGGCATGACGGGCTGCAGCCGCCGGGCCCAGTGTTTACATCAGCAACAGGGCTGGCTGACTGACTCGCCTCAATGATTCCGTCATTCCTCGAGCAATCAACGACACTCTCAACTCGGTCAATCAATTTCTTTCACCGAATTCGCAACAATCTTTCTTCACTGTGCGATTCCGAAGTCGGATGCGACATCGCGAACGCTCATGAGACCTCGGTATAAAGACCGCAGCGGCACAATGGAAGACGCTGGTGGCCTCGAGATACAAGATTCCCAATATGTATGCACAGGAACGGCCAAATAGAATGTTGTTGTTGACAATCGAAGACGGTGATCATTTCGATGTTGCCTGAAGGGATCAAATTAGAGCGAGAAATAATACGAAAGCCTTTTTTTTTCTAGTGCCAACCGTCTATTCTTTCTATCCGTCCATTCTAGATAGCCTTCTATCCTCTATAGTCTATTCGAAGTCGTAATTCGTAAAAAGAAAGCAAAGGAAAAGAGACGCCCATTGAGCGGGTTGGAGGTGCAGTCCCACTGGTGTAGCACTCCAAGGGCCACTCAAGTCCTCATATCCCGATCAGAATGTGCAGAGCGATACAGGTCACCATCACTCTAACACTAGTAGCCGCCGTCTTCCTTGATGAGATCACTGGCGCGCTCCGCAAGAGCGTAGAGAGTGCTCGTAAGGTGACCGCAAACCTGGAAGGGGACAACACTGGCGTCAACAACCCTCAGGTTAGAAGTGCCGTAAACTTTCAGCCTGTCGCTGACCACACCACCCTTCTCCTTGGGCATCATAATGGCAGTGGAGATGACGTGGAAGTTAGGGCGCCAGTTGGTCTTCAGCCAGTGACCCCAGGCAGCGTCAGAGGCGCCCTCGGGGACGATCGAGAAGCCAGGCTTGGTCTCAGAGCCGGCATACTCGCTCAAGGGTGCGGTGGCGAAGAGCTTGCGGTAGAACTGGGCGACACCGACTTGGACGTCAAGGTCAAAGTCAAACATGAAGTAGTTGGGATTGATCTCGGCAGGAACGTTGGGGTCCGAGGACTTGATGTGAGCGTTGCCGCGGGCGAAGGGGAGGGTGCCCCAGTACTCGGACTCCAGCGCAGTGCTAGGCTGGTGCAGGATCTCGGCAATGGGAACTTGTTGCTCGAAAAGAAGGTCGTACTGAAGTTCCATGAGCTCGAGCAGAGTAGTGGCGTTGGTTGCATTGTTGTTCTGAGCGGCAATCTTGGTGGCAAGAGCAGGAAGAGCATCCTTGACGGAAGTAGCGAGCTCGGAAGCCTTCTCAGCGCCGAAGATATCCGTAACGTTGGGGTAAGAGACCCAGTTGGGAAGACCTGTGTAGGTCTTGTTGTTCTTGATCTCGTAGTAGATACCGTTGTTGATCTGGTCCATCAAGTTCTCACCAACACCAGGCAAGTCAACCTTGGTGGTGACGTTGGCCTTAGACAGGATCCTGGAGAGGGGTGTGTTAGCCAATCGCACCGAGACCGGGGTGTGATCTAGGAACTTACTTGGGGTTGCCAACACCAGAAAGCTCGAGGATGGAAGGTGTCCTGAGAGCACCGGTAGAAAGGATGACTTCCTTGTTCACCTTGAAAGTCCTCTTCTCGCCGCTGGTGAGCACAGCCTCAACACCGGAGACAACGGCGTTGCCTTCAGAGTCATCCTCGCCCCAGATGACACGGCTGACAGTGGTGTGGAAAGCAACATCCAGGTTCGCACGAGAAGAGTAGGGGTAGTAGTAGGCGCGAGCGGCGTCGCTGCGGACGTCCTCATCGACATTGATCATCATGGGGAAAACGTTGAAGCCACGCATCTTACCACCGCTGACGTCATCGCTGTAGGGTACGCCGAGCGCCTGATAGGTTTCATTCAGAGGCTCAAGAATGTCGCCGAGGAGCTGGGTCTGAGGGTAACCGACTTGGAGCTTGCCATCGTATCCGTGGTACGAGGAGTTGTAGGCAGCGCCGCCCTCAATTTGGCTCTTTCCCGGAATCTGGTACTTCTCACTCTTGAGATAGTATGACCACAGGTTGGCCCAGTTCCAGCCCGGGTTGCCAACCTTCTCCCAGTGGTCGATTTGTGTGTCCTGAGCTCTCGTGAAAGACATGCCTTGGCAGCGTAAGCGAGAGTACTGAATAGAGTTGAGAGGATGTGGATATACCATTGATCGTGGTACTGCCTCCCAAGGCCTTACCGGCGTGCAGCAGCATAGTAGTGTCATTGGCGTAGACCTGCTTGACGGAGTTGTATTGCCAATCCAAGTCGGTGGCCAAAGCCAAGCCATACCCATCAGTACGGGTGACATTGGGGTTGTAGTATTCTGAACCACCGGCCTCAATCACCAACACCGTAGCATTAGTCTCAGAGAGACGATTTGCAACCACCAGACCTCCGGCACCACCACCAACGATGATGTAGTCGTAAGAGTCAGCAATGCCTCTTGTCCCAAGAGGGGAGGCTGAGGCCAGTGAGGCAACCAGGGGAATAATAATGGCAGAACGCATTGTGAAAAGTTGCCCAAGGGGATTAAGGCAAAGGTTGGTGGAGAGGAAACCACCTGTCTCAACGAGGCTTCCTCAACTTTTATACCTCGAGGCAATCACCGCGAAGGTGCTGCCTTCTATCCCAAGCGGCATCGGCTTCGCCACAGTCATTGTGGAGAGTCGTGTAGAAAGTGGATCCACAACTCAGCCGTAACTCCTGGAAGGATGAGCCAAGATGAATCGAGAGAAAGGCATGTTCAGCACGTGGAAAGATGATAGTCAGTAAATGAGAAAGATATACGGATGGACCCGTCAGTGGACCGTATGCTATCCAACTTCAAGCGTCGAGTCGTTGTAGCTAACACGGCTGCGCCGCCGAGATAGTCTGTGCGGTTCCAAGATGTGCGAAGGTGGTAGCCAGGCTTGGCATGATGAAAACGGTACCAGAAACAGATGGGCCTGCGACGGCAAGCATTCGAGGACATGACTGGTTTGACAAGCAGCTACCGCTGGGTTGCATGGTTCAATGCCGACGTCTCTCATTACTCAACCCCCCTTGGCAAGACTGGAACAAAGCCCTATCCAAATGGCAAACTAGGATCTTCCAAACGCACACAGCACTGCTCTCCACGAGCTCTGTCAGACAGAGCCAAGGCAAGTGTCCGGTTTGTACAGTGGAGCAAGTTCTGGCGAAGCCACGGAAAACTGGACTGAGTGCTTTCCTCTGGACACCGGCTCCATGTCGGTGAGCAGATCGAAGAGAAAGCTTCAGCCCTGCCTCAGCATCGCACCCTGCCAAAAGCGGCTAAAAATGGAAGTAACAGATACCGTTGATGTCCGTACTGGCATTTTATTTGTGTCTTTACTGCGCGGGCCAGCTCGTTCGGCAGACGGTCCGCACTGTACTATTTGCCTGGCATCCGTTACAGTACCTTAGGGCCGCCAGCTCCGCTAGGTCCGCACACTTCCACCAGCCCTAGCTCATCGCGAACCGCATCGACGGTGAGAGTCGTCCCCGTCCCACATGGCGCGTCGAAGTCCTCCACGGCGGGACAGAGAGGGAGAGGCAGTGGAACTGAATACGTAGGTCATTGGCTCCATGCCGGCGTAACGTGGAGCTCAGTCATTGACGGTGCGACCAGTCTCTTTTGCTGCATGGCGGCGAAAACGTTCTCCTGGGAATGATGAAGACTTCACCGAGCATACCGCATTGGCAAGAGGCTTTCGAGAGGATCAGTTGGCGTTGGGATTCCCTGGCGCCTGCCGATCATCAGCACGACATTGCCGGAGCGTGAAGGATCTGAAAGAGATGGTGGCGATGAGGATGCCTCCTTTTGCGCAGGCCAACACATGGGAGGGAGGCGAGATGGATTGGAACACGGGAGCGAGGGAGGTTGGCGGAGCGCCAAGCAGCGGGTCGAGCGGGCCAAGGTGGTCTCTGAGTCGTCCGCCGTCGGCTCCGAGATCCACCGTTCCGCTCTCGGTTTCTCCGTTGGCTTCCTGGTGGTTGACCACAACGAGGCTCTCACCTTCTCGTCAGCAAGCACGATCCAGACCACCGACGAAGGCGACAAGGCAGATTGACTATGTGCGGACACGTCCATTTTTCGGCCCGTATCTCGCTTCCACCTCCATGACGCGGCCCGCCCAGCGTCCGTTCGGCTTCGGACCACCTTGGCAAATGGGCCTGACGATGCTGCTCGACCCGTGGACTCCACTGCGGACCCCGGCCTGTCCAGCACTCTGTTGGCAATTCATCTGTATGATCACTTGGCACACGGCTGTTATCAGGCCAAGACTTAACTTATACGTATGAGCAGAACCAAGGGGGCGCTGCTCGAGGTCATGGAGCGCAGCATGCGATCAGCCTCGCAGCACGCACAGGAATCCGAGGACTCGACTCCACCCTGCCTATAACACCTTCGCGTTTACCTACCAAACGCCGTGCCTAGCCGTCGATCTCCACGAGAAACGGTGGATTGAATGAGGTGTCGATCTTCGCAAACCCACCCCGTTTTCGGCCGCTGCCGTGCCTCCAAGGAGTAGCTGACTTGTGGAGCCTCGCGCATCTTCACATCTCCTTCCTGTTTGCTTCGATCCTCTCTTATAATTCACCTTCTCTACGGGCAGATCCAGATACCTCGCTACGATATTAACTAGTCCCATGCCTCGGTACGCCGTCGACCAAGTTCAACAACGCGCTGAACCTGCCATTGTCTCTCTCATTACTATCGAAATTCTTTTCCGAGGACGAGAGAAAAGTTGTCTTCTGCGTTTCAGTCATCTCATCAATAGCTATCAATATCAGCTGCACAGAGCAAACTGCGATTTTACGACTCTCCCACGGCTCACTCCGAACACGGCGGAAGTGGAAAGCGTGTTGAAGATCGAGAAAGTATTTTGAGCATCTACGGCGTCTCATCCACAGTTCACACCCTAGAAAACACGACTATTATCAGATGGAATCCTTCAAAAGATAAGATCGTGTCTGATTTTCGGAGCATTCGTGGCGTCGTGGGATGCTCTGGCATTCGGATTCGCGAAGACCACACCATCGCGTTCGGGCGGATCAGTGACGGCGAGGGCGAAAGTCGAAAGAAGGTTGCGAGCTCGGCGAGCTCGAAGCTGCGGCACTTGCCACCATCCTTTTGGATTGTCAGATCGGCCCAGCGGTGTCCCTTTCTGCAGTCATCGTTGAAACCTCTCAGGTGCACACCAAGTTATCTCCTCCATCATTCTTGCACTTTGGAGGACCCTCGCCGAAAATTCGAATGTAGAAAATGCAGGACTGCTGATATTACTGGCGATGCGAAGCTGCAACTGCCAACGATGCTGGTGGCTTTTGAGATGCTTCCACATCCTTGAGCCCTGCGCTTTGATTACTTTCGATCATCAACGGCCGGTTGGAGCCACCAACGGACATCACCAAATTTGCTTAGATCCAACATCGTGACAACGTCGAAGGCCATTCAACCCCACACATTGGTGAGCTCAGCACGAACATCATGTTCTTGCAATTGATGAGAAAGCTCAGTGCAGCCATCCCTCCCATGGGCTAGAAAAGATGACACTAGGGTATGCCACGAGAAGCTCAATCAGTGAACGAATTTGATGGTCTGCTGGGTCTAAGCGTCGGACAAGTGCTTCGATGATCCTACATACACATCAGGGCAGGGCTTGCATTGTGTTCAGGACGGCTCTAGCTCGCTTGGACCGCCTTGGTGCAGGCTTTAGTCTATTGGAATGTGGTCGGTATCCGAAGATGGAAGTGATTGCAAGATAGTAATATAGGCAAATTGAGCACCATTTGCTGCAGACCTTGAGTTGGCGAGATGAAATTTATAATGTCGTCGACAGCTAATAATACACTCGGCTTTGGGCCCTAGACAATATCTCGAATAGAGTAGACTTGTCGGGCCAGACTTGGTGCGCTCGCTTCGCCGTTACGTCCGGATCCAGGTCCACGACGTCTGTGCTGCGATTAGCAAGATATTATCAAGCTGTGAAGAGTACATCACTGTAAGACAAGCTCAATGAAAATGCTCATGATGATTCGAATACGCCAGGTCGTATTCATCCGTTGAACCAAGACTATATAGTCATACTGCACACTCATTCCAATTACGGCATGAAAAGGTATTCTGGGTACTTTGGGCACAATTTCACCAAAGAACGACCAACATTGACTAGAGTCAAGATTTCTGAAGTACTTGATAGTTGAATTTCAGGGTTCCAATCACACCATCCGCCCATCGCAAATGATCCGAAGCCCATCCCATCCTTGTCCGAGACGCCAGGGCGAGCTGCCCGCACAATCACCCCCAAACCCAACCATTCCAAAGACCCGTGTGGATACAAAGAGATTCGGGTATGTACAGATTAGCCAACCCCCGATTTGTAGATCTACCCACCGCCAACCAGCAACCAAAGGATGCCAGTCGTAATGCAAGTGGGAAAAGAGGGAAGAAGGGAAAATGGAGAAAATGAAACTCGTGAAGGATCCCCTTTGTAGTGTTTTTCTACTCCTCGTTCGCTCTTCCCAAAATTGGAATTCCTTGATGCTTCTGTTTATCGCAATAGGTCCCCGATGGAGGGATGTTCACCAGACAGAAAGAATAATGATATGAGAATGAAGAGAGGAAGAACAAAGGGAAAGGGGGTATGCTGATAATAATGAATGGACAGTTGTCGGCTACTAGCACGGATTTGTGCCAGCAAACACATCAACCACAAAGGAGTTCCTTCTCACCACGACAAGCAGACACAGATACAGAAAGTCTGTAGCCATATCCGCCGTAGAAGAAACATCAGCTTCGTCAAAGATGTATTCCAACATCATCATGGAGTTTTGATGAACCTCTACACAACACGTAGATGCCACCTATCTGAACCTCTCGCTGGCAGCACCATCAGTCTTCTTCTTGATGAACGGGCTGGGACAGTCCGGGTTCTCAGGGTCCCACTGAGCCACACCAGCAGCGAACATGATCTCCCTGGTAACGGCGCCCGCGCTCTTCTTCTTGTCTTCACCTTCGGTAACCGCACCCGGAACGCCACGTGCTTGCGCAAGCTCGACCAACGTACGGGGCTGGAGGTGGCTGTTGAAGTTGTTCCTGGCAGCCGCGCGAGCCAAACCGCCCTTCTTGCTGCGAAGACCAATCGCGTCTTCGGCAGCGGCGCCACGGCGGACTGGGCTACCTGCATCACTGGAGGAGCGGGTAATGTTGTCGGTGCCGGGGGGTTTGGACTTTCTGCGCGATGGAGACGTAGCTACGATAGGAACGGTGTTGGTGGGACGAGTGCGCGCGCCAGCGGCGGCGTTGTTATTGTTTGCGGCCAGACGAGCAAGGTTGGGCGCAGAGGTCAGACGTTGCTGAAGGGGTTTGAGCTGAGTACGACGGGCGGTGGTGGGTTTGAGGTTCGGGACAGCGTTGGAATTGAGGACTTTGAATGGGTCGTTGTCGATTGGTTCTTTGTTGCGACTGCTGTTGGCCGAGCGGGCACGCGTGGGTGAGGGCAGAGCGGGCAAATCGTCGTCCTCGTCGGCGTCGGAATCGATGTCGGCGAATGCACCAGAGGTGGGAGAGGACGGGGAGCCTGGCTGGGAAGAGGAAGCGTTCATGTTCATGGGTTGCCAGCGCTCTGCTGCAGCAGCGAAGATGTTTCGGCGCTCCTTGGGGCCGGCTGTGGCTTCGCCGCGGCGAGGTGATAGACTCAGACCGGCCAGAGAGGGAAGAGGAGATGGGTCGGCCATCTGGATGTCCATCGGCGAAGCGGCGACAAAGTCATTGCCGGCGGTGGTGTAGGCCCGAGCAAGAGGCTGACGGACAGGGCGCTTGGCTGGTGTCGTGGCCTTGGGTTTTGTCGCAACCGGTGACTCGAGCGACAACGAGGAGATGTCTGTGGTAGATGGGAACTCGGAGGGCTCATTGAGTGTGCTCATGGACGCGTATGGTCCGTGCGCCTCAACCTCTGGCGTGGATGAGCGAACCGCTTCAGCTGGATTTTGATTCCTGAAAGCACGCATACGCAGCTCAACCTCTTCTTCGACCCGACGGGCAACTTCGGTTTCGAATGTCTTGCGCAACTTTTCAAGCTCAATCTGGATTTGACGGTCGATTTCAAGACGTGCCTTGACCTCCCACTCGCGGCGGACGCTGTTGTCGATGGTTGCCCTCATGGCTTCCCGGTCCTTTTCGACAGCCGCCAATTTCTCATTTGCTTCTTTAATCGCCTGTTTTGCCATGTCTCTGTCCTTCCTGAGCTGCTGACCCAGCTGTACAACTTCCTGCTCTTTACGCATCAACTTCACAGCGGGAAGGTTTAAGAGTGTGGCAGTGTCTGGCCTGTCATCCCAGCGAACCTGCAAACAGTGGCCAATCACTCTCGTCAACTCAGGCGAATAGACCGGGGGAAGATCCGGGTATTTGCCCTTGCGGATCCTTTCAATCAAATCCCAATGTGTCTTTGCGTCGAATGGCGGCTTCCAGGTACACAACTCGTACATGATGCAACCCAATGCCCAGATATCGGATTGCAGCGTGTATTTTTCAGACATGCAGATCTCGGGAGACATGTAGTAGGGTGTGCCGACATAGGTTGAAGCGAAGTCGTGCGATTGGAGGATTTTGGAAAGGCCAAAGTCACCAAGCTTGACGGAGTTGTCGGCGCCGAGGAAGACTATAGCTGATTAGCAGATGGTAATTGTTGGATCAGTGAGTGGACTTACTGTTCTCGGGCTTGAGATCGCGATGCAGAATCATAGGTTGCTTCTGTGTCGCCTTCAATGGTTTCGCATCATTGCCAAGACCCATAACGTTGGGACCAGCCTCTGGCGGATCCTGACCATAGTGACATCTGTATAGCGCCGATACGATCTGTGCAAAGATGCTCCACACGAATGCTTCATCCGCGTACTGCCTCTTGGCTTGAAGCTTCTTGATAACTTGACCCAAGTCTCCATTGCCGCAGTACTCCATATAGACATGTAGGTCATGAGACGCCTTCAAGTGTATGCGATCGATATAGGCGACGATGTTCGGATGGCGAAGCTCTTTGAGGATGGACAGTTCGGCCTGCAGTTGTTCCTTTTCCTTTTGCGACATGCGCGTATAGCTGATCTCCTTGCGACAGCAGACCTGGAGAGATGAGTTAGCCAATGCTAGGATGAAGCCTTGGATAGACCAATGCCTGGAGAATTTTTGAGATAGGGTTAATAGTCAACTTACATAGCCATCGCGCACCCGTCGCACTTTACGAATGATACCAAAGCTCCCCTGGCCTGTATGGAATTGTTAGCATGTGTACCGGAAGCATCTCCTGAGGAAGATGGCATACCAATCTTCTCAAGAACCTCGTATCTCTCTTCGTCGCCCATTTTGATGACGAGTGCAACGAGTGTGGTTGGTATGATGGGTAGGTTAGGGTGTCGAGGGAGTGGAGAGTCAAAACATGTCGGTTTTGGCTGCCGTGATGTAGTTGTTCCCGTCAACGGGCCGAACTTTGTTTATCAACTCTCGGTTGTCAAGAGAACCAGCCCGCTAGCCGGAAGTGTGTTAGCGTCCTATTTCTCTTAACCCCGCTAAATCCAGGGTCCAACTGCATCATCGCAACTCAGATTGGGTTTACGACAAACTCCCGCCACCCTAAATTCACCTACACCCACCCTTCGCCCAGACGTTCAATATCTCCTTGAACCGGAGCCATGGTTGTGAAGAAGCATGAGCTGGAGGCTGCCCTCCACGAGGAGCACCAGGCCATTCGGGCAGGCAAATTGAAGGAAGATAACCCGCTCGACCTCAGCGAAAACTTCAGGGTACATACTCTTCCGCGCGGACTGCCGGTCCTAGCTGATAATCCCTAGGTATTATGCGAGGCTTGTCGGCGAGGCGACCTGAAGGTATGCCAGGAAAAGATAATGGAGGGCATCAACATCAACGGCAGAGACAGATTCGATTACACTCCTTTGATTCTGGTATGTGCCATAGCTTTATCAATTTGCCCGGCAACTCGAGCTGGTGTACAACAATTTGATCTTTTACTTACCGTCGTCTTCCAAGGCTAGTCTATGCGGACATTACGAAGTCGTACAGCTCCTGCTTGAGTCCGGCGCGCTCTGCGAAAGGGATACCTTTCAAGGCGAGCGATGCCTTTACAACGCTCTCAACGATCGCATACGCAATCTTCTTCTCTCATACGACTACTCCAAGTCGACTGATCCATTGCAACCACTTGCTGCGCATATAACGTCACTCCTCGTGAGGGATACGCCTAATACGTCAGACATCACAATCACTGCGGCTGACCGATCGTTACAACTGCATAAGTTCTTGTTATCAGCCAGGTCACCATACTTTTCTCAGAAGCTCAGTGCTGCACCCGAGACGAAATCGATGAAGCTCGCGTCGAGCCAACTACCCGCCGAGTCGCTCGAAATCGCCATTCGATACCTATATCTCTCTGAAGTGTCGGCAGATTTAGGTTCTGGCGAGGAAGAGCAGATAATACTTACGGGCGTTGACCGCCTAAGCAAGCAACTGGAAATGCAACGCCTATTTGAGAGTATAATTGAAGGCGGAGACCGCAGGCTAGCCCGGCAGCGACGGACTGAAGAGCTAAATCGCGGCCGAGACCAGCTGGACACATGGTTTAGGGAGAATGTGCTCGCGCACAAGATTGTGGTCGACTCCGACAAAGCCAACGATGTACGGTGGGATCGGAACAATGGCATATTTGCCGACGTTCTTCTGCGCGCCGACGAGGATGTCGACGAGGAAGAACCGCAGGAGAACTCCAGCAACCCACCCACAAGGACCACAGCCGGCCCTCTCAATGGGATTCCCATCGGTCCCAGCGCCACAAATCCCTCCTCGAACCACAGACAAACACCCAAGTCCGTCCTCTTCCCCGCCCATCGCGCCATGCTCATCCGCTCCGAATTTTTCCTCACCATGTTCTCGTCCGCGTTCCGCGAGGCTCAAGCAACCCCGCACCTCCAGATAATCCCGATCGACTGCTCTCCCGCCGTGCTCGAAATCGTCCTCGCCTTCCTGTACACGGAAAAAGCGGACTTCCCCCTTCATCTCGCCATCGATGTCCTCTTCGCCGCCGACCTCCTCTTCCTCGACAAACTCAAGTCCCGTGCCGCTCAGATCATCAGCACCCTTGGCAACGGCGCTTTGTCCGTCGTCGAGGCCGAGAACCCGCGCGGCGAGACGACATCTCCTGACGAGGACGCGATAGACGTCTATGACGTCATCCGAGCTGGATGGGATCTGCGCGTCCAACGTCTGGAAGAATTCGGCGCTAGGTTCATCGCCCACAGACTCGAACGGTACATCGATGAGCCGGAGTTTGTGGAGCTGGTTGGCGAGAGCGCGGCGAGGACACAGAAGAGACAAGATGTCGATTCGGTGGAACTAGTCGATGATATCAGGTATTACCTGAGCGAGAGGTTTAGGCTTAGGTTTGAGGATGCAGGGATTGAGGAGATGATGGAGGACGATGACGATGTTCCTGGGTGGCATGATACCATTGGGAATATGGAGAACGGGTCGGAGCAGCAGCAGGGGGGCAATGGGAACCGCGCCAAACCGGACGCCGGTGACGTTGCTCCTACCGCCGAGTTGGAGAAGCTGGGTCTCGATGGGCATGATGCCGAAGGTGCTGCGATGGCTGCCGGTATGGTCAGGACGCTTGACGGCGAGATTGCGGGTGATGAGTTTGCGCAGGACGCGATCAACTATCAGATCCTGCTGGGGAAGCTGGACAAGTTGCTTGAGAGTCTGGGTTTGGATGCTTAGACGATAGAGGTATGGAGAAAGGGCAGAGGAATAAGAGGAGGAATGTTTGGGACTCTGCATTGCATTGCTTGGGAGGGATTGGGCAGGTGAGTGAACACGTTTCTCTGTGCCGTTTCGTTTGGTTCGTATCTTTGGTATGGATGGGTAGATGTGGTGCTATGGTTGGGTATCACGGTAGGTTATAGATGACCGGCTATTTTGATGCAGGAAAGCATCGGAGTTGATATCGGAACCATCGTTTCGTGGATAGCAAGCAGCACATAGAAGTTCCACGCTCCAAGCATTATCGACGAAGGCTTGATGGAATTTCCAAATCTGAAGTCAAAGCACCTGACACCAAATCATAGCTTATATAAACTGCCTCGCTCATCAACTCACCGCCTTCCTGTTTAGATCTGGTCGCGTGGCTCGTGGCTACTACGGAGGCACCTGGGATTCCGATTCATCAAGAATAGGAACGTCTGTGCACCATTGCGCGGGTACCGTCTTTGCCTAGCACTCTGTTGGGGAATGCGCGGTGGAGACTATCAACATTACTACTTCAGGTATTTGATGCAATGCAGGTTGTTCGATGATGATGATCAGCAGCACTTACGAAGTGATCACACTCAAAGCAATGGTATTCAATTCTCAAATTTGACCAGTTCATCTACTTTTTCATCATCGTCCGGACCTGGTCGGGTCTTTGGGCCATGTGAGTCTGAGTCTCACGAGCGTTGCGAGCCGTCATCTATGATGACTCGGGCATCTTGGTGGCGGGGATGGGCTACAACGTGACGAATTAGCACAACACCTCGACGGAGAAAGAAAGCGGAACAGGAAAACATACCCTCGGCTTCTCAACCGTCTGCAAGTGCGCCGCCGGCGCCAACAGCGGAACATCCTTGGACGTCATCCTCGAGTTGTACTTCTGCTTCCCGCCAAACTCGAACAGCATAGTCATCGGGAAACCGATATCAAACGGCTCCGCCGCCTCAATCTCGTCAATCTCCTCATCCGAAAGCTCAATCGACAAGGCCTCGATATTGCCCTTCAAATGGTCGATCTTCCTGCCACCGACAATGGGGAAGACGTAGGGAGCCTTGTGCATGACGTAGGCGAGCGCGATGCTCGTGATGAGCGTGTCCTTCTTCTTGGCCAGCTTCTCGAGCGCGGCGGACACGCGCTTCTGGGTCTCGGATTGCGGCGCCATCTTGCGGCCGTCGCCGCGGGCGAGCTCGGCTTCGGTTTTGAACATGCCGCCGCCGAGGGCGCTCCAGGGGGCGATGGCCATGCCTTCGTCCTGGCACATGAGCAGGATGTCGCGCTCGAGGTCGCGCGCGCCGGCGTTCCAGCGGCCCTGGTAGACGGAGAAGGGCGTCAGGGCGTGGTCGCGGGCGTACTGGTTCGCCTTGGACACGATCCAGGCCGGCGTGTCGGAGATGCCGAGGTAGATGACTTTGCCGATGAGGACGAGGCGGTGGAGGGATTGCATGAGTTCGGGGATTGAGGTCGTGAAGTCCCACCAGTGGAGGTAGAGGAGGTCGATGTATTTGGTTTGGAGCTTTTCGAGGCTGTGTTCGACCGAGAGCCGGATGCTTTTGGCGTGGTTGCCCTGGTAGTTGACGCGGATCTTGGGGCCGTTCTCGGGACTGGGGTAGTATGTCGTGAACTGGTATCGGTCAGTAAGATTGTATCTTCATTCACTGAAGCTGTGGGATCAAGGTGTTGGAAGCCACAGTACCTTTGTTGCAATGAACATCTCGTCACGGTTCTTGCGATCCGCCATCCACTCGCCAATCCACTTCTCGCTCTCCTCGTTCTGATAGTTGTTGGCCGTGTCAACAAAGTTGCCGCCGTTGTCGTAGAAGAAGTCGAGCATCTCGAAGGCGGTTTCTTTGGTGCACTATGGGGCCATTGTTAGCGCCGTGACATCTCACTTACGAGTAGGTCGAAAGGGCTGATCCTCACCTTGCCCATGAATTGCTCCCAGGCATCACCAAAGTTCATTGCACCAAGGCAAAGCGGGGAGACCCTAGCGCCGGCAGTGGGCGACAGGATGCGGTGGAAGCCAAGCTGACTCTTTGGGGTGGGAGCGGGGGCGAAGAGAGACATGTTTGATTCTGTGTCCTTTCTCAAGGGTGTCAATTGCAACTTTAGGTGCTTGTGAATGAGATTGGCTGTGTCGAAATGCTAAGGAGCACCCGTCGTCCCCTATATATGCTGAGGAGCGCAGTCATGACGTTCGTTCGTTGCTAATGTAAGTGCTAATGTACGGGTACCGTCTTGGACGGAGCTCCTGCCATAACTCCATCTTAACTCCGGTCGAGCAATCCACTGTAATACAAACACCGCGGGGTAAACATCTCCTGAGACGCACGGGTCGCGGGTCAGGCTGCAGACCGAAGAGGATTCGGACGAGGAGATGGCTTTTGCGGACTTCAGCGCTAAACCCGTGTGATTGGTTTCTGATCCCTGGCGCCCGCTGTCTTGTCAGTACCTTCGAATATCTATGTACGCGATCTGGCTGATGAGTGGCCAACGGACTAAAACAGAACATGAATTCAAAGTACGTCAACAAAATAGAGCTGAAGGCAATGCGGCCCTGCTACAGTCCATCACGGATTAGCAGCCAAGGCATCAGTCAGACGACGTGGCACAATTATCGCGCAGTTCCATCACAGCAGATGCAGTGGACAGTATTGCAGGAAAGTTATCGCATTTCTGACCTGACCGAGAGATAAAGAGAGAGAAAGAGTAGCACTTTCCGTCAATTTCCATCCATCAGTCGTTTGTCGTTCTCTGTGGTGTAGATCGTGTTTCCGTCATAGCAAACAAGCAACTTGGTTGGAGCGCCCTACATAAATGCCCATGTTTTCCCTAGCGGCAAAGCCAACCAGACAAACCAGCCCGATCGAAAAGGATCCCAAGTGGAACGGGTCAGGGTTGTTGGTTGGGAAAAAGCCAATGACTGAGCTGCAGTGGCTCGCGTCGCCGTCAAAAATTCAAGAAGAGATGCGGGTGGAGCAGAATGTTAAGTCAAGATGGGCTCCGTCGCCAAGCGAATGTTTCAACTAGTGTGGGACACGGAGGTCGAGAAGCGAACGGGGAATGGAATGGTGCCAAAAAGGTGTATGAAGAAGTGAATGGGGTTGCAGAAGTCCTCCGCCTGCGCCAATCGCTGCGGGCGAATGTAAGTCCAGTACATCAAGGAGGAGGAGGAAGAAGAAGAAGAAGAAGAAGAAGAAGAAGAAGAAGAATCCGGGAAAGTTCCCGTAGAGCGCAGCCTCACAAGAAAGAGGTGCTCATGAATTGTCGAATGGTGGCATCTAAGACGCGTAGATGCCGTGCGCCTGGAGGTGACGGGCGTGACGCGGAGCGTACTGGGCGGCAGTGACGGTTTCGATTGCGGTAACAACGTGAGTCTCAAGTTGGGTGTACCAGTGGATGTTGCTGTTGGCGTATGTGACAGCCGAGGAAGATGCCTTGACAGACGTCTCCAGAGTCGTGGAGCTGTACGAGTCTTGGGTTGAAGCAGCGTACTCGGAAGACGCAGCGGCAGTGGAGCCGGCGACCTTTTCCACGGCGGCCTGCAGGTTGCTGGTGGCAGCAGCCATGACGACCGAGATGCTCGTGGGCGAGGGCGTCAGGTCCTTGCCGTCGTCAGGGGGACCGTCGTAGTTCTTTGCGTCGCACTGGTCGTCGATATTCTGGCACTTGTCGGCCCAGTCGTTGCACCAGGGAACGCCACCGGTGGGAAGCTTGGAAGCGTAGTTCCAGCAGTCGGTATTCTGGTTCCAGCAGTCCTGCGCCGCCTACATAGTCGAGACATGTTAGTGACTGTGCTGATGTGATGGAAATATCAGCGGCATCAAACTTACGGCATAGCATCCGGTCATGTTGT
Organism: Saccharata proteae CBS 121410; assembly: GCA_010015785.1. Taxonomy (NCBI): domain Eukaryota; kingdom Fungi; phylum Ascomycota; class Dothideomycetes; order Botryosphaeriales; family Saccharataceae; genus Saccharata; species Saccharata proteae. The sequence continues at coordinate 38,950 of ML978771.1, forward strand.
CGTAAGCCGCGACCTCGTAACCACACCAGCCGCCGTTCTCCATGACACACTTGGCTGGCAGGGTACCCTCGGACTGGCTGCCCTGGCCGATAGTTGCACCAGTCTGGCCACTCTCAATGAGGTTAGCGACAGCCGGGCCGGGAGTGTCGTACGGGAGGTGCAGGGGCTTGTCGTAGACGTTGAAGGTGACGGATGAGTCGTCTGCCTGGACATAGCCCGGAATGGAGACAGTGCTCTGGGGAAGCTTGGTGCCGTCGGACTTGAGGTAGATCTGGGCGCAGCCGGTGTAGAACTGCGGGTCAGGCGGGTTGTCAACGGCCTTGTGCAGAGCAAGGATCTCGGGACGGGCGAGGTAGTAGCCGCCCTGGAGGCCAGAAGGGAGGTCGATGGAAAGACGGTGCTGGTACACGCCGTAGTCGTCGGCACCGCCGAGCTTCTGGTTGCACCACTGGCTGGTGGACTCGTCGTATCCTTCGTCCCAGAGTTTGAACCAGCCATCACCGACACCTGCGCTATGCTGTCAGCTGTGCACCATCAAGGCATATCTCAACATGTCTCACCCTGGTCGTTGGTAGCAGAGTCAACCTTCTTGAGGTAAATTCCGCATGGACCGTAGTGGCCGGGGTCAATAGCACCCTTGCTTGGGTCATCGCCAATGGCGCGCCACTCAAAGGACAAAGTATCGCCGTCGTTGACGGAGATGACGCGCGGGTTGCCCTGCTCCCCGTCGTAGCCACAGGCCATGGCCGAGTCGTTCAGCGAGATGGGGTAGTCGGCCGTCTTGGGGTCCTTTCGCATACGGATGCCGACGCCATCTCCCTGGGAGACACCGTTGACGTAGAGGGTGGTGAAGATGGTGTGGGCCTCGACGGCGGCGGACGAGGCCAGGGCCAAGAGAAGCGCGGAAGCCTTCATGGTGATGCGGGATTGCCTGTCGAGGGGTGAGGGTTGTCGTCAAGAGGGTGGCTTTATGCGTGGACTCGACTCGCTCAGCGGGTCGGCGGCGATGGCAGAGTTGTTGATCAGAAGACGCAATATGTTTACGCAGCCAAGAATGAATGCGGCCTTGCTGTGGGTTCGAAAGGAATGGACAGGTCGACTGCCGTAAGGAAGAAAGTGAGACCTATTGAGGGCTGGAAAAGAACGTGAGTGAAGAGCAGCTTGGCCTTCAGTAAGGAGCGAGTTGGGAAGGGCGAAGGAGTGGCGGTTGATATAGTTAGAGGGAGAGGGAAGAGAGAGGGAGGGGAGAGGGAAGAGAGAGGGAGGGGAGAGGGGAGAGAGGAGAGAGGGAGTGATGGGGAGGGCTTGGAGGGCTTGGAGGGCAGCTGCGAGGCACACGAAATGAAAGCCCACACTGCAGAGAAAGAGAGAGAGAGAGAGAGAGAGAGAGAGAGAGTGAGTGAGTGAGTGAGTGAGTGTGTGTGTGTGTGCATGCAGGTGTGCACGACGGCTGTCCTGGTAGTCCATGTAATTACACGGACGCTGTGCGTCCTTTGGGAATAACTAGTTAATATGATGGAGGATGTCAGGATGTCCAGCCTTGCAAGCAGCAGGCCAATCGAACAGCAATCAGACCGACATTGAGCACATTGAGCAAAGATGAAACGCAGACGGCGGAAATGCGTGTCTCGCACTGCGCCGACTCGCTGACGGCGGTCGGGATCCCGCTGGACAACCGCCTCCACCAACTCTCCCATCCCTCCCTCCTCCCTCCGCTCTCCCACCTCGCCTCAGCCAGCCCACTCCAACAACTCCCAACTCTCCTGTCCGACGGCCGAATCACCGCGTCGCTGTGCCTGTACGAGCCGCAAAAGAAGCTCGCTCCGTGCGTGCATGCAGACAAAGCTCCGTTGCACTACATGCGTCCAGCAGCCAACCTTCATCTACCGCCGTTTGCCGCCCGCACACCACCACCACCACCACCACCACCACCACCACCACCACCCTCCACCCTCTCAGCGCTTCACTGTGCCCGTCTCCCGGATACGTAGACCAACCAGACGTCCGCAGCGCTACTGCAAAGACAAAGCACCGTAAACAGGGACGTCTCGACCAGGCCCACACGCGAGGTCGCAGCACTCTCCAGCACCAACAAGCAGAAACAATCCATCCTGACCACCCTTCCCTTCCCCCTCCGCCGCGGACTTTTTCCCAAGCCACCGTGGCACAGGACCGAGGGGATGCTTGTCCGTACCTGTCTTGGGCGTGCCTGGGCTGCCTTCACTCTGCGCAATGCCAATCTCAATCCTGAAGCCGTTGGCCGTCTCGTGGGGCTTGGAGATTGCCAGGTCTGCAGCAGTAACTTAACTTAGCGCCCATCGTCATCGTCTAGACCTGCTCTCCTTGTGCCTCTCAACTCCGACCGTCTAGGAAATCTTCGCAGCCATCTGCGGGCGGCGACAGAAAGTCTCTGTGGATCGCGTTGTGGTCACGACGACTTGCACCGTGGCTGCTGCGAGTGACAACATGGCTCATCACCACCTGACCATGTCCAGAAGATGACGGCTGCTTTGCACCTTTTGCTGGACGCAGGAGTCTTGCGGGCTGTGAGGCTCTCGCGAAACACAGAAACCCCGGCACGCCCAAGGCCCTCAACGGCCTTCAGATGCAAGATCAAGGAGAGATATACATCAACCACTGACTCGTCTGGCTGAATCAGCACCGCCACACTTCCAGCTCCAAGTACTGTACCCTAAGTTACAGCAGGTACAGTACCTTGTAACTTCGCAGACAGGCACATGGCAGCAATTCTCAAACAACGACGCCTCTGGCCCGACTCATGCTCTTTCGTCTTGCATCATTGCCTCACCACCGATCCGCCACGACGAACCGAGAGCTACTAACGCAGATGACAGATGACAGATGACAGATGACAG
>ML978772.1:0-40532 GCA_010015785.1 Saccharata proteae CBS 121410
CATCCCATCCCATCCCATCCCATCCCATCCCTCCTTCCCCGTACCCCGTGCTTCCGTGACCATCTATCTCGTCGACGCAGCGACCAGCCCCGACATCATAGCACGGCAATCATCATCAGCCGCGTGAGCAACATCGTCTCCCCGGCCCGCGTCCCTCGAGATCCGCATTGCGCATTGCGCCTTACGACGACGGACGCCCAGCACACTGCCCGGACAGCCAGCACGAGCTCCCCTTCTCGAAACCCCCGAATCCCAGGGACCGAAAACGAGCCAGAGGCACGCGACACCATCTAGTCCCGCCAACGACCAGACGCCGAGTTCCAGCATCATCACCAGCATCATCATCGACCACCTAATCCCAATCCCAATCCCAATCCCCTCCTGAGGCCGAAGCGCTCGTCCCGGGGTTTATAAACCGTCAGGCCCGCCACTACTCGCACCAGGTACGTACGCTACCGCTACCCACAGCCTCATCCGTTTTCGACCCGGCAACGCTTGCGAGCCTCCGTTTCGCCGCCCCGTCCTTCGCTTCTTTTTTTCGTTGTTGTCGCAGTCGTCCTTGTTGTTCTGTGCTTTTCGGCGCCGTTGTTGTTCCCCACCACTAGTTGGCTTCCAGAAACCCCCCCCTTTCGATCTGCAGACGTACGACGCCGGCCGCTTCTGTTCTATTCTTGTTGATTTGTTGGGGGATCGCCATCTGCCTCTGTCCTGTCCGTGTGCCTAGCGTCCATTCTGTCGTCGTGTTGGTTATAAGGGTCCGGTGTGCTGACCGGTGTTCGTCCTTTCTACAGATATCCTCGACCAGCTTTCCATCATATATCCACCACCATCCAAATTACCGATTTTATCTCTCCATCTCGGACCCTACACGAGAACGCACCACTTCATCTCTCAGCCTCTCCACCCTCAACTCGAACAATCCCACCAAAATCAACAAGATGCCTCTCTCACCAAGCTCCCCCCACCCCCGCGAACGCCTCTCTCTCTTCAACCACTCCACCCTCGGCCACGACGTCTCCGCCGCTTTCAAAGCCTCTCCACCAATCGCCATCGACTGTCGCACCAAAGCCATCAAAGAAGACATTCTCGCCCCGCCGCCCTCGCCCGTCGACTTCGGCTTCCCCTCGCGCGGGCTCCCCGAGCGCAATGACAGGGAGGAGACCAGAGAGTGGATGATGAGACGGCCTGGGAGTGAGGCTGCTGTGGTTGGGGTCTAAGAGAGAAGAGCGGTGCATTCCATGCTGCCCAGGCCGGCAAGCGAAAGCCGGGCGCAGCGCAATGGGTCATCATTTGGAAATGGGAGGAAAAGCAATGGCGTCGGATCGGGTGGTCGGGATTGATGTTTCCTTTGCTTTTGAGCGGTTCGCGGATCATTGTATTTGTAAGCCTCATTCGGGTCCTGGGGTTCGGGATTGGATGACTGGTAGCTGGGACATTTCGGTGTACTATCATCCTGGGTTTGGTCAGAGATGGTGGACTTTCCTTTTGGCTCTGTTGCGCACAATCATTGACTGGTCACTGGTGACTCGTCATTCCTTCTGTTGGCACTCCAAAATCAATACGCAAGACATTGGATGCTGGATCTCGTCTTGCTACTTCCTTGAATGAAGCAGTGGCTCCCTTTCCTCATATCGCCTGGTCCTCCGCCGTGCGACCTTTCCACTCCTTGCAATGGGCCCCCGTACTCTCAGCATCATCGACTAACTTCTGAATCAGATGCTAGTGCTGTAGATTGCTTCAGAACGGGGGATAGGCGGTGCGATCCTTAGTCCTCGGCCATGTGCTCCTCCGGATCTTGCCCGTAAGCCCGGAGGCGACACACTTCTTTTCTCAGGACGTCCAAGTCAGTAATTGGCCGAGCAGGTCTTGAGTTGAGTGGTGCCATCGATGATTCCGGATCGGCCTCAGGCTGCGATGCTGAGATCTCTTTCTTAGCCTTCTGAGCTTCCTCGGCTTCGGCTTCAGCATTCTTCTCAAGCATAGCGGCCCCAGGGTCCGTTGCTAAGTGCTCTTCCCTAGCCTTCTGGGCTTCCTCGGCTTCGGCTTCGGCTTCAGCGATCATCTCAGTCATGTCGACCCAGTTCTGGAAGCGAAGCTCGTCCAATGGGTATCCTGTTGACGTTTTCTCTGGATCCGACGAAGGGGGCGGTGCATTTGGATCCGTGGTGAGCTCGTCGTATACCTTGCGAAGGTCCTCTTCAGAGGCGAGAGGGTATTTCGACCTTATCTGAACCGGATCTTGGTAAAAGTTTCGCTGACGGCCCATTTCCATCAGATCGGCGAGTTTGTCGACTTCGCTCATCGCCTCTTCCATCAGGGGCTCGATAGCCGCCGGGTCTCCTTGGGCATAATTTTCGGAATAGTCCGTTGGTGGATTGATAGTGGTTGAGGCAATTTTCCCTTTCTCGGCATCGCTCAACGCAGAATACGACGGCAGCTCCGTCTTCTGTCTCTCAAAGTATTCGAGGTGATCTGACGCCACACAGGCTTGAGCCAGCGTTGTCCAGTCTAAAACTTGGCGCGCCGTCGAGTTTTCCCACGTTGTCTCTATAAGCTCCCGATGGCCGATTCGGCCAGCAGCTGTGATCACGCAGCGTTGGAATTCTGGGGACGGCGTCGATCCGGACTCAGCCTGCAATAAAGCCTTGATTGCTTCGCCGAGGTAGCTGGGTCGACGAGCTATGCCTGCCAAAGTAACGAGTCCAGTGCATGTGTAACGATCCATCTCCACACCGGCCTTGATGAGCTTGAGGGCAGCCTTCCAACCCACCTCAACAATAGCGGACTGTATGGGTCTGGGCTTATACCTCTGGAATTTGCTGATTGGCACAAGATCGTTAAAGCAACGGATCATCAAACTCAGATGTCGTCCGTTGATGGAGCCGCCGGCACCGTAATGCGCATGCATGCAAGCAATCGCTTTGGTAACATAAATCATCCTCGTGTCCATGCCCATGGCCGAGTTTTTGCCACGGCCAGAGCCCTCACTCGCAAGCCGCACTATGATGTTCTTCAATGCCATGTCGGACGGGACGTATCCTGATCGACAAGCCAGCATGAAGCTTTTGTAACCCTGTGATACGGGACGATGATAGATCAACATTGCGAACATGCGATGCATACCGGAATTGGGTAAAAGACGCAAGGCCGTGTCAAGAGCCAAGTATCCCCTCCTCCAATCGCCCAAGAGGATCCGGGCTGTCATGATGCCTTGCAGAAGCAAAAATGGTAGAGTGAGAAGGTTGCGTTGGCCGCGATCGGGGATAATGGCCTCAGGCGAGAAGTGGTACGCAAGGAAGTTCCCATTGAAGCGCTGAAGCGCACTTGTGTACATTCCCTCGAGCCGCGGCAACTCAGTCCGTCCCTCTTTAGCAAAAAGCTCAATGGCAACGCCGTAGCATGCTGGGTCAATAAACTCTTCGTCTTGCTTGACTAGCCAGCGCCACATCTGTCTCCCTTCATCGTAGAGTTCGGCGTCTTGGAAGAAGGCTAAAAGGTGCATACTGGCGCGCGGATGTGGCGGAGTAGAACCCTCTTGAACATCGCGCAATACTTGCTTTGCGTACGTCTGCAGCTTGCTTTTCACCTCATCCGATGTGGAAGGGACGCGGAAGCGATTATGAATCGCTTGGCAAAGGCGCCACGTATCTTTACTATCGAAGGTATTCCCGGCAATGAGCTTTGAATACTGGGTCATTGCATCATCAATTCTGGCTGCGTTGATGTTGTCCTGGAAGTAGGAATAAAGCTAATGACACTTAGCCAATGTGCACTATTCGACGAGCGAGGAGCATACTTGAGCAGCTGCTTTGTCCAGTCTAGGAGGCCCAACTTTCCGGCGTTTGATCTTGAACCGAAAATGTGACTGAGGATCGGTAAGTGCTGCTCTCGTAGACTGCGTCCGAATGCGCTCCGATACAGGTCGCAGAGCAGCAACAGCCCGCGCGGGAACCAGAAAAGGCGCGGATGGGCATACCGCCGCGGCGAATGCCAAAGCGCGCGACATTGACGGTGTTGATTTTGGAGGAGTCGTTGAGGACGGTCCGGATGTCTGGCTGATGGGCAGGAAGCTGGAAGTTTTGGCCGGCGCCGGGGATTGGGATGATCCACCGACGACCCCTGCAAAGGCGGTGAGCATCCGGGGTCTCCAAAAGGACAGCCAGCATCCGCATCCAATGTCTCCATGTAGCCAAAGGACAGTCCGAGTCGCCAATACTACACCATGGCTCTCTCGCTGTTTTCCGTGAACGCCATGTGAGTCGTCCTTTTCGTGTACCTATTCATCAATTCACTTACGACTCTCAATAGCCTGATCCTCTCCACCGACGACTCCTCGCGCATTCTCGCCAAGTACTACAATGCTCCCCACCCGCCCGCTGGCACCCCAGCGCATGCCTCAAACTACCCAGGCGCAAACCGGTACCCCAATCTCAAGGACCAGAAGGCATTCGAGAAGGGGCTCCTGGAGAAGACGGCAAAGCAGACCAGCGACATCATCCTCTATGACAACCGCGTCGTCGTGTTCAAGATGGAGTCCGACGTGATGCTGTATGTCGTCGGTGGAGCAGACGAGAACGAGATCCTCCTCTATAACGTCATCCTGGCTCTCAGGGACTCTCTCAACATCCTGCTGAAGTGGGTAGCTCGCCCCGAGGCGTATCGAACGCGCTGACAAGCCCCCCAGAAATTCCACGGACAAGCGCACCATCATCGAGAACTACGATCTCGTCTCCCTGGCGATTGACGAAATCGTCGACGACGGTATCATCCTCGAGACGGACCCGGTCATCGTAGCTTCGCGGGTTAGCAGGCCACCTGTGCAAGACTTCAACCCGAAGAATATCGATCTCTCCGAGCAAGGCCTCCTCAACGCATGGGAGTTTGGCAAGCGTACGCTCGGGGAGCGTTTACGACAGGGTCTCTGAACGGTGTTGGCATGGCAGGCGTTATGAGTTTCTTTGGGATTGAGGCAGCGATTCGACGACTAGATAAAGAACGCTGTCTATCATACGACGGCCGTGAAAGGATTAAGCCCCCTTATTTACGGGACTTTTGGCAGCTCCAAGGAGAATACCGGGGAGGTGTCTTTATAATATCTGGGCTGCCAATTCCAGCGCCAGCTGGGTACCGACCATATACCCGACTGAAGTGAGGCACTGTTGTTGAGGAATAGCACAGAAGACGGTACTCAAGTGGTATGCAAAGAACCGATGTGTTAGAGTTCATCGTTTGATTCGAAGCATCGCCTCAGCGAGGTGATTCCTATACAGCAAGAGGTTGAATGCTCCAAGAAAGTGAGGAATTGCGAACACAAAAACCTGTCCAACTCGGGAAAATTCAACTCCTGCTTCTCCGTCAGATTTTCTGCAAGCATGCATTATAGCCATTGCGACCCACCACCCTCCGCCCTATCCCATTATCAATACAGCAAGCCCGGTCCAAGCACCCGAAAGAACTATGCCCGAGCTCCCATAAAACGATGTATCCCGAAATCCATTCACCTCGCGCCCACCATCCTAGCCCCAATATACCACCTCCATCTTCAGCAGCGATGTCCCTCTGAATGGATACATTTTCGACGACTCTATCAGCCGTTCATTGATTTTTGTCTCCTTTCTCGATTCTATCCTGAAGTAAATATACGAGGAAGCTTGTTCGTCCACAAATGCTCTCCAGTAACTTCCTGCATATCCGTATCCGCGGCGTAAGATTGGGTGGGCTGGATCGAATTAAGCCGAATGGAGTTGAGTTGGGTCATAATGAAATGAGTTCAATTTCATCGAATTTCGTCTCGTCTCGTCTCGTCTCTTCCCATGTCCTACATGACCGCGCACCCGCTCCCACTCCTCTCCTGCATAACTGCACCGTCCCAACATCCCTTCACCTCCTCCATCTCCAGCATTCCCTTCCCTCTGAGTGGATAAATTGTTGATGGCTTCATTTGGGTTTCTGTTTCAATTCCCGATTTCCGTGCTTGATTGGATTGAGGTTGAGTGGGAAGTGGCGGATCCAACGGTGGTGATAGAGGATTGAGCAGAAGGTATGTCCGTGTTGGGGGTGGGGGAATTGGGCGCGTAGAGAGAGGATTGAGGGGAGGGAAGTTTCTATTATATGAACGTGGAGATACAGTACAGTCAAGTCTGTGTGAAGTGGTCGCTTCCTTTGTTCCCAGCACCTCATGGAGGTCCAGGTGCACACGAAGGCGCCGCCCGGACTCGACTTCCACTAGATGGGCACCCTCAGACCCACCCGTACGTCCTCTGCGTTTTGTTTGCAGGGCACGGTAAAGGCAAGCACCAGACGGGAGATTCTAGATCCCCAATGTAATCACTAGGACGTCGGTATGTCCGACAAAGACAAGGTAAAACAAGCCGAGGCGTTGGAGTCGAAAATGCTCTTTGTGTGACATGGGGCTCAGAAATTGGCTGGGAGACAATGGCTGCCGCCACGAGGTTTGTACGGCTGGGGAGAGTCGTAGGCAACGTGGGTGCCACTATTCGAGAACATTGGGCGGCGATGGCGGCGGTTGTGGTGGGGAGTAGTGATTCACTCAATAGTACCACGATTTGATTGATGTTGTTCAGAGTCAAGCTATGCTATCAGCTTCAGTACTGGCCCTGAGAGATTTCAGATGCCACAATTCTGTTTCCCAGCATAGCGTGGATCTACTTGGTCGATATGTTAGGTTGGCCTCGAGCGACCAGGTTAAGTAGCCTGGCCCGAGCATATACGTGCATAACCTTTCGGGCCGAGTTCGCAGATCCATGATCCAGTCGGTGCTGTAGGTAGGTAGTACATTGTAACAGGAAACCGTCTGGCAAGGATTAATCTGGCTTGTAGCAAGGGTCAAACCGTAAAATTGAGCCAGGTGGATGAGTCCATTTCCCCAGCAGTGGCTACACCATATTACACCGAAGGACAAAGTTGAAACGAACAAGTGGACCGGAGTATTTTGATTAATGGATTGGCCTAGCTGCTCTATCAGGCTGGTATCAATTGAGCTTTTTCCGCATGCACCCCGTAGTCCTTTTTGTCGAATGATGTCCTTGGCCAGCTTTTCCGATGAGCGCTTTTTTCCCAGAACCCCAACGCAGTCACGACCATCACGGGCAAGGGTGGAGAGTAAGCCCGAAGACATGAACGACTCGTTTGCAATGACCCGGACATACATGAAGAAACCGTGACCTCTGATGCCCAATAGTGTAGGAAGGGTCTCCACGCCCTCCGAAAAACCACGCCAGACATCACGCCCCCGCGCCCTCAAGTCATCGCTTAAGCCTTCTTCTCCTCGTCGTCGGCCGCCAGCTGCAGGCGCTTGGCGTCGACGCGCTCCTGTCTCCTTTCGCGGGCAGCCTTGGTCTTGGCGCGCTTGGCGTCCATCTCCTCCTTGAGGATCCTCTCGCGCTGCTTCTCAGCCTTGGCCTTGTGGATCTGTTTCGACATTGTCAGCGACATGAATCTAGTCATGATGTCATCGGGAAAACGTACGTGCTCAACAAGGGCACGCTTGTGCTTGAAGGTGTTACCCTTGCTGAGGTGGTAGAGCTCGTGGTAGAGGTGCTTGTCGATCTTGCCGCTGGCACGGTACTTCACGAGAAGACGGCGAAGGACACGGAGACGGCGCATCCAGAGAACCTGGCTGTAATCCGAACCCATCAGCAATGTGTCCCACAGAATCCAAAACCTTCAATTCTGGAATCGCCGATATTCGTCGCTTTCGAATCGGTCGTTTGGTGAGGATGTGCCTACCTGGGCATACGGGCGTCCTTGGTACCCTTCCTCTTACCGAAACCACGGTGTCTGCCAATGCGGCGGGCGGCAGTGAGCTCCCTGGCGCGGGCACGCGAGTGCATGGTGACGGGCTTCTTAATGATGAGGCCATCGGAGACCAGCTTGCGGATGGTCTGACGGGAGTTGGCGTTGGAGATCTCGTTCGACTCGTTGGGGTCGAGCCAGATCTTGCGCTTGCCGCAGCCGACGACGGCCGACGCGAGGCGCTTCTGGGTGCGGAGGTTGACCCTGTGAAAGCATCATGTCAGTGATGCTGTTTTGCGAGGCTTTAGACCATGCGGAGAAGGAGGCGTGGCGAAAGTTGAGGGAAACGCCGGAGGGTGGATTTGTCGTCGGGCGGCATTCGAGCGTATGAATTCGTGATTGACGGGCTGTGTGAAGCGGGTGGAAGCGGTTGCCTTACATTTTCGATGCTTGTCGTCGGCTGGTCGATGGTCCTGGGGGTTAGTATTTCGTCGTCGTGGAGGAGGTTTTGCAAGACGGTCGCTAAGGTTTGTGGGCGGGCCGCGAAATCCGAACCCGGCTTAGCGTCTCTTCTGACTCAGCCCGCACCTCCACCTCACGCGGGCAACAACAAGCAGATAACCACTGGGGCACTACCTTACCGAACATCTGCGTAAGGCTCAGGTGCATCGCCTCCCAGTGGCTAGTGGAGATTCAGAAGACGCCTTTTTTTTTTTAGGACAAGCTATCCTGCAGCCGCACGTACAGCGGGTCTCTCCACAGCCCAAAGTAGAGTTCTCGAGGTATCCAGGGCTTTACATGTTGCGCAACGTAGTGACCCCAATGGACACGAACAGCTGCACAGGACAGATTCCGCATTATTCTCCTAAACTATCCATGCTCGCCTTGCAACCCCCAAGAAAGACAACAGCAATTTCCTTTGCATACAATTCAGCAAATCTGGGAAGAGCACCAACCAGCTTCAAAAGGAAGATATACCAAGTAGCATATCCGAAGCAGGGAAAGAAAATGTAGTAGTACAGCCACGTAATGTTTTGTCCTGAGGTGATTACCAGAGCCAGTGTACGAGGATTTGTACTGTAAGTGAGAAGAGCAGAGCTGATCAGCAGGCCACTGCTTGAAGTTTTAGTAGCCCATGCAATCCGGCTGCTATGTCTAAGTTTGCTCGTATTTCTGTGAAAATGTTCACTCATCCGAGTACAGCTTCTCCTCCCTCACCATCGACTGGGTAAGCGATAGCTGGACAGTGCCCGAGATCTTGTGCACTGGCGGGTACCCGTATGAAGAAGGACACAGGTTCAGGAACTCCACTTCGTCGCACTTAATTGACTGTAGTCTCTCGAGGAACTTAAAGTCTGTGCGGTCGATCATCTTCCTTCCGTGGAAGAAGAGCCGCTGCGTCTTTAGCTTAGAGTGTCGGCTCAGAAGACGGAGACAGTCGAGCAAGTGCTGATCGTAAACGAAGCGACGTTCCTCTGTCCTGAAGTTAACTCGTGCTCGGTATGACATGTGCCGCGTTGAGATACCATGAGACAATCTTGGGGTTGCGGAAGGCGGCGCATCCTCAAAGGTCCATGAGATGTCCCTTAGCAGCTGTGGAAAGCTTCATCAGTACCATCTGTTCACTCTCGATTCTGTCTCGCAAGGGCACCTACCGAGATGTTCTTGGGCCCAATGGAATTCAAGAACAGCCGCACGTCTTTGTAGCCCACTTCTTGTGCTCTTTGTGCCCAGTACTTCTTGCGAGTAGAGAGATCTCGTTGGAAGAAGAATTGGTTCTCGTTGTAGAGAACACTCCGAGCCTCACTGTGAACCTGCTTGCACGTTCTGAGTAGCGCGCTTGAACGGCCAAAACCGCTACTCTTGCCAAAGTCGACTATCGCGTCTTTGCCAACAAGCACCTCCTGGTAGATCTTATTGCGAAGCTCCGCCGGGAGTTTGAGGAGAGGGAAAGGCTTGGCAGGTTCGCGGCACGACTTTTCCTTCGACTTGACCGCTTTTGAGGATTTTCGGTTGTCATTCCCGGTTTCCTCAACCTCTCCACCAGCGGTGTCATCAGCCTGCCGCGCTGATCCCACGTTGTCCGAGATGCGCTGACTCTTTTTGGACTGCAAGTGACCCAGTGAGCGGAGGATGCTGGCGTTCAGGTTAATGACGAATGGGCCCTTGAAGCCTTGAGGAACTTCGAAGGTCAACGAGATGGTAGGATCGTCAGACGACTCTCCCGCATTTACCACGACTGGCTCTGGACTGGCCTCGCGGGTTGGCACCTCATCAGGATCTTTGAACAGTGGGGAGAGTGGTGGCGGGCTGGGAGATGGGGTGCGCTTCCTCTTCCGCGTCGACTTCTTCACGCCCTCGTCATCCTCTGAACCGCTCGAGCTGAGCTCGTCGGCGTCGATTACTTCAGTGCTATCGAAGTAGCCGGGAGATCGAGTCTTCTTGCCTGCGCTGTCTCGCAAGGGCCGGCCGGTTTTGCTGTTGACACGAGCGAGCGAGAAGTCAGTGCCCAGCTCCTCGCTCTTCGCCCGGACGTCTGGCCTCTGCCTTTTGCGTGACGAGGACATCGCTGTATGCGCCATTGCTAGCTAGATGGTTTGGTCGGGCTGGCAAGGTTGAGTCGGACTTGGAGAGGATCTGAAGGACTAGTAGTGAGGTGGAGTGGGCGTGGTGTCGCTGAGGTAGATAAAGGGACGCAGGAGCGTGAGGCGAACTTTCAGATTCTAGGTTTGAAACCAAGGTTCGCCTGACTTTTGCAGGTGCCTGGAGGTAAGATACCTTGGTCACGGGTCCGGGCTCGGCTTAGGGCAAGAGCCTACGCGATGAGGAAAGTGCTGTCGGGAAGGTGCGAGGCACGACGTTGTTTACCTCGCGGGCGCCTCGTATTTATGCCACGCGTGCGGTCGAAACAACAATTCCCACGGACCCCAAGGCCTAGCTAAGTCGCTTGTATCGTGGATTATTCCGATATTGGCGGCAGTGTCGGTCATGGTCTGCATTCCGAAATGGCGAACTTGGGACAACACCGGAGGCACACAGCTCAGCTCTCAACGACTGCGGTGAAGCGACCACCTTGGAGCAGCTTGAAGTCTACCAACGGCCCGAGCGGCTCCTCGTCGATATTTAGGCATGCCTGTCGTGCCTTACCAGGTACTGCATCCGCTACTCAACCAAGTTCCAGTTCTGACCAAGTCTGAGTTTTCTAGATCCTAGTCGCCTTGTTCTTGCTGGTAAGAAGTTCTAGTTTCGACTCGAGCAGCATTGTATGATGGGACCACCTCAGGTCCTGGAGGACAGTCAGGACGGAACTCATGCGTCTTCATGCTTACCAGGATCTTTTCTGATTTGCAGTTGGGTTGCATGTCGAATATCTGCACAGAATGTAGATCGGCTGATGCTCTACCTGGGAAGCCTGACTACTAATATGTTTCGATTGTAGAATGAGATTTTTGTTTCCTATTTGCTAATTAGCTACTTATCATTCACCGATTGCAAAAAATCACTATGGAAAGCTCCAAGTCCTTCTGGGGGAGATGTTTGCCATTGGACCACTGAACGTTCCACTGTCGACTCTGGACAAATCGCCAGACTGAGATATGCCTTTCCTTTTCCGCGACATCGGCCTGCGTAGTCCTACATGATGACGTCAACTATGCGATAACTTCTACATGCGTGGGCTTGTGTCGATGAGGGATCGCACATGAGACGACACATTGCACATTCAGTCGCCTGCGAGTCGTCACCTTCGTCTTCGGTGTCTTGATAGAGAAGCAGCGATTGCTACGAGATAATCAGTCCATGTCTACAGTGTATCTACATAAAGTCTGCGCAGTCCAGCTACAGACCATGACTCCCTGGGTACTCCTTCTCATCCTCCAATATGACACACAACGGTCCAATCAGAAAGTTTCAGATTGCCCCTCGAAAGGTGGTGAAGCGGGCCCGGGACATGTCAACTGCACCCACGCCGTCCAGCTTGCGCCAGATGGGTGAGGATACGGCTGCCGTACAGGCCATCTCATCATCTTGGATTTAGTTGTGTTGAGGAGCGAAAGGGTTGCGGTCGGCGCGCGAAGAAAAAGCTCGACTCGCTACACTAACTCCAAAGGGCAAGCCCGTCGTCAATCCCGAGCGCCGTTTCGTCCGTTCTGATCTCACCACCAAGCTCCAAAGACAAGCCACACACCTGCCACACACACCCAGAGATTGACAGCCATGTCGTCTTTCCGGAGCAGCTGCAGAGCCTCGTACTCTCTGCTCGCCCGCGCCGCGCGCCCATCAATCTCCCAGAGATGTCTGCAGCCCGCCACCAGGCGGGGCTACGCCATATCTCTTGACAGCCAGCACAAGGTAGCAAGCTCCGCTCTCGCGCCACCGGAGCTTCAGTCGCTGATGAATGCTATAGCTGCTTGCTGCCGACCTCGCTGAGGCCGATCCTACCGTATACCACATTATTGAAAGGGTACATGCGCCTTCGTCTGCGCGTTCTTGCGCGGATATTGGCTAATCCCGAAGTCGGCGTGCAGGAGAAAAGGCGGCAGAAGCACTTCATCAACCTTATCCCTTCCGAGAACTTCACATCGCAAGCTGTCCTGGATGCCCTGGGGAGTGTAATGCAAAGTAAGACTCCAGAGCTTCGTGGGCTTACAACATGCTGAGTGCTTCAGATAAATATTCGGAGGGATACCCTGGCGCAAGATACTACGGCGGCAACGAGCACATCGACGAGGCCGAGAGACTATGTCAGCAGCGGGCTCTGCAGACTTTTGGTCTGAAGGACACCGAATGGGGTGTCAACGTCCAGCGTATGTGCTCTAATGGTCTCTGTCTGTGCTTGCTAATACGCCTCAGCTTTGTCCGGTTCGCCTGCGAACCTCTACGCATATTCCGCCCTCCTCAACAGCCATGACCGCATTATGGGTCTCGACCTTCCTCACGGCGGCCATCTTTCCCACGGCTACCAAACCCCTACGAAGAAAATCTCCGCCATCTCCAAATACTTCGAAACCCTCCCGTACAGGCTCGATGAGTCAACCGGTCTGATCGACTACGAGAAGCTTGAGGAACTAGCTATGCTCTACCGCCCGAAGATCATTGTCGCCGGTACCTCCGCATACAGCCGACTGATCGAATACGAGCGTATGCGCGCAATTGCCGACAAGGTTGGCTCGTATTTGCTGGCAGACATGGCCCACATCTCTGGTCTCGTTGCGGCTGGCGTTATCCCGTCGCCTTTCAAGACTGCGGATGTGGTTACTACCACTACGCACAAGTCGCTTCGTGGACCCCGTGGTGCTATGATCTTCTACCGCAAGGGTCTCCGTCGTGTCGACAAGAAGGGTGTTGAGGAGCAATGGGACTTGGAGGGACCCATTAACTCTTCCGTCTTTCCTGGTCACCAGGGAGGTCCCCACAACCACACAATCACTGCGCTTGCTGTCGCATTGCAGCAAGCCCAAACAGCCGAGTTCAAGGAGTACCAGCGTACCGTACTCACTAACGCGAAGGCTCTCGCTGAGAGATTAGGTAACTCAAGAAGTGACGGTGGTCTTGGCTACAACATTGTCAGCGGTGGCACCGACAACCACCTCGTCCTCGTCGACCTGAAGGACAAGGGCGTTGATGGTGCGCGTGTCGAAAGAGTGCTTGAGCTGGTCGGCGTCGCTAGCAACAAGAACACTGTTCCCGGTGACAAGTCTGCCATGAAGCCCGGTGGTCTGAGAATGGGAACGCCCGCTATGACATCGCGCGGTTTCCAGCCTGAGGACTTCCGTCGCGTCGCCGACGTTGTCCACCGCGCCGTCACCATCACCCAGTCCCTGGACAAGCAGGCCAAGGAGGCCGCCGAAGCCAAGGGTAGGAAGAACCCCAGCAGTGTGGCCGCCTTCAAGGAGTTCCTCGGCGAGGGCCAAGAGGTTACCGACATCATCCAGTTGAGGAAGGAGGTTGAGGACTGGGTCGGCACCTTTAGCCTGCCCTGGGAGAAGAACGGCTCATAGAGCGGGCAGCGAGAAAGGACCTGTACCGAGGCCCGGTAGGGCTGTGTTTGGGTAGCTCCTAGTGATTCGGGCGCGGCGTTGGCGGAGCATTCATCCGGCTTGGTCTGTATACATATTCTCGACATCCTGTTCGGCGACTCGCTACTACTATAGTATATTGATAGGTCTGACCAACATCCCAAGCGTTTCGCTCCCTCGAGGGCGTTCTGCATCACCAAGTTGTAGCTCTATCAAGGATTTCGCTGATGTATCTGCATACGCATGATGTTACCATCAATCAAGTACTGTCTCTATGTTGACCGCAGGGCGAATGGTCTTCGTGTGAGGTCATTATCGGGAGAAACACCAACAAAAAGTTGAATGTACCCAGCATCCGCGCAGTGAAGCATGCGCCATGGCTCTGAGGGGAATGCACGCATAAAGGTAGAAGCTCATAGGGACGGTCCACGGTGAGGTGGAAGGAGAAAAATGGTTGAAGAGATAGGCACGGTGGCATTGATTCTGGGATCGAAATCGTTGCGCTTTGAGCGGGACGCTTGTATACTGCTGTATAGAGGGTGTCTAGCTGGAGGAAGATAAGGGTTGTAGCGAAGGAGTCAAGTGAGTATCAAAGTGACGGGAACTGTCTTGGCATATGGAAGATACGTGAAGTTGGTCTGTCAATGTCTATTTACTTCCCTCGCCGACGCGTCTTGACATATTCGATCTTCTCTCCCGCACTATTTCAACCTCCGCCTCTCCGCCTCTCCTCGCCGTTCTCTCCCTTCTTCCTCGCAACAACAACAACCACAATAACCTCACCACCACCAACCGCAAGGAGATCACCATGTCTCCTCTCCTCGCCATGCTCGCCGCGCTCCTTGCGCTTCTGTCACTGGCCTCCATCTCGGCCTCCCAGCCGCTCTCCGGCACCGCGCTCGTGCCAAAGGTGAGTCTCACGGTTGCCTGACTCCAAAAGATCTCAATCACGATCGCTGACAACCTCCAGACCTCCAGCGCCACCATCCCCGCCGCGCCCACCACCAGTGTCTGCCTCCCGGAGATCGATCGCCCGGTCATCTTCCTCAGCGAGGTTGACGGGCTGTTCCCTCGCGCAACCTCCCCGCCAACTCCTCCCAAGGACCTCCTCGCCGCAGCCGACAACGACAATCCCCCGCCCACGGTGTCGTCGACCTCCGGCCCGATCTCCCCTCCTCTCGTCAAGAACGACGGCTTCATCGCCAACCACCCCACCCAGGGCGTCGCCACCGCCGGTCCCGGCTGCACCTCCTACCGCATGTGGGACGCGTGCTGGCAGTACAACACGCCCGGCCACGGCGTCTGGATGCTCTACATAACCATCGTCTGCTTCTGGTACAGCGTGATGTCGGCCTGTTTCCTCTTCATCCTTTGGTATCAGGGCACGCTGGCAAACCTTGGAATTGTGAGTGCTGAGTGGGAGCGAAACTTGCGTCGCGACCTGCGTCGTTTTCTGGCCACGAACCTTGCTCGTCGCATAGGGTGGACTATCATCGTTGCCATCTGGGGCGGTACGCCTTGGGTCCTGGTGGTTTACTTCCTTTGGCCGCGTTGACCAACGATACGCCAAGCTGTGCGATAGCATGCTCGAACCCGAACCCTTCAAAAGCCTACGTAGCAAAGCCAACGTACCCCCACATCACACTTCTCTCATTTCGAAACCTCAAAACTATGCAAAAACACGTACTACTGACCCGTCTCCGTCCGCAGTGGAGCCCCACACCTCCCGCACGCCCTCCCATTCCCAGACGCCGCGACACCATCAACCCTCCGAGAGCCTACACCCCGCCTGGCACCAGAGCTCCCCTTCCGGCATCGTACCAGCGCGGCGGAAATAGAGCTAGATACGTGGATACGGATGGGGTTGAGATGACTGATTTCGGCGAGGGCAGGGCCCGTTAGACGTGGACGAGGACTGTGATTCGTGTGTAGTAATATGCCGGGGTTTGGAATGATGGCATTGGAGGCTTGGGCTTTTTTGTGGATGACTTCGGTTCCTCGAAGCGCTTTTGTGGTTGATAGCCGTGGAGTAGCCCGTTCCGAAATACCCTCCCATAATCGATTGCTTTGCACAACCCTTTTCTTTACTTTGTACTTGCAGAATAAGATTAAGTGAGAACTTATTCCGAGAATCGGCAAGGGTCATGCTATGCTCATACTACACCATAAAAGGATTCACGTAGCAACAGTAGTGCCTAAGCACATATTCACAATCAGCCAGTGAGTCAACAGACCCCATCACCAATAAAGCCGCTCATCACTGTGTTGAAACGTTTAACCACACATCTACTATTACACACCCACCACCTCACTCCAGCTTCAAGTTCTCCTCGTTCAAAACCCCATACAGCTGTTCAATATCCTGTCCCAACTTCAAGATATCCTGCGCGAGCTGAAGCGTCACCAGCGCTAAACACGACCATCAGCAAACCAGTGAGACAGAAAAGATTGGCAAAACTTACCATAAGCATACAGCAACTCGTAATCCTCG
Organism: Saccharata proteae CBS 121410; assembly: GCA_010015785.1. Classification (NCBI taxonomy): domain Eukaryota; kingdom Fungi; phylum Ascomycota; class Dothideomycetes; order Botryosphaeriales; family Saccharataceae; genus Saccharata; species Saccharata proteae. The sequence continues at coordinate 16,264 of ML978772.1, forward strand.
TCCGTAGCAACACCGTCCGGATCTCCGTTCTTCCTAAAATCGAATATCTTCGCCAGAAGCCGATCTCTAGTGTGTTCGATATTGGGCAACGCGTCGTTGAGCGGGTATTCCAGTTTCATCGACGAGGCCAAAACTGATAACCAATTAGCATCATGTAGCTCAAAACATCAGTAATCGTTAATCAACTTACCAGAAAATAAATGGCTAATCCTCAACGCCAACTGAAACCTCTCCGGCCTCGTATACCTCAATAACGCCGCCTCGCCCGGCGTAGCCTTAAGGTCCTTTGTAATAACCACATTCATGGCATGAAAAGCATCGAGCATATTCCCCGTCGTCTTCAGCATCCGCTCATATATTTTATCCGGAAAGCGTCCCCTGAGCTCAAACTCCGACACCGCTGCTTTTCGTAACGTCTCCAGGTAATCCAAAAACCTTTGCAGCTGCGTCGACTCCCTGATGTCCATGTACGAGACTTCGGGGCTGCCGAGGAGGATCATGGCGAGGGGGTCGCGTTTCCAGATGAGGCCCATGCGGAGCCAGAGGACGCAGAGGCCGTCTTTGATTTTGCGGCGCGCGCTGATGGGCCAGATGACGCGGGTGACGACGATGCCCCAGATGCAGCCGACCATGACGGCAACCACACGATGCAGGACGATCTCCCAGATCTCGGGGCTGATGCCGCCTTCGTCGTCGTCATCCTCTTCATCCTTGACGGAAAGAGAGTAGGCGTAGAGAGCGGAGAGGTTGTAGGTTAGGAGGATGAAGCGGCCCATGGGGCCTTTGCCTTTGCCGATGATGATGTAGAAGCAGCCGAGGGAGATTAGCCAGCCGAAGAATGCTAGTATGAAGGGGTTCTCGTCGCATGCTATCCAGGCGACGATGGCGAGGACTGCGCCCATGCATGTGCCGAGGAAACGCTGGTATCCGGTGGTGTTGGATGCGCCGATGGTCATGGCGCAAACCAACATGTACGATAGCAGGCCCCATTCACCGCGCCAATGGCTATAGAACGGTCTTGTTTCGGGTATGAAGGACCACATCGCGTAAAGTATGGCACCGATGCCAATCTTGACAGCGAACTTGATATCTTCCCTCCGTAGGAACGCGAATGTTTCCCATAGGCGAAAGGTCCAAGATTCGCTTTTCGTAGACTTCTCGGAGTGCTCGGCAATGACACTTTGGCTACGCACAGGGTCTGGAACGCCATGTGAGAGGCCTCGTTCCGCATTGGCTTCTGTGAGGTCAGGTGTCACCGGACGCTCGTCTTTGGTTTGTTTTCGCCAGAACAGCAGCCAGTTCCAAGATCGAGCTCTAGGACTTTTGTCCAGCTCAAGCTTTAGCTCGTCTAGAATATCGAGGTATACTAGCATGTCTTCAGCAAAGTCTTGCAGAGATGAACTGAAGTAACCGCAGCTTGCCGCGACCTCCTCGTAGTCTGCGAGAACCTCAACAGGTTTCGACTTGCTGGGCACGCGCTTGTTGTAAACAGCTGCAAGCGCTTCTTTTCTTGACTGGGTGAAAAGTATGTTCGCCGACACCAAGCTGCTGCGAAAGTTGGAGTTGACAGATATCAAGAAGTCGGGTCCAGGCCCGAACGGCAGGTCATCAAGGACCACCTTCAACGTGTAAGCCAAAGACTTCATCGAAGGTCCCAGATGAGTGATGAAAACGGTGAAGATGTCGCCCGGTGTCTCTGCCGTCTGAACACCACTAGGCAGAGTGGAGGCTGGTTGACTCTCCTCTTGAGGGCTTTCATCCTCTGTGGCCTCGTCGATGGCTGCGAGACCGCCAAATCCTCCTTGTACTGATTCGGGCGAGAAGAGGGATATCTGCGAAGGAACGCGACTGGATGCAGTCATCGGGGTAGGAACACCACCGCTAGGCTGTTTGGCGATCAACGCAAATTGCGTTTGAGCGGCTCCTCGAAGCCCACCTATGTTCTGCGAGAGTCGTTCCAGACATCTCACCAGGCGAGCCTCGATCCGGTATTCTTTCTCCGTCCCAAGGAGTAAGTGCTCTTTCTTCGCTTCGGCCAAATTTTTGAGCAGCGAATTAAACGTGGATTTGTACTTATCCGAAATAGCAACGTAAGCTGGATGTTTAAGCTCCTCCTCGGAACCGGACAGGAAGCTTCGAGTGATCATGGTCAGTTGGTCCCCCAGCAGATCCGTTGTTTTCCGGAGGTCCTCTCTCAATTCCTTCCGCGCAGAGATTGGTTTTATGAGCAGGTTCACCGCAGTAGTGGCTATGATGCCCATTATGACCATCTTCATCACCTGAAAAACCTTATCATAAGAAAACGTCGCAGCCTGGACAGCGCCCTCTTTTGTCAAAACGGTGATGATGGCCAGGGAAGTCAAGGAGCAGGCAACATTCACCAAAGGATTGCCGAGCTTTTGTTTAAGCCATCCAACGAATCCTAGGCCTCCGCCGCAGAACACAATCAACACGATTGCATGTCCGACTATGAGCAGGTCAATCCTGCGAAAGAAGATCGACACGGCCTGGCTGGTAAAGGAGACGAATGCGGCGTATGCAAATGCCATCAACGCCAGCATTGTAGCTTCAATCATGCTGCCAGCTGATCGGGCGGGATGGAAGTACACAGTGATGGTAGCAACCATATGCTTTCCGTCGTTCTTGCCCAAGAAGGCGGCGATGGGCGGGACGAATGTGGCCATGCTGCCCAGCAGGTAGGCCAGCGAGCATTTCAGCATTCCCTGACCAGTCTTGGACGTGGCGAAGGCGTACGCACTCCTGCCCTTGTCTTTGGTCCCATCCCAGATGGAAGCCAATCTTCCCCGATGCGTTCCAGAGGGGCTTCCCAGCAACGGGGTCGAGTCGTCGGGGTCCTCCTCTTCGGCATCGTTCGACGGGCCGCGCAGCGTAAAGGCACGACGTACACGCTCTCCTGTCCGCGGGAGGATGAAGGTGGCATTGCGGAGCTGTCTCGATGGTTAGGAGTTGCAGTAGGACACAATATCGATAGGGGGTCTCCTGTCAGGACTCACTGGTTGCCGTAGAGAGCGGCGAGCACCTGACGTCTGCGAGTTACCATTCATGTCTTCCTACGCATCTTCGGGTAGAGCGATAACTGTCTGTCGCCTCTCACAATGGACTCTGGCATGCTGTTTGGGTGGGTCGTGTGGAAAATCGTAAGCAGCGCGGTGCCGCTAGACAGACAGTGTGTTGTCCAGCTCCTGGGCAGGAGGAGCTTGGGCCAGAACTTTCTCTCCGCCTCCACAAAATCCCCTCAGCAACAACCTCCAACTGACACCGGACACCTGACACCAGCACATGACCAAGACCATCTACGCTGCAACACTGTCACTACGCTAGGCTGGTATTGCTTCTCAACTCTCATCAACTGAAGCACTCCGCTCGTAGGCGACCAGACAAAGTCCGACTAAAGCAGCGCAGCGCTCTGCGTGATTCCTCCAACGTTGGCCAGGTCAGGCGCGTAATCATTGGCATCGGTACCGCGAACATGGACAACCCGAACAACATGGACCTGGGTTACGACCCCGACATCGCCGATGCCATGGGCTTCGCGGCATTCGGTGACCAGAAGAAGCGCAAGTTCAACAACGACCTTAACGTCGTGGACGGTCAGGAAGTAAAGCCACGCTTCCAGGTCAAAGAGCCGGCGCCTAGCTCCACGGGAGCAAACATGACAGAGCTGGGTCCCGGGAAGAGGAGCCTCGGGGCAGACGAAGAGGTGTCTCCAAGCCATGAGGTTACCAGCGACCCCGCTGCTGCTGCTGCTGCTGCCGCTGTGGCAGCTGACAAGTCGGCCGAGAGTGCCGGTAACATCGACTCGAAAGGCGATCAGCAAAGTGCCCCGACAGAACCCAAGCCCAAGAAACCCAAGAAGAAGCAGGATGTTGTACCTACTGGGCTCGCACAGTTTCTGGCACGGGGCCAGCTTCTGCAGGAGACTAGGGACCAGGCTCTGCAGCAGGCTAGGGACCTGAATCCGGCACATCAGGAGGAGAGCCCAGAAACTGCTGCCCCAGTCGACACACCACCCCAACCATCCCTCCCTGCGAATCCGCCGATGATGGAAATGGCTTCTGGCACCGGCGTATCCGGTGAGCCCGATCTCCACGCGTTGCGAAGAGGCGTCAGAAACGAGAATGGCGACTTGGCCTTCTACTCGCCAAGCTTCGTCGAGGACCCCTGGAGCAAGCCATCTGGCGACCAGAACTAGGCCTCAGATGTCAACGCAATCTTCCTCTTACGGCTTACTACTTCTTTTGGCTATCTCACCAGAGTTACAGCTCTCTCTGTACAAAAGAGCTACATCAAAGTCTGTCGAGATTCGCTTATTCGCTGTCGTCGTACAAGGCTTCGATCTAACAGCAAAACAGAGTGTCACAGCCCGAAACAGCAACTTAGCACGTCGACTTCATCCCCAATTCAACCACGTCATTCTCCGGCTAATTAGGCTTGTAGACGATCTTCAGTCCAGAAGTGGCAAGTCGTCCGTGCCACGGTCAAGTCTCTTTATGATACCCAGAAATACAACCATACACCTTAAAAACAAGTTCGATTGTTGTACCTTGACATCATGAACGTCGAGAAGGTGACATGTCTTTGCCCCAACATCTAGACCCAGCGTTCCCCTACTTCAACCCATCCCAAACATACAGTCCACTTGTCTCTCACAGTCTTTCAGTCTTGGAAACCCCTCTCCCGAGCAGAAACGCACTTATCCGTCTCCTCCCAGAGGACCCGCGGGAAGTGGCAGCCACGCAACCCACGTGCCGGCCGGCGACAGCCAACGAGGTATTTCCACCACACCCTCATCGGCTAGCAGCACTACTGCACCAGGGGCACCTTCATTGTCACAAGCAGGCCGCCTCGCCACGATGTCAGCACCCGCTGTCATGCTGCACGAATCACAAGGCATATAGCCGTGACAGCGGCGTCACATCTCGCATGGATAACACGGAAAGCACGTGGAGCACATCCACGATGGCCCATTTGAAGAGACAATATAGATTTTTCACGCTCTCATTGGCCAAGAGCTCGTCATATCCCAGTCTTTTGACCCATCACGGACAAGCGGGAGCAAGCCAGAGAGAAAAACAAACAAACCACCCCATTCCGAACCAGGGACATACGGCTAGAGGGCCGGAGAAAAACACCCCCAATCATCTCGTCCAGCCGGAAACCGGACCAATGATCCGACTAACAAGCTACATACAGGAACCTGGTAACCCGTAGATGCGGATGCGCCATTGTCCTCAGCCGGAGAAGAAAACGCTTCACATCGTCCGGGGTCAAACGGCATGGTAGGGGTACCGTCATGGATTTTCCCACCCCATGTCCAAACCCCAGTCCACTCCATTCCACTCCATTCCCACAGATCCGTCCTCGAGTGACGGATCAGCGACAAGGAACCCAATGCAAGAGACAACGGCACCATGAGAACCCCGACACGCCGGCACCCGCAGCCATTCGAACGCCCCAGTGCGCAGCGGTCCGTCCCGTCTGTCAGGCACAGCTTCGCTGACAAGCGCTTCCCCAGCCCTACAAGCCCTGTCGTAGGGCCGATAGAGCGGCAACGGATCGTAGACGTAGGGCTGCAGACCGCAGACGTCGAACCTGTGCCTTCGCGCCTTTTTCAACCTCGCCTCGAGGAAAAAGTGAAAATGGCCGTCCAGATCATCACACCTCTTCCGCAATCCCAAAGGAAGGGAAAATCTTTACAAGAATGTAGTGGAGAGGAGGAGAGAAATGTCCAAGGAAATCGACAATGGAAGGATTTTGGTGATTTGTGGGTCGTGGTCGTTGCAGTCGTGCCGGTGACGTTGTCGCGGCTGTCGCAAACGCCGCCGCGAAAACAGCTAGTAATCGACTGGAGCGGGATACCGCTGCGACGCCATCTTGTACTGCTCTGGGTACTTGCGTGCGGCGCGTTGGTTGATGGATCTGACGACCGCCGTTAGTCTCTGCGCACAGCGAAAACGGAAACAGGAGAACTCACGAAACGCGCTTCTGCGTCCACTCAAGATCGCGCTGAACCTCCTTGGCCGCCTTCATACCATCGGCAAAATTGGCCTGTGTGGCAGCCAGCCGGCTCCGGGCCATCGCCTGCAACTGCATGAGCTCGCGTGTCTTAGCGTTGAGCTCGCCCGACCTATCCAAATCTCACAAATTAGCTTCGTGCTTAGACTCAAACTTTCCCGCAACGGCGAGCGACGCTGCCCAACGTCTCCTTTCCACCAAACGAAATTGCCAAATCCGGTTTCAGGAAAGAAGGGGTGTGATGACGAGACGAACTTACGTCTGCGCTTGCTTCGCCAGGCTTCGGTCCAGGGGCAGCCCGTCAAACGCGCCCGCCATTCTGTCGCCCATGTACTCGATCAGGTCGACGCCTTGCACCGCGCCGCCCCCATTGCCTGAGGACTCGTAGTCGGATGCTGAGCCGGCGTAGCTGCTCGATGTGGCGGACGGGTCGTACGAGGGGCCGGAGGTGGTGACGGATTCGGGGCCTTCGGGCGGGGAGACGGAGACGCGGGAGTAGGGGCCTTGGGGATAGTAGCTGTGGGGGTTGTGGCCGGGTTGTTTGGCGGGCATGTTTATGGGTAGGGAGGGGGTGGGGTAGTACGGATGGTGAGGGTGGTGGGAGTGGTGGTGGGGGTAGGATTGGGTGGTCGTCATTTTGGCGGTTGGTTGGTTTGTTGGTTGGTGGGTGGGAGTGGTTTGGTTATACGGGAGGTAGTGGATGGTGGTGATAGGATATTCAAGTATTGATGGGATGATGAGACGGCAGCTAGTGACGATGACAGTTGTTTGCTCTTCTGAGTTCCCGGACCAATTGGTGTCGTGTGTAGGATACTTCTTTGTTGGATAATGATGTGAGGATAAGGATATGTAACTATATCGTGGACGGCGGGACTGGCGGCAAGGCACTGGGTATGTATGCAAACGAGGAGACGAAGAATAAAGAAGAAAGAGAAACCCTACGAAATGCTCACCATGGTCCCCCTTTTATACCTCCCCATTGATACCAAGACCTTAGACGAACGGGGGACCGGGATGAAGGAGGCGTGTGCGGACGGGTGAGGACGGGCATGGCGAGCATGGACTCGGCTGGAGTGATGGCGAAAAGGGAGGGGGGTGAGGCGGTAGGGTAGGGGTAGGGAGTGGTAGGGGAGGGCCAGGCAGGTGGGATCGAACGGACGCGGCCTGATGCCTTCCCTCAATCATGATCTGGACTACCCTGGCGGGACTCCCAATTGATTGACAGCCAGCTAGCCAGACCACCCCGCAGCTCTCTTGCCCCGATCCCTTCAGCATCCGCTGCGGCCAGGCTGGACTGTGATGAGGGCTGCAGTTGTCACACGTTCTCTTTGCTGGAGGTTCTGTTTTCTCGGGATATCTGCTTCGTATCCAATATATGTGCCCATCCAATTGGGACCTCAATTGAATTGGCAAACCTCCTCACTTTTCCATACTCACACACACTCTCTCTTTTTCAAGATAGCCGGCAGCAATAAATAAATTTTGGCCGATGATGACGACGGGGTCCAGCTTAAGGTTCCCGCACGAAAGTCATGGCCGCCAAAGCTAACTTTCAAACTTCCCCCCTAGCGGCCTCTTGCTCCCACATCCCCGGGGGGAAGCCAAAACAAGTGGTCAGGGCCCAGCTCACCAACAAAACACACGTACCACCCCTTGTTCCGCCGACGGCGCCGGGGATATACTTTGGGCTGACCAGGCCTGGGCTAGAGGCGCGGAACAAGGGAAGAGGTGGGCGTCGTAACGCTCGCTGATGATGCATGATATCGGCCTAGGTAGGTGGCGAAAAAAGGGACGGGGGGAAGAGATGGCAATTGATCAATTGGAATGGAAGCATTGGCAGCCCAGGCTGGCTAGCCAGCGGATGGAGCTCGGGGCAATTGATGGGATGGGAAAAGAGGAGCGGGTGGCATGTTGGGCGTGGAACAAAGATTGCAGTGAGCGGCATCAGCTTTTCAGCAGCAGCCGCAGCAGGAATCAGTCACTTGGTCCAACACGTCTGCGGCCGGGTGGGGGGGGAAGGGAGGGGGGATGAATCATGAAGCCATTGGACATTGGCCGATTGGAGAAACAGAGAGGATCCTGGGTGTTGCTGCATGATTGATGAAGATTCGTTGTCCGTTGGAGGTCGGCAGTGCGTGTGTCGTGGTAGATTACAGTAGCAGGCCAGCAGCTGGAGTGGTGGACAGAAAGAAAGAAAAAAATATCCCACATACGCAGCAGCCGCGGTTCCGGCCGCATGGCACCATCGTACAGCTGTACAGTAAGTTACGGCAGTGTTAAAGCGGCGACGGGGAGAGCTACTGCTGCTGGACACACGGGCACGCAGCAGCAAGCCATGCTGTAACGTACGTACATGAAACTAACGCACCATGTACGATTGTACAGGCCGCCATGGCTTAATTTTCCCTCTTCCCTCTCGCCTGGGCGCCGGGGCTGCTTTCTCCTGCTGGGCTAGCTGGAGGCGGCGGCGGCTGGGAGCTGGGAGAAGACTGATGCGCTGTATGCAACTCCTCTGATGCGTTGTCAATGTTGCGAGCTCAGGCATTGGCAGGCAGCTGGAGCGCGAGACGCCGCCGCGGCCGGGGCGAACATGATTGATGATCTGTCAGTGTCGCAAGCCCTCGAACGCGCAGGCGAGCCATTGGGTGGACTGCTGGAGGGAAGATGGGGCGCGCATGAAGGAAGGCCAGCGGGCGGGGAGATGCGATGGCACGACGAAGGAGCTGAGGAAGGACAGACAGATTGCCAGAAGGTGACAGTGGCAGTGGCATTTGATTGACGTTTGGCAGCGCGTGTAATAATAATGGGCGTGCTGCGGTGCGCTTGTGTGGCTGGCGACGGTGGTGGTGCCGGAGGGCGGTCGTCGTGACAGTTTCAACTCCTTTCTTTTTCCTCCCACACTGCCTAACTTATGTACATAACTTAACGTTAACTCACTTCACTAACGACTTAACGTTACCATAGACTAGCGTGTACACTCGAGATGCCAATGCTTCCACTACGCTTCCATCGCCCTTCTCATCATCACCCGCCCTGATGAAAAACAGACGGCGACTAAAGAAACGAAATGCCCAAAGGAAGCACAATCTCTACCCGAACAACTAACTTAACTACTGTATGTACCTACCGTACTGCTAGCCCGTAGCACGACGGGTGCGCTTCTCATCCGACCCGCGGCCAGACCCGTTAATCATCCCATCCATCAATCTCACCCATCGCCGACGGACGCAGACGACAAGGTGCCCTTCGAAGCTGACGCGACACGCTGTCCGTCCTCCATCCAAACATCTACCTCCATCCCTCCGTCCCTCCGTCCCTCCATGCCCACAGTACCATACAGGTATCCCTGACACTCCTTCTCCCCAATCCCCCACCCTTGTTGTCCCTACATGTACACGGATGGCTTTCTCTCTCTCTCTCTCTCTCTCTTTCTTTCAAGGCCAGCGTCTGCCCGTCCGCCTCGTACAGGGCGCGGGGCAGGCATTGGAGGTGCAGGTTGTCGGGCGCAGACCAGAGCGAGCACGAGACGACAACCGTCTGCACGGCATCGACCTCGAGCTGCGGTGCAGGCAGGCTGTGGTGTCTCGCACGCTCTGATCGTCACATGAAGGCCAGCGTGACTGCGAAGTTACAGAAGCCCCTCCATCCAACAGCGCGCAGCCCGTATCCGATTCAGCTGTCAGTTGGCTACAGTACATGTGTCTCACCGCCACATCTAATCAGTCCTCTCTTCCCGTCCTCCATGCGCGCGTCTGTCCTTTTCTTCTCGTTAGTCTCTCACGCGCCGTTGCTGTTTCGCGACGGGAATGCGTGCCTGTCACGTCTGTGTCGGAGGCAGCCCGAACTCGTCAACGCCAGACAGCCGCTGGGCCCTGGCAGCAACACCTCCACAGCACGAGCAGCAGTACTCCGTACCAGCCTCCACCGCAGCAGAGCTGAGAGGCAGCCAGCCAGCACGGGAACAAACGCACCTCCAGCAGCAGCAGCAGCAGCAGCAGCAGACAACCCCCCCTTTAATAAATCCGCCGAACCGCCTTAAACGCTGCTCGCCCCTCCCCGCTCCAGGGCATCGGCTCTCCTATGTTGCCTCGAGTCGCACCGGTTGTGTCTGGTGAGTACATACAGAACAGTGCCTAGCATCGCACATAGCTTGACCGGGCGAAGCGAGACCGAGGCAACCTCCCAACATCAAGGACGAGGAAAGCACTCTCACGCAAGCAAGCAAGCCCGCAAGCAAAGCAAGCAAAGCAATCACCCGTGAACGAGCATCTCATCGGAATCCCGCCAGTCCACCAGTTGGGAATCATCTCGGCAGCAGTAGCAACAGCGGCGCCTACCCGCGCCCGCCTCCATGGCCGCTTTGTCCCATCCCATCCCATCCCATCCCATCCGACCATCCCCATCGCATGGAAGCATGGCGATATCGTGGGTATCCGACGAGCCTCCGATGAGATGAGACGGTGCGATCGCGGGAGTCCGCTGCAGCAGTCAGTCGGTCCCGTCGGCAGCATTTGCTATTCCAGGCGTCCATAGGGTTTGTTCTTCTAGGTGAGGAGCATTCCCTCGCCATTCCATCGGACGAAACGAACGGGGGGTTTTGGTTGACATGGGCGTGGCCGCAGACAGACAGACAGACAGACGCCTCTCAGGTGCGTGTCAGGTAGCAAGACGGGCGCCATGGCCGTTGAGCGGCTGCGCAGACAGCGACGGAAGAAGCGCCCGCGCTGATGCGCAGAAAGAGGGAGACGATCGGCTTTTTCTGGCTGGTTGGCCATCCATCGCTAACGCCGTGCGTTTCTCACCCACATATGTTGTGTTCTGACGACGGATGCGGTGACACCCTCTGGACGTGTCAACTGGCCACGCGAGACTCACATGGCCGCATGGTCGGTCCGTGGGTTCAATCTGATACTCGTGTCGGTGCCGGTCGCGAAAACTGCCTCTCTTGCTCTATGGCTTGTTTCTACTAGCAACGCTGAATCTACGGCGTATGTAAGGTAGGTAGGTAGGTTCAAGTTGGCCCCCACAACCTACATCCCACGTTCTATCCCCCTCCTGTTCCCCATCCCCTGAAGCATCCCATACTCGCCCTACCTCCCCCTAATCAAACTGGTTCGCCCTGATAGCCTGCTCCATGACACTCGCAAACCTCCCCGGCATATCCTGATCCTGCTTCGCCGTCTCAATCCCCGTCAATATCTTCTTGATGCCCACGCCCACCTCCGGACTCCCGATGCCCTCAATCGCCCTGCGCACCCCGTCCGTACCCGCAAATGCACCCGACTCCTCCAGGATGTGGGCGAGCTCCCGCTGGTCCCGGACGTTCGGTACCGCGATCTCGGCGTCGAACCGGCTGAAGAGGTCCAGCTGCTGTAGGACTGTGCGTTCTGTTGTTGTGGCTAAGATGAGCAGGCGGCGATCCTGTGCGTGTTACGTGTTAGCGCAATCCGAAACCGACACAAGTTTATGTATATATATTTGGAGTTGTTGTTATTGTTGTTGTTGGCGCGTCGAAATTCAGCGCTTCGCCGCACCGCGCATAGGTAGGGGATGGGAGTGATGAGATGCAATGCTTGCTTACCTTGGGAGGCTGCTTCCCCAGCAGTACCTTCAGCGCTACGAGAACCGTGTTGCTGAACCTCGGGCCAATCGGGACCCAATCAACCAGCAGCTCGATATTGTCAATCACGACCACACTTAACGTGCTCTTATACGCATCCCTGAAGATCTTGTCCAGCTGCTGCACCTTCTGCATCTCGCTGTAGCCGACCATGTCCTCCGGGCTGACCAGCTTGATGAATGGAAATTCAGACTTGATGGCCATCTCCGCCGCCAGCGCCGTCTTGCCGCTTCCCGGTGGGCCGTGGAGCGCGACGGAGAGCAGCGGCGAGCCTCCGTTTCGGACTTGGTTGATGAAGAGCTGGCCTTCTTTGAGGATGCGGTTGATGTCGGGCGAGAAGTGGATGATGCCGCCGCGGATGCAGCGCGATAGTTCCTCTTCGGCCACGCCAAAGAGCGGCTGCACTTCGTCGAGCGCTTGGATGAAGTCGTCCCGTTGCACTTTCATGTTGACGACATCGTCCGAGATTGAGGCCATGGTGCCCACCTGGATGTGTCTGCTGAAGGCAAACGAAGACGCCGCCTTGATCAGACCGCTGATCTCGGCTCCGGAGAAGTTCTTCGTGAGACGGGCCAGCTCGTCCAAGTCTACGTCTGGCGCCATGATATCGTTGTTACGCATCTTCATAGTGTGAATCTTGAGAATCTGCGCGCGGCCGTGCTCGTCTGGAAGTGAGATTTCCATATGGAGCTCCAGACGACCGGGACGGAGCAACGCCTCATCTATCATGTCCATCCGGTTCGTCATACCGATCAGGAGGATGTTGTTGAGCTGATCCACACCGTCGAGCTTTGAGAGCAGCTGGTTGACGACGCTGTCGCCAACGCCAGTCCCGCCTCCAGCACCGCTGCCTCTTTGCTTGCACACGGCATCCAACTCATCGAAGATGATGATGTGCAGCCCGCTCTCGTCTCCCTTCTCCTTGTATTCTTTCTCCGCATCGGCAAAGAGCTTCCGAATGTTCTCTTCGGACTGGCCGACGTACTTGTTGAGCACTTCCGGACCGTTGATGACCTTGGGTTCCCGTGCATTCAACATCTTGCCGATTTGCCTGGCAATCAGTGTTTTACCCGTTCCTGGCGGGCCATACAGCAGTATACCTTTGACGTGCTGAATACCGAGCTTCTCCACCAGTCCTGGCGGGAAGATACGAGAGGCGAAGGCTCTGCGGAAGATGGCGCTGAACTCGTTGTCCAGGCCACCGATGCCCATGTCTTCGAACTTGAAGCCAGGTTGAACAATCGAATTCGCTGCCGGCCTTCTCGTCGAAGCCTTGATCTTGATCTCCGTGCGTGCGTCCTTGAAGAAATCCATGTTCGTATGCCGAGTCACGATACCTCGAGCGCGGGGATCAGACACGGTTGGCGTGTTGTTGTCGGGCTTCTCCATGGACAGATCCGCAAGGCGCACGGCGCGAACGGTAATGCGGAGCGGGATATTTTTGACATCCATGAGAAGCTGCTGGCCGGGAGCCAGAATCTGGTTCTCGAAATTCTGTGCCAGAATTAGCCATATGACAACCACCATTTGATTAGGGCGCGACTCACCCTCGCGAACAACTGTCCCAGCTCATCCTGATCGTAGGGAGTCTCCGTGGCCTTCTTGCCTGCGAAGCCAACTTCCGCATCCACGGATCCCAAATACGCCCCTCCTCCCTGCGCAAAGTGATCGTAAACCTGCACATTGACTCTATCATGCGGCCCCAGACTGATTCCCGCCCATGTACGCTGGGCATCGGTAAGGCCAATATCGCCCGGTCCGCATCCATCAGTCGGTCTCGCTGACAAGACGTACTCGCCGTTCACCAAGATATAAAGATCCTGGCCATCCCTCGAAGGAGGGAAATCGGCAGGAGAAACGGCGACGCTGATCCCCGGAAAGACGTCAGTCAATCCAAATCTTCAAAGAAATCCGTGACTTCTGGAGGAGGAGAAAACAACATACACATTTCCAAACGCATAAACATTGCCACCAGGGCTCTTCACGGGCCTTAACTGCATTGTTCTTCCTCCTCCGGTGCTAGCCGATTGGGGTGGACGTCTGGAAGGCATCTGCTGCGCGCTGTTATAGGGGGGCGCGTCGCCCATCCTTGTGTCATGGCCCCGCGGCGGCTGTGGAGGTTGTTGTGGGGCCCTTCCATATCCGTCTCTTTGCGGAGGACCGCGGGGAGATCCTTCGCCGCCTCTGCCTGCGAAGGGGTTCGGCACTGAGGGGAGGTTATTGCGGTTGAACATTGTGGTGCGCCGGGTATGAGTGCTGCGGTGGCTCTCGAATTGTCTCCCGATTTATGCGATTCGGGGCTGTGGACACGTTCGCCTTTGACGGGTGATGACGGTTTAGGCAGACGTTTAGGGGCGCTCGTCAGGCGGTGCTCGGAAGGTCCGGTGACGCCGTCTTTGTGCGATATATGTGGCGACTTCAAGTTTATAGATCGAGGTTGAGTGGTTGAAGAGAATGGTGCTGGGAGTCCTGAGTGGTGACCTCGAGTTGGTCTTGGTGGGGGAGATCAAGGAGAGCGTCTGGCGTCACAGGGCAGCTTTCGACGCTCGGGCCAGCTTCAGCCCTACGGACCCTGATGGATGGCTGCCCATCAACTGCCAGTGAACATGGAATCGAGGTCCGGTCAACTTGAACTTTCCGTGGCCGGAGAGTCGACTCAAGCCAGAACTAGCCCTCAACCCTTTCAAAAACCAAGTTCCTAGGTTGGTGAAGTAAGTCTAAGTATCAGCTATTGTGCAATGAAATTAGGTCTACTTTGGATATTCTAGTCGTCGAAGCAAGCTCACACCACTGGTGTAAAGACGTCGGGTTGGAATACGCCTGGCCACAAGTGGATTGACCAGGCCTCGCAAGACAAGCATGTATCGGCGAGCTAGAAGGAAGAAGTTGCTCAAATGAGAACAATTAATTCCACTTTTCTGCATGAAGCGTTTTGTCTAGGGCCGGTAAGTTTACTGGTGATGTGGTAAAAGTCAGACACTTGCCACTTTGAATTCATGACCACTTGGTCTCTGCTTGACTAGTAGAATGGTGATGTCCGTTTCCTTTTTCTCTGTTTCCCATTCATCAATGGGTTCCCGTCAAAGCTCACGACAATTCCATTCAACTCGACAATTTACTCTGTCTTCCCATAATTCCTCTCCCAAATTTCCTCAAACACGTTCTTATCCACCGCATACTCCTTCAAAAAGTCCCTCTCCAAATCATGCGTCTTCCTCCCCAAAAGCACCAAGCTATGCAACGGCCTCCCCAGATCCGCCTCGCGTAATTGCCCCAGGGTCCCCGCCACAATCCTCTGATCCGCTGCTCCCACCCTCGCAACCCCTACCGCCAACGCATCCTTTCCGCAAATACCCTCGCCCTTCTCCTCTTCCACCTCCACCATCTGCTGCGCGCACTGCGCCACGCTCATAAATCGTGGCTCCTCATATCTAATCTTCCCTCTCGCCAGCATTTCCAGATTTGGCTCTTTGACCTTGATATCAAGCAAAACAAGCGTGTGAAGGCCGATCTTAGAGTTCTCAGCGATCTTGGGATAGAATGAGGACGGGCGCCAGTTGTCTGTGAAGAACACCATAGACACGGTCTGCCCGAAGTTGTAGAGCTGCAGGCCGGTGCAGCCGATGCCGGTGAGGATGCTGGCATTTGGGACCGTGGAGGTGGGGATGCCGAGTTCGCGGGCGCGCAGGATGAGGTCGGTGTGTGTTGTGGCGCCAAAGGGGTCGCCGACAACGAGGAAGGCGACGTCTACCTTGTCGGCGTCTTTGAGGATGTCGTCGCTGGCGGATTCGACCATTTCGCGGTCGGCGATGATGATGGAGCGGCCATAGAAGGCTTCCTACTGGTTTTGTACGTTAGGGACCGCGGTTTCTGGGAGGATAACTGGCTGCTGTACCAGAACTTCCTTCTCTACCAACAGGACTGCGGTGTAGGCTTCGAGGTAGACACGCTCGGCCTTTTTCACGATGTCGAGACCCTTGACTGTGATGTCTTTTTCGTCGGCTAAGCCGAGACCAACGAGGTGGAGCATGATGAGTAGGACGTGAGACCGGTCTTAGGCTTCACGATTGCAGAATATGGAGTTGTGGTGTAGTCGATCATACGGCCGAGGAATTAACTTATTTGGAGGAACTGCGGCAGAAAGATTCCCCCACCGTTGCGAGCGTAACGTTAACTAGGTAGGGCTGAAAGGCGGTGAGGCGGTCACCGGCCCCTGCCACTGTGCCACTCACTGACTTCGCGACAACCACGGAACTGACGGTGGCAGCTGCAACTCTCAATTCTTTTGTCTATCTGGCTTCATCTCCATTCTCTTTTCTTTATGTAGTCCGCATTCTCATCATACAGCATCTGTATTGCGCCAGTGCTGTGCTGCCAGTCCAAGTATCGCTGTATCCTTAGTCGCCCAGAACGACCTTATCCACTACTTTACTCAATAGATCACCACGCCTGCAGCCTTCATCATGACGGACAAGTCGGTGAAGTACAGGACGGAGATCCAGCAGGTACGATGAGTCTCCATGTTTCTTCTCGCGTTGGGCGGTCGGTTCTGTATGATTTCGTCGCTGTAGACCCATGCGCAGGTCGCGCCTTCCCTCTCAATACCCGCGTTTGCACCATATATCTACTTCTGGCAAATTCTCTTCTGTCACTCTCCACTCCAAGCTCGATTGTTTTGTTTACCTTTCGCTGTCGCCATGCACTGGCTTGCTTCGAACGACTACATATGCCCTCGTTCCCTCGTCCACCGCGCAGCCCTTAATCATCGCTCTCTCGTCGCTCCCTCCGTTGAGGAATCGGAAGGACTGTCTCATATTCTCCCTGACCTTTCCAACTTGCCTCAATTCAATATGTCTCCTCTCAAGACCGACAGATCGAACTCCCAGCATGAGCTGATGAGAGAAACGTGCCGCACTTGGGTATTCTACTATCATGCTTGCGATCTTAACAGCATTTCTTGTTTCATCATTTGCTCCGTTCACAAAATACAGTCGTTGAAGATTGTTCAAATATGGAGACGCGTCCACTGATTATATGCAAAGATGATGTTCGTCTCTGGCGAAACTGCCGAACCTTCAGCCGAAACGACAACCCTGATCGAGCAGATTGTGCAGCAGCAGGTGCAGGAGATGGTACGTAACTCCTAGCCTAGTAATGGTTGCCATCGTCTCACTCATAGCAATAGCTTCGCGAATGCACTGCCCTCGCAACCCGTCGCGGCAGCCGCAGCATCTCCACCGACGACCTCATGATGCTCATCCGCCACGACCGCGCGAAAATCTCCCGCCTCCGCACCTTTCTCCAATGGAAAGACGTCCGCAAGACAGCCAAAGACTCGGACGACAAAGGCGGCGCAGCTGACGACCTCGCCGGTGACGACCTCGGCGTCGACATCACCTCGACCGCCGCCCCCAACCCCGCAACCAAGACCAAAGCCTCTGGCGGCTCCAAAAAAGCCCGCGTCGACTTGGTCTGGGACGTGCAGTCCTTCTTCGCCGAGATCGTGCCCGCGCGCGACGACGAAGAAGACGAGGAAGAAGAGGAAATGAACTACGCCACCCTCCAACGTCTCAAGAACGCCGACGAGCGCACCAAGAACATGACGCGCGAGGAATACGTCCACTGGTCCGACTGCCGCCAAGCATCCTTCACCTTCCGCAAAGGCAAGCGCTTCCGCGAGTGGGCGGGCTTCGGCACCATCACGGACACGAAACCCAACGACGACATCATCGATATCCTCGGCTTCTTGACGTTTGAGATTGTCCAGACGCTGACGGAGGAGGCGCTCAAGGTCAAGAACATCGAGGATGCGCATCGTAAGGTTGCGGGTGGTGATGTTGCTGCGGGCGGACAGAGCAGGAAGAGGAAGAGGGAGAGCGGGCTGTTTGATCCGCCAGAGGAGGCGAGGGAGCCTGTTGGGCCGCAGCATGTGAGGGAGGGGTTTAGGAGGCTGCAGCGGACGCCGATAAAGGGTCGGGCCATGCTGAACTTCACGGGGTTGTTGCAGAGGACGTCGTTGAAGCTGGTATGTTGTTTGCTCTGTGTGGACATTGCCCTGTTTGGTGGAGTCGGTGGTGGGCTAACGACGCATGACAGATCTGATTATTGCATGGTAGACAAGACTCTGCCCCAAAGTGGTTGTTGGCTTCAGGCGTTATGGCTCTCCAATGGGCTGGCATATTCACTGGTCTTCGATATACCCAGGACGGGATAGGATGGTCATGTTTTCCTGGTCAATTGGCGTCAAGGCTTTCCTCTTCTATCCCGTTTTCCTCTCCTCTTGCTCTTCATACATCTTTGTACTGAACAGATACACGTATCCTGTTTGACCAATCATGTCACTGAAGCCACAATGGATGGGCCGACAGATTCAAGCTTGCTGCTACATCATGATAGCATGAGATAGCTATCTAGGTACACACTTTTCCAGCTACATACCAGATCCATCAACATGTGACAGCCAAGAGGAGACGGGAGCAGAGACGGCGGTCATCCGACTCTTGCCCCAGCAATCCATCCCCCTTCCTATCCTCATCCATTCCCTGATCCGCTCGCTGGCCCGTCGAGCCTGTTTTCCAGCCTGCCTCACTCCCTCTCCGCATTCATGGCAGGACAGTCACGCCGCTGGGTCATCCTCATCTCATCTCACCTCATCTGAAACCCTGCGCTGCTGCCTGTTGCCCGCAGCACAACTCGTATCGCTCGTCACACACACACACACACAAGCCTAATTGCGATCACCACGCCTCAAGCGCTGGAAGTGCGGATGGAAGGCACGGATGGGAAAACGTCCAGGCAAGTCAGGAGGTTTCGGAATGCGTTGGATGCCCCGAACGACGACGCCGGGCCTTTGCGTCCTGCTGAGGGCGCTGCGCTGCGCTGCGTTGGAGCGGAATCCTGCTGGCGCAATCTATGGTGGAGGGAAGGGAGGAAGGGACAGGAGTGACGGGTGCAAAGGAAAGGCACGGGATGGCCGTGTCTGCGAGATTCGGGGTGTGTGTAGGTGGACGCTGAAATGACGAGATCACGAGCTGGGCGGACCGGGTCGGCGGTGCGGGACTGGAGGGAAATGTGGAGGGGCCCGGGGCGGTGGAAGCGAGGTTGGGCACGTTGGGGTGGGGACGATATTTATATGCGTGAGTCCCTTGCTTTGGTGGGGTGGTGGGTTGGTGTGGGCCTGGAAGGGCGGGGGAGGGTGCCCCTTGATCGATGTGTGGATGGGATAGGGATAGGGATAGGGATGGGATGGGATGGGATACGTTCTTTGGGGCTGGCTGGTTGCTATGAGGATTTTGGGATTAGGTGGCACTGTGGCAGTGAGTGGGTGGTTGTCACATGGGGAGGTCAGGGGACAGCGGTACAGCCACTGTGGGTAGCGAAATCACATGCAACCTGGATCAAGGAGTGAGAGGGAAAGCGGAGAATGGATGCTGCGATATGTGTGTGGATCTGAGATGAGTGAGGCGGGGGTAAGGGAGGGCTTGATGGACTGATGGTGATGACGATGATGGAAATAGGAGGAAGTTGGCCCATTTCACCCGGTCGAGCGTGAGTGATTGATCAGGATATCAGCCGTCCACGACGATGCCACTCCTGCGTTCTCGGTGCAAATCGGAGTGCTGTAGAGAGTGTTGGGCGGAAAAGGTTGGAAAGATGGGAGAGACAGGGCGGTTTCAACGTCGATATTGTCATCCCGACGTCTTTCCTGGCATATTCGGGATCAAGTGAAGCGGTACGATACGAGCTAGATGCTGAGATGCGAGATGCTGAGACGAGTATGGAGGAAAGAGATTGACCCAAGTCACCCAGCTTACCAGCTCGTGACTGAAGCGAAGGTACAGTCCCCATGACGCGGATCCCGAGTCCTCTGACAGGTATCAGTGGTGAGTTGATACGCAGTAGCATGGCCGCGGGTCGTAGCGATGGTAGAGAGTATCAGGATATTTCTTTACCAAGACACATGGGAATCGCCGTATCACCATCTTTACGACAATAGAAAATTGGTGGCAGAAGCAGGGTCTGACGCACATCAAAACTGCTCTTGCTCTCAATCGATCCATCACGAACCCGAATTTTGGGGATTTATCGCAAGTTAATCGAGAATACATGCTATTCCTGTTGCAAGGCGAGTTCAAAATTACAATTACGAGCATCATATCAACATCTTCCAGAAGGGTACCAATCGAAACCAAAACCACTACTGTTCATTCATCAGAGGCATCCAAGCTTCACATCTCACATTCACATGCCGTCAACCCGGCAGACCAAAACGACACGAATGTTTCAAACACGATGATTGATTGACACCGCCTCGACGCAATTTCCCCAAAAAGGCGGCTCGAACATCAGATCCATCAAATCACCACATCTCACCAAATGCCCATCTAATCTACACATCAGGCCTACACACATACCCTCCACCACTGCCGCTCAAACACCCATCCATTAAAAAACCCCATCCAAGCTCCACCCCCATCACTCCCTTTCCTCCTCAACACCACCTCCCTCCATTTCCATTTCCGTTGACCATCCACCTCCCCACATCACCTGCAAACACATCGCAGCGGTGTGTCTCACGCAGTGCGCCTCACACTTGGCATTCAGGTCCCTTTAAGGACGTGTGAAGCTCCACTCCGCGGCCGCCATGGGCTCCGCGGCCGTTACACCTACAGCACGTTACCCAGATGCAGCTCGCCGCGCACGTTTTGGGGCAGGCGGGCAGTGGCACTGCCGGATTCATCAGCGCACGGAGGACAAGAAGCCGTGATGGCAGCTCTTGGGGTCTTGGGGTCTTGGGGTCTTGGTTGTGGGGATGGATGGGTGATCACGCAGCTCGGCACCGCTGGACAGGATGCAGG
Source organism: Saccharata proteae CBS 121410 (assembly GCA_010015785.1). NCBI lineage: Eukaryota > Fungi > Ascomycota > Dothideomycetes > Botryosphaeriales > Saccharataceae > Saccharata > Saccharata proteae. The sequence goes on from ML978772.1 coordinate 36,778, forward strand.
ACCGCCAGCCAACGTGTCAAGCGGCCTCGCCCTCGCCCTCGCCCTCGCCCTCGCCCAACTAACGTTAACGTCTGTAACTACTACTACTACTACTACTCGGTTTGGTTTCTCCACCTCTCCACCTCCGTTGGTTCGGGCGGCGCGCACCACGTCTCGGGAGCGACGCGCTTGTTCGCTCGACGAGCGCGATGCAGGGCCGATCCCAGGCGCAGAGCAGCCGCCTTTCGGGCCGTCGTCTGGTGTTCTGTGTGTGTGTGTGTTGTTGGTGCGAGTGGCGGGCAGGGCGTTGGGAGATGTTGTTTGGCGAGGCGAGAGGGCGAAGCGCAGAGGAAGAAGCAGAGAGACACAGAAGCACAGAGGGGAGCTAGATTGCGGCCTTGGTCTGAACGGCCAGGAGGTGCGGGAGGGTGGGTGGGTGGGTGGCTGGTGAGACGACGGTTCCCGCTGCCACAGGCGGACGGATGACTGACAGCTGGGCTGACATCTAAGTTACTACACATCACGGCATGCCTGATCCGTACTGTAGATGGCATAACGCAGCCAAGCACAGCATCCGGGCCTTGGAAGAAGGCTGCTGATGAGTGTGATCAGTGATGATGAGACTCGCCTTGTCGCTCCCACCGTGAACCTCGCTCGACCCGGGGCCTTGCAGTGCTGGCTACGGGGGTTATCCTCGACTCGCGCCTTTGTTGTTTGCTTGGACTTTTGGACTCGGGATGCCCATGTCCGGCGCTGCAGACAGCCTGGAGGGGTGCAGCGATGCATGCATGCATGTATGAGACCTCGGAGCAGGTTTGTTAAGTCGTTGTTGACCTGGACTGCGGCCTCTAGGGCCATCCATCCATCTCCATGTCCGTCTTTTTTCTTGCTCGCAATGTCCGAGCAGAGAGTCGTCGGCGCAGCACTCGGTAACCACCCAACTTACGTGTCCAGCGCTCTCTCGCCCACCAGCTCGACACCTGACTTGCCGACTGGATCCTTCTGATGAGAGCCTTCTTCCAACATCCGGACATCAACCCGGACAAATCATGCCTGATGACACGGCCAAGCCCCCCCCACACACACACAACGAACACCTTGACCATGACTCTCGTTTGATCGTCGCCCGACGACACAGAATATCTCAGGGACCGCGCCGACTCATCGACCATCCGTCGACCAGTCCGCGAACACCCGAGCACATATTGGACCCTTTCGTTTGCCCGCTATTCGTACTAGTAGCGCCGAGGGCAGCACGGAGGACAGCTTTTACTGCTAGCACGATGTGATAGGCGTCCTTTGACATCTCTCCAGCGCGCCTCCGTTTGCTCATCCATATCGAAGCAGCGAACGGACGGGCGAAAAGGTGGAGGGAGGCGTGTGATGTGCTGCCACGACACCCACGGATCTGCGCCGCCGCTTGCCCAACGAGGGCCGTGGCAAACGGTGATCCGGAGGATCCGTCGTCGCTCGAGCACACACACACACACACAGACACACACACACATACACAGGGCTGGGCTTGCCGGCGCCCAACACAGGGCAACTGAAGACACCAGCCTCAGAGGGCCCTGGATGTGAGTTGGCGCCTCTGGGTCATCATCATCGCGACCATTGCTCGCTCGCCTCCACAGGCAAAGGAAACGCCTGGCTGCCTGCGAGCGATCGAGACCGAGTGTTGCTTTTGGCGATGTATGAGATCACAGCCCTATGTGTGGCAGCCGACGGCCGCATCGTCGGGAGTTGCGAGACGAGTCCACTGCGGGAGCCAATCTGGAGATTGGCGACAAGTCAAATCTTCTTCACGGAGCAGCCCGGCCGAGAGTCAGAGCGTTTCGTCTGGCCGACGACCTACCGGCCGGCCTGCAGCAAGCAAGCGCTGCACGGCAGCCTGAGAGGCTGGTGGTGGTGAGACGGGCGTCCAGGCGTGGGACGGGTGAGAGACATGACAGCCTGCTCGCGCAATACCCTAACGTTAAGTTGATGGGAACTCGGCATGGCCTCACAATCCAACTACTCACACTCGCCTGTGGTGGCTTGGAAGCCCGCCAAAGCGCGAGCGCGACATGGCATCCACGGCGCACCACCACCACCACTTGAAACGAAGCCACCATCAGAAGCACTGGCGCAACAAAGAACTGTGGGAGAGAGGCGGCGTGCCAGCACATCCTCCTCCCATCATCCCATCATCGTCCCCCCCCGCAGTCGTGGCGGCAGTGCGCAAGAAAAAAGCCCGAGAGGTGCTAGAAATCGGGGGCGCGTTGCCAGAGCGCTGGGAGGATGGAGTCAGTGCTGCAGGCAAGTTCCCGGCCTTGGTGGGCGGAACGTGGCAGAAGATGCGACGCAGCGAGGACGGGGATGCTCCTCGTTGTTGGCAAGACAGGCGTCGGGATGCCTGAGAGCCTGAGGAAAGGGAACGCGATGGCGATTAAAGTTGCGCTTCAGTTGAGAAAAGGAAGGCTGGAGGTGCTGTTTTGGGACGTGGAGGGGATTGCCAATGAATGGGGTTTGAGGTGGGTTTGCTTTGCTGTGCTTTGCTTTGCTTTGCTTGCCGCACGCGGCGTGCGGCTGGCCGAGGGAACAGGCGGGGAGGCTAGCAGCAGAGCCGGAGATTGCCAATCGTTCGCATGAAGAAGCACTGATGGGGGAGAGATATTGGAGGACGTGTAACTTGGTTGGAGCGGGAGACGGAGTCGATGGGAGTTGAGGCTGGCGATGGCTCCCGTTTCTCGTTGCACACCAGAAGGGAGTACGGCAGACGATGGGTAGGATGTGCTGCCGTCCGTGATGCGGGCGATGGGCAAGCAGAGGCGTGATCTCTGTGCTGGAAGTGATGTGTGTGTGTGTGTGTGTGGGAGAGGTGTGGCTGGCGACGGGCCGCACCGGCATGCAGCGCAGCTCCTCCCAGATGCTCCCAGATGCTCCCAGATGATGGACTCTGGCTTGGCGAGCCCAAATTGGCTCATTTCCTCTCTCCCTCGCGCGGAGTCGGGGAATCCATGCGCATCGAGTGCGAGTGCCAGGCCTGGACAGCGCTGCCCCAAAGCGGAATGCGCCATGTGTGAGTAAACAAACATGCGACTGCGCCTGCGCCTGCGACTGCGACTGCGACTGCGGAGACCGAAGACCGAAGACGGCACTCACTGTGCAAAGGAAAGAGCGACGGGGGGACATGGATGGCCTCGTCTCGTCGCGTTGAACCTCGGCGTCGCGCACCTCGGACTGGATAAACTAAGTTAACGTTATGCCTGCCTCTCCATCCAGTGCACCACCCTTTGTGACGATGGTGATGATGAGCGTCTGCGTGTATAGCTAGCTACTCACCACCTACCAAGCCTCCATCCCCGTGTGTCGCAGCCGATCGGCCAACGTGTTGCCCTGCAGGGAACGACAGGGGTGCGTCGCCTTAGTTGGGTTCTCTGGCTCTCTGGCTCTCTGGCTCTGGCTCTGGCTCTCTCTCTGGCTCTCTGGCTCGCTTGTCGCCGTCAAGCCAAACGCGCCAGAGTCCACCGAAGCCACCACGCGCGGGTCCTGGTCCTGGTCCTGGTCCTGGTCCTTCGCCGCTCGAGTCTCCAGCACCACCCAGCACCACCCAGCACCAGCACCAGCACCAACGCCCACCCACCGCTCCCACCACTGCACCCACCACTGCACCCACCCTCCGCTTCCTCGACCACCCCCCCCCTCCCCCGACTCCCCCAAGTCAACCCCCCTCAGTCCGCTGCTGCTCCCGACTACTGTTGAAACCGAAGTCTGCATTCTTTGTGCTCCCCCCC
>ML978773.1:0-40443 GCA_010015785.1 Saccharata proteae CBS 121410
GGAGTCCGACTCGTCAGTGGAGTCCGACTCGTCAGTGGAGTCCGACTCGTCCGTTGAGTCGGCTTCTTTCATGGCGTCGGGCTCGTCCATGGAGTCTTCTTTCTTGGCAATCGATTTGCCAGGCTTCTCCGGGGCGGCAGGCTTAGATGCAGCAGTGCCGTTGCCCTCTTCCATGCATTGTTTGAGGCGCGACCACCGCTTGTGAGCGGCGGTCTTCTTGATGCCAAGGTCTAAAGCGACCTTGTCGTAGTCCCACTAGAGAAGTTGGTCATCAAGTAAGCACTTTGTCTGGACATCTAGGGAGGAAAGATCTCTGTGTGCTGATGTAAAAGAGACGCGAACTTACTTTAGTTACATCTGAGTGCTTGAGACATAGCCATATGAAGGGGGCGCTGTTGGTCGGGGTACTCTTGCCCTTGGCCACGGCCTCTAATAGAGACAGCAGGCGCTTCGACGCCTCGACTTTGGTAATTTGAAGCTGTTCGATTATTTTCGCGTAGTTGGTCTGCAGCGATGCGGTTAGCGAAGTGCAGGTGTCAATGAACTCAGACTGCGAGCGCGCATACCTGGGTATAGTTCGAGCATTGGAGCATTAACACCAGGAGCTTGACGTTTTCCTGTTCGGAAGGCATGTTTATCTTTCTCTTGACTGATTGCCGAAAGAAGCTCTACGTTTGGGTGTTAAGCTCAGTTGGTGGATAATGTGATGGAAGATGAGAAGCTTGGAAGAGTCGGGAGGAGGGCTTTTTAAAAGGGCTCTGGGACGCGGCTGGCGCTAGCCGGTCAAGGCGGTGTCCGTTTGCTGTCCAAGTCAGGTTTCCAGGCTGCGCCTGTTTTTGTTACGTTCAATGACAGGACTGAGCAAGGCTATGCGCTGCAATACGGTGAAAGTGACTCAGAGAGCGAAAGAAGATGTGAGAGACAGCAGGAGGCAGAAATCAAGAGCTCTGAAACCTGCAGGTCCGAGTCAAACGAGCTGGAGGTTTGTTGACATAGCTACCGCGTCCATGTAAGTGCGTGCAACACGCGACTTCGACGCGACTTCAACGCAATCGAGGAAGCAATCTCCCACATAACTGGACCGTATCTGCCTTGACTTGGTCACAATGTAGCCATCTCTTCTCACATATAATTGGAGCGTCTTACCACCGCTCCCAGAAGGAAAGCATGCGAAGTGAGATGACTGGACTCGAAAGGAACAGATATGAGATACTATCATATTACCATTTCGACCTGCGAAAACAACATTGCTTACATCCACCCAGCTTATCTCCAGCTCAGTATTGCCTTCGTACCAGGATATCTTCGAGCATACTTACAAAGCCATCCTTGAAAACGCCCTGCTCCATAACTTTTCGATCGCTTTTAACCCCCACGCATCGCCCCATGATTGTATAGCCTTCTGTCTACTCGATACCCAAGCCCGTAGGCCCCTCTCCATACTCCTCTCCCCCCTCAACCTCTCCCGCTCCCCTGCCGATCAGATCCTTGAAATCCAGACCTACACCCTGCACCATCTGACCCGTGCTTTTCGCCCGATCAACGCACTCCTGGAACACCTTTCCATCCCTCTCAACACTGCTAAGCTGTCTGGCTAGGATAGCGTTGAAGTCTTCAACGAGATCCTTGGCCCATTTGACGCAGGCGCTCATGGCCACGGGCGGGAAGCAGGTCTGATAGGTCTGGACTGTGTTGCGGATGACGCTGAAGTAGATGAACGAGATTTGGTAGATGTAGTGATGGAGGTCGCCTTCGAAGATGCATTGACTGTGAAGAGAACTTGCGTAAATGGACAGTCCAAGAAGACTATTAGGGGACACTTACCGAATTCTCTTCTTGACGATGCCACTTCTTGCCTCTAGGTATGCTTCCCTTGCTCTGTCTTCAAAGCCCAATTGCGTCAACCAGTCAACGTTCCTCTTCGTCGATGTAGCCCAGTTGTGCGTCTCCACAAGCTGTCTGGTCAAGACACTCGCCAGCTTCGCCGCCCTCTCGTTTACCTTGAAGACAATAATGTCCTGGGCAACAGCGTTGCCCTTGATGTTCCTCGCAATACGTTTGAGTTTATCAACTCTAGCCACTGCGTCTTCAAAGTGCTGGAGCGCGATGTTGATATCCAGCTCATCGAGCTGAGACTCCACCCAGCGGATGTTTTGCTGTTTACCGTCGACTTCGATGATAAGACTGCCGCGATTATGTGTCGTATTGTCTGCAAGTGTCTCAAGCAGGTCTGTCTTCTTTAACACGCCGAGGTCTCTAGTGGCATAATAGTTGACCGAATCCTGCGTCTTGCCTCTCTCCTCCGTCTCGGCCTCTAGCGTCTTTCGTAAGTCCTCCACGGCTTTGCGGAAGCCGGAGAGAAATGTTATCTTCTCGTTGCCCTCTGAGCCCGGGTTCGCAAAGGTGAAGGACTCGGGGCCGACGCGGACGTTGATGGCATCTGAAGATCGTTTCCTGCTTTGCACGTCGCCATTCTCCTTGCTAGGCTTCATGGAAAGATCCGCAATTTGGACGTCTTGGAGGGGCCAGCATCGCACTGCTACTAGCTGCACTTGCGCCTGGTCGCGCTTGTCCTTGACTCCACGGGCGTTCTGGTTCGGCATGTCTGCGCGCTTCTTCTCTGCAGCGACAAGAAGGTGGTCGTTTAGGAGGATCAGATGGACCCGCCGGCGTGCCTTCCATGTCGCAGCGTTCAGCTCGACCCATCGTCCGGATTCATACACAATGTGACGGCCAGGTATAGCAGGCAGGAATTTCTGTGAGCCCTCCACACGCTTCCACAGCGTCTGTAGATGGGTGTTCCACAATGCCTCGAGGTTAGCGACGGAGCTGCGGTTTGCCTGCTTGCGCGCCGTCAAGGTGTCATTGGCCAGGCCAGCCGAGGACGTAGCTTGACCAAGAGTACCAGTCAATTCGGACATCAAGCTGCGCAGCGTCCTCATTTCTCCTTTGAGCTTGTCGGCCTCTTTACTGATCTTGATGAACTGGGTGCGGTTTTGGTACACATTATGCTGGAGGTCGGTTGAGGTCCGGTTTTTGACCTTGCGCAAGTCCTGCTGGTAATTGCGAATGTCCTCCTCTGAGGCGTCTGCCAAGAGTGAAGTGACATCTTCGTGTACTGTCAGCCCATAAGTAGTATCTGAACTCTGGGAATAGAGTGTTTACATTGTTCAGCCCTCAGCCCAGGGTCCCGCAGTGCTTTCATATCCACTTTGAGTCTCTGGCCGTCCGATCCGCCAGGAGGTCTTCCATCTCTTGAAGGCGGCTTTGCGAATTGGCCTGCCATGGGCGGCATCGACGGCATAGGAGGTGCTCCAGCGCCAAAGTCCGTAGGCAGCTGCGTAAACCTGGTCGAATACCTCCTCTTCACCAGCTCAGCAGTCTTGTCCGCTGCCTGCGGCCGCTCACGCGGCACATCCAGCCTGGTCCCACTGAGGGGCGAAGGCGAAGCATCGGGGCGCGCGCCTTCTGGTATCGTGGGGGGCTGTAGATTCGGGGGCAGAGGGCCGGAGATCTGCTTCGGGGCGCTGATTTTTGGACGATTCGCGACGGTCTTCTTCTTCCTCAGCGAGCCTAGGTATCTGGTCTTTTCCTTTTCTTTAGGTTCTTCCATCGTGGGCAGGGTGTCGTGGCGGATTGTAGGTTCGTTACTCGGGCAGGGTGGGACTTGGGTGTCGTGAGGTGGCCGCAGCTGTCCCGGCCGGTGATGACGGCCGTGGCTCGAGCTGAACACCGTTCCACCTCTTTTTCTTTTGGAACCCAGTTCCCATCCATAACGCAACAAACCAACACCACCCATCCTCTCCAACTCACCTCCTGCTCCGATCGCCCTACACACAATGGCTTCCTCTGTCGAAACGCGGACCATCATCTACGCCTCCTTCGGCGCCGCCGTCACCGGCCTCGTCGCATACGCCTTCTACTTCGACTACAAGCGTCGCAACGACGCGTCGTTCCGGAAATCGTTGAAGCGCGAGGCCAAGAAGCAGCAGAAAGCCGCCAAGGAGGAAGCCGAGGCGGGCGCCAACGCTCAGAGGGCTGCGATCCGTCAGGCTGTCCAGAGCGTCAACGAGGAGGGCCTCCCCACGGACCCGGAGAAGGTTGAGGACTACTTCATGACTGAGGTTTCTAAGGGCGAGGAGATGGCGCAGAAGGGTATGTGGATGAAAGGATCCTTTGGGCGGCTATGTTCGCGTGGGACCTTCAATTACTGACGGATTCGTGGTGATAGGTGCTGATCCCATTGACGCGGCCCTGTGCTTCTACAGAGCGTTGAAGATATATCCCCAGCCGGACAAGCTTATCACAATCTACGAGAACACGGTGCCCAAGGTAAAGCGCTCCTTGAGGAAACCCCAGATAATCGACTGACATTTCCTCAGCCCATCTTGGACATCCTCGCAGAGATGATTGCCCTGGATGCGTCGATACCCATTGGCAAGCCCGAGTCGCATGTTGAGTAAGCGTCCTCAATGTAGAATCCTTGTAATCCGGACTTTTCCAACTTGACGCGCAATAGACAAGAAGTCCCGGATTGTCAACAACAGTAGCCGGAAGGCCAGATGACAAGGGTGGCGCCAGGAGCGCCTGAAGGATAAAACGACCAACTCGCAGCTCACCAAAGTGTACAACACTGTATATATCTTGTCACATCTCTTGGGAGTCTGGGGACGAGCTTCGTCATTGCTTGCTTTCCGAAGCAGTTCTCAATAGAGGGAACTAGGGTTGCATGTCTTGAACGCGACGGCCATGTTTAGCATTACGAATCGAGTAAGACGATGGCTCAATTATCGACAAGCTTTCAGTACCTTGAATTCGCCATCAAGATTGTCACATCGTGAACATCAAACTGTACCGGTTACTTGAAACAGACATTACTGGGATCCATCCGTGGTCTTTTCTCATGTCTACATATCCTAGCATATCCTACATCGTCAAATCGTCCTCCGCGTGTCACCCGCCAGCCAGAGCTCCTCCCATAACCTTTGTTCACCAAAAACGCCATGCTTGCAATGGGTCTCCCGGAAAAGGAGCAAGGAAAGGTAGTAGCGCTGTGGACATTTACAGAACGGATATTGCGGCGCCTCAAGCTGTACAATGGCTGGGGAGGAACAATACGCCACCCAGTGCTGTTAAACACTCAGCAGGCGCAGCCCTGGCCCTCATCAGGCGGGTTGGGGTTGATGTTCACGTCGATCACTACGCAAAATGGTCAGCATCTCCCTCGAGAATTCCGGTCTTTCCGATAAATTTCATATCCGGCAAACAGGAACTCCACTCACTCTGGCTTTGAGTCTGCTGGCCCTCGCCCTCCATTCCAGGCAATGCCTGTGCAATCCTCTTGAACAACGTCTTGACGTTGTGTCCGACCTTTGCGCTCGTTTCGATGAACATGAGGTTGTTCTTCTTGGCCTCTTCTTCACCTTGCGCAGTCGTGACTTCTCTCTTGTCGTTCAAATCGGTCTTGTTGCCGACCAGAACAATTATAACATCATTTCCACGCTCTCCGCGAACATCGTCGACCCACTTACGGGTGTTCTCGAAGGACTTGCGGTCTAAGAGGGAAGCATGTTAGTTAACGGACCGTGTCCTTGGACTCGCCCGCAGCTGATTATTTCACCGAGGCCTGCGTGGACTTTTCGAAGACTAGTAAACTCACTGGAGATATCGTAGACCACAACAGCAACGCTGGAGTCGCGGATGTATGAGGGTATCAGACTGCGGAAACGCTCTTGGCCTGCGGTATCCCAGAGCTGTAATCGGACGGTGCGGTCCTCGAGGTACATTGTCTAGGCCAAGATTTAGCGTCTGGCCGGCACGAGGGTTTATGAAAGGCACACCTTCGACAGGAAGTCTATGCCAATGGTCGCTTGGTACATGTTGTCGAACGAGTCGTACATGAAGCGGGTGATGAGCGAGGTCTTGCCGACTGCGGTACTGTTAGCTGCAGTCTTTCCAGGGGAGAATCTGAAATAGCACATACCACTCTGCTCTCCCAGAAACACCAGCCTTGATAATTATGATCAGACACTCATCCAGTTTGCTGCTGGAACCGGAAACCTCACTTGAACTTCTTGAGCGGATCTGAGCTTCAATTAGCGGTGGACTCGGTGTAAGGACTTTGATTCACTGACTGGAATACCCTGCTTGCGCCATGATGACTGCCTCGGTTCAAACCAGATGACTGCGAGAGGAAGATGAGGGGAGGAGGAGACAAGAAGACAGCAAGGCGGTGGAGAGCGAGAGGCGGTACAGTGTAGCTGTTTGCGGTGCAGTGGAGATGTCTCTCTGGCACCACGTCCGGGCTCGGCTCAGGGACCAGGCCGAGCGCGCTAGCGGGGCCCAGGTAGGGCCGAATCCATGCCCTTATCGCCACGTGATATCGAAAATTATCAAACTCCGATACTTCGACCGTCTGAAGTACCTTTGCAGCACACCACTACACAAAATGGCCGACGCTTCCCAGGCACCCCAGCAGCACAAGCAGCGGTCGAGGAAGGGCAAGAAGGCCTGGCGCAAGAACGTCGACGTCACAGAGGTCCAGACCGGCCTCGAGAACCTCCGTGACGAAGTGAGAGAAGGGTACGCATGCGAAAAATACCGATCCTCTCGCGCGCAATTGATGTACTAATCCTTCTATAGTGGTGTCGTTGCCGAAAAAGCCTCCGAAGAACTCTTCGCCCTCGACACGACCGGAGATGTCGCGATCCAAAAAGAAGTCCGAAGAGTCCACAAGCCCCTCAAAGCCGATGAGATTCTCGCGCAGCGCTCCGCCGTCCCGGCTGTCGATTCCCGCAAGCGTTCATCTTCCCGCGTCACGAATGGCATCGTCGAACCCAGCAGCAAACGCTTGAAGAACGGCACCTACGTCCCCCACAAAGAGCTTCAGCGCCTGAAGTCAATCGCCCACGGCGGCGATTCGCAGGAGAAGAACATAGTCAAGCAGGATGGAGACTTTGACCATGACCCCTGGGCCGCTGAGCCTATTCCGCAAGACCCGCGCTTCGACTTCCTGCCGCAGAAACAGCCCATCCGCGAACCCAAGACTCTGAAACATGCGCCCGTCTCCCAACTCGCAAGTGGCAAGCCGGTTCCTGCGGTACCCAAGCCGGAGGGTGGAAAGTCATACAACCCGCTGTTTGACGAGTGGCAAGCGCTGTTGGAAAAGGAGGGCGAGAAGGAAGTCGCGGCAGAGAAGCAGCGTCTCAAGGAGGCGCAAGAAGAGCTGGAGCGACAAGAACGCGCCATCGCCGCGGCGCAGGAACCTGACACCGAGAGCGACGACGGGCAAGAAAGCGCGTGGGAAAGCGAGTGGGAAGGCATCCAGAGCGAGGCAGAGGAAAGCGCCGAGTGGTTGAAGAAGAAGAGGCCGGAGAGGAAAACGCCGCAGCAGCGGAAGAAGGTGGAGCGGAGAAAGGCGGAGGCGAGGAAGAAGAAGTGGGAAGCCCAGATGAAGAAGAGGGATCAGCAACAAAACGAAATCAAGAAGTTGGCAAAGAGTGTGGTGGAGAAGGAGAAGCAGAAGGCGGAGAGACTGGCTGCGTTGGCGCGCGTGAAGGACGGCGAAGAGTCTTCCGACCAGGAGGAAGAGGTTTTGCGGCGAAGAAAGTTTGGCAAAATGCCGTGAGTCTTTCCCACTACTCTTATCTCACGGCCACATCCACCAAACTAACATTCCAATCAGGATCCCCGAAGCCCCTCTCGAGGTTGTCCTGCCAGACGAGCTTCAAGAATCGCTACGCCTGCTCAAGCCGGAAGGCAACCTCATCAAAGACAGATACAGAAACATGTTGCTGAGAGGCAAGATGGAGTCGAGGAGACAGGTGCAGCGCAAGAAGGCGAACAGGGAGGCCACGGAGAAATGGTCGTACAAGGATTGGTCGCTCGCCAAGAGGTGATTTGCATACACATGTTTCGGACGTTTGCATTCATGGAGATGGGCTTTTGTCCCCTATACCCCTAGAAGAAATAAAAGGAGACCCGGAGGTGGTGGTTATTTGTTCTCGGTGTTTGTCATGCTGCGAAGACCGAGAAACTGAAGACAACGTGCAACTCACGAACTATGCTCATTCACTCCTGACAATCGCTGATACCTCATTAGACTACCCAACCCCTTTACTAATTATATTTCTGGAAACGAGACGCGTTGGGTCTTCCCCTCTTTGCATAATGACCCAATCCATCGCAATCATCATCGTCACAACCAGTACCGCACCAACTAATCGAACGAAATCACGCCGAACAGAAACATGTGTGATTTCGATATTACTACCCATTCCTCCCTTCTACCGCCAACCGCCCACCGCCCACTCCAACCACACCCACTATCAACCATGCCATCCCAGACAAAACATCTTGCATAAAAGTCATCTGTAAGCTAGCAACGGCACCGCCGTAAACCCATCTATGCCCGTGGACAACAGGAGAAGAAAGAGAAAGAAAGAGAAGCGCAAAACTGGCAGGATGGAGGGAAAAGGGAACCGGGAAATCATATCGCAACAAGAGGAAAGGAAACCCGTCATCATCGCCCATGCCTGATCATCCTCACGATAATTCGGGGAGGAAAAAGGCCACCGAAGGCCTTTATGTACAGTTCTTTTTTCTTGTCTTTTTGTGTGTCATTGATTCTGATGGTCGGAAAACAGAAAAAGCCCGTAAAGCCTCTTGAATTCGTAAGAAGCCGATATCGGCGTGAGATTGTCATCGACGCTCTTGAAGGCGCTCAGCGCCATTGTCGATGATGCGATAGTATTCGTAGTGGATGTTCGGCATATCCTGTCATCCTGGCTTCCCCGAACAACAAGAACCGGATTGGTAGATCGACAACAGCAGACTCAGGTCTTCCGTCTTTCTACTCGCGGTCGCTCTTCTTGGAACTAGGACTGGGATCTGGCAAGATGCCCTCGGCCTCAAGACGTCTCCTCGCCTCCTCCAGCGCCCACGTCTGGATGCTAGTATCCGGCTTGTACGCATACGCCACCACCGCAACCCCCAAACTGCCGAAGAAGCCCCACGTCATGATCTTCTCCCACCCCTCCTCCTTGTACTTTTCCCCAGGGGGCACGCCGAACAGCCAGCCGGTAGGAGGGTCGTATTCGGTGCCGTGGCCGCCGCCGCCGAGACGGGCCGGGGTGGTGCTGAGGTTGCGGGTCGAGATGCCGGATGATGGTAATGATGATGTGGCGGTAAGGTTTTGGCGGAGGATGCGGATGGAGGCGATGGTTGGGGTGGGGAGTCGAGGAGGCATTGTCGGTTGTGGTTGGGGTGGTGAGGTGTGGTGAGGTGGCGGATGGGGTGGGGGTTGTCGTCGGCGAGACTGGATGGTAGAGAGGAGCCGCAATGTGTTGTGCTGTGCTGAGCCACAGTATTGCAAGATGCGCGATAGACCTCGTCGTCTTGACCGAAGGTGTTGAGATGGTTATTGGTGTTGCAGTAAGCGTGGAGAGTCGACGGTCAGTGTATGGAGAAGGTGTGGAGTGAGGAGAGGCGCCAGTGATTTGCCGGTGAAGCGGCGGAGGAAGGCCAGATCGGAGAAGTGAGGTTAGCGGTGAGGTGGAGACTGGCAGAGAGTTGGGGCTGTTGGGTGCGCAGTGCGGCTTGGCAGAGCGCGGGACGGAACGGGCGACGGCGGAAGCGGGAGAGTTCGGGCGGATGATCTCAGCTTCAAGAATTTGGTGCCAGACTTCTCCGCTCCGGATCAACGGACACCTCAACACAAGGAGAAGGAAACAGGGAGGACCAAAGTAGAGATGCTGCTTTCATTCGCAGTCTGCAGAGGTTGTTGTTTTTGGTCATGTCTACATATACCATCCGTTCATCCGATTGTCCGCCCCCCAATCCCATATCCATGCCATAACATTGGGACTCCGTGTCTAGTCATAACCTGCAACCCATCCGGCATTCATTAAAGATACTTCAGCATGCCCAACCCACCCACGCTCCCATCAGCAAAATCTGAAGAAGCCACGCAAGGGAAAACCCCGTTCCCAGCAGAAAAACGCCAGGCAGCGACTCAAAGCTCGATAGAGAGCAGTTGAGCGCTTGATGCACGCTACGGTGAGCAGAAAGGAATTAAGGAATTGAAAAGAGGAAAAACATCATTCGCGGCCGCTGAATGCTAAGCTCGCATCTCGGGTATTTGTTCTGTACAGTCTTCTGCTTCGCATCCATCAACGCTCTACGCACATGCCTTTTCGCACAGAAAGGACGTCGCTAGCGTCGGGAAGAGTGCCTCGTGTGCCTCGTCCTCCTGTCGTCGGAACTGGCGCTACCTGATGGAGCTGTTAGCGTCATATAGGTCCAGACTAAATGTTGGATGTTACTTACTTGTGCTCGTGTAGTCGCTGTTGTTGTAGTAGTAGCTGCTTGACGTGTAGTCCGTCTTCTCGTCCGCGTGTCTCTTGTCATGCTTTCTCTTGAGCCCAAGCACCACTGCCAGGCCTCCCAGCCCCGCAAGCACGCCTCCCAGACCGCCGAGCCCACCACTCTTCTTTGGCGGCGGCGGTGGGCGCGCGGGCTGTCTGCCGTACCAGTCTGAGTGCCTACCGCTGCCACTGTGTCTCGTGTAGCGCTCCTCGACGACCTCTTCTCTGCGACGTTTGGGGCCCAGGCCGAAGAGAGCGAGGATGCCATCAAAGACGGCGCGGAGGCAGCAGAACAGGCAGAGCAAGGCGAGAAGCGCGATTCCGAGAAGGGTGCCGATGACGATACCGGCGATGGCACCGCCGCTGAGACCACCACCGGACGACTCTTCGCCGCGGGTGACCGTGACGTTGGCCCCGGTGGCGACGGGCGTCTCAAAGGGTACGGTCGTAGTGGGGGAGGTTGTGGCTGTTACCACGATCAGTGTTCCTGTTGTTGGCCTGAGAGGTGCAGAGTAGGATTCTCCCGTACCAGTTCCTGTCGCGGCTACACCTGGGCTGGTGGTGACGGCCGCGGCTGCGCATTGGCCTGACAGCATGCAGTACTGGTCGCTGGCGCAGCAAATGTTGCCGCAGGAAGACTCGCCGGCGCTCCAGTCGCAGGTTATGGTGCCTGTGGCGGTTGCGGTCGCGGCCGAGACGCCATACCAGCTGCTGTACACGGACGTGTAGGTGATCGTGTCCGTCTCAATCCATGTCGAGGTATAGTATTGCCAGTATCCGCCGGTTGTCGTCGCAGTTGCAGCACCGCACTGTGCCTGGTTGTTGGAATCGGTGTAGCAAGCCTCGCTAGCTTCACAGCAGAGCTGTCCAGACCATCCACACGGGTTGGAGCAGCCGCGCTCGACAAGGAGAGTGCTGTTCTGCAAGTCCTGGATCTCCCTGTCGGATACGTCGATTGGCGAGAGCTCGGTCAAGCCATCGGTCTGTGTCGCAATGGGATTTGCGAGTGCGGAGGGCGGGGATCGCAGGGCTAGCGCTGCGACGAATGCCGCCGAGAGCCACGACGGCGATTGTGCGAAACGCATGGTGCGGAGGTGGAGTTTGGAGTGGAATGCGATGGTTGAGGAGAGGAATGAGCACGAGGCTCAGGAATGTAGGACGGCCTCGCGGTCGAGCACCGTGGGTGAGCGGGAAAGAGAGCTGCGTTGTTCCCTCCAAATGATCGCTTCGGATGGTGGGGTCGATCCTAGCGCTCGATTGGAAATCTCGTCGACGGTCGTGAAGCACTCTGGTCGAAAAACGAGTGAGGAGTCAGTATCAACGAACGTACAAGTGGCTCGAGTGAGAGTGCGCAGAGGTGTGTGGAATGTGAGATGGTCGAGTGTGGAACGCGAGGGAAAGGAATTCGGGGTGGTGGTTTATCGCAGCTGTGCCAGCCTCCTCCCAGCCTCTCTCGCACCACGAGGCAACGCTAACACTCGACCGGTCGAACTGACTGGTCAACACGAATAATCGGAGGCAGGAGTTTCAGAAGCGATGACGAGAATGATTTTGCGACGATAGCCAGCTTGTTCGTGTTTCTGTGTTTGTCTGAATCTCGGGGAGCTGCCTCCATCGTTTTGTTGTAACACCATCCAGCTGCCATGGGCAACGGCATCAGCTACTGCGCCTCGGCAGCCCGTGCAGACGACGCCACGCCCATGTCCGCTACAAAGTAGCATAGAGCCCTGGAGTACCGTCGTCTTCTACACGTCTTCTACAAAGCGCTATGTCAAACAGCTTCTTGACTAGGGCAATATCAAGTATCGCCGACACATCTTCCGACACCGCGAAGAAAGCCAACATGCGTATTGTACACGAGACATTGTTCCGCATTCTCCCATGCTCGTCTGCACAGAGGAAATATTGGGCAGGTCTACCTCGGGACTATCTAGTAAATCGCCGTAGCTCATCAGGAAGCTGCAAAGCAAAACGCGACAGCAAACATATTAGAAGAGAATAAGCCCTATTGGCCAAAAAGGAGCGGGGAGTAGAAGAGAATGAGAAACAACACACGAGATGCAAAACGAATGTAGTCTACTCCACGAGCCACCGATCGACAAAACCATGCCGACCAATGCCTTTCAAATGCTTCAACCAGCTCGCCATGGGGTATACATCCATCCAATGCCAAAAAAAAAAAAAAAAGACCCACAAAAAAGGCGATCGCAAGAAAGAGTGCCAAACCAGCAAGGCGTATCCTCATTCAACATGAAGTTTTTCCTTTCCCCCGCACATCCGCTGTCGAGCCCGGGTATCGATTACACCGTCCTCCCCTTGGCCACATTTTACCACCATTTTTCTTTCCAAATTTTCAGGAAGCTTAGCTCCCGTAGCTGCCGTAACTTCCAAGCCTCTCAACCGCCGAAGGTCTTGCAACAGCCGCACTGCTCGGACCCTGTCCTGCGCGTCTGGTGTGCCCCGTCCATTCTTCCCACTCTTTCGCCATCTCGGTGAGTACGTTGCCCATGACCGCAGCGCTGGCCATTAGCCCGTGGCCTTCATCTTCCAGAATTCTGACCTCGCACCTCCGCATAGTGCGGCCGAGCCACCTGACATTCTCGACGGGCACACGTGAGTCTTTGTTGCCGTGGTGGATAACGACGGGGCGCGTAATGTCGACGTAGCGGAAGCCAATGGACTGCCTTCGCTCAAGGCATACGAGGAGATCAACGGCTGGATTCGCATTCGTCGTTGCGAGATCCCAGACGGAAAGCGTAAGACGAGTGTCGTAGGTGTGTCGACGTTCTGCTTCAGCGAGCGATTGAGCTACTTGAGCCGCGGCGGCAGAGGAGTTGTCAAGCGTATTAGGATCGGAGAACTGGTCGGTTTCCAGAAGAGAGCCGTCGGGCAGAACGCGATCCATTAACATCATGGACTCGCGCCTGGTTTGTGGGAATGTGGATTGACGAACACCGAGCAATGCCGGCGTGTCGCTGCGAGCCGCAGCAGCACCAAGATTGGGCTTCTTTTTGCTGCGTTGCGGGCTCTTTGGAACAGAGCGCGTGATGCTGGCGCTTGTAGCGCTCATGAAGGACGAGTTCGCGACTCGGAGGAACGGCGTTGGCAAGACGCGGAGCAGCCGCTGTGCCTTGGGCAACTGGCGATCGGGTGGAGAGTCTGTGTGTAGACCAACAGCTGACATCTGCGAAGGCGGAATCCACGGGGCGAGAAGATGCACACGACCGCGAATCTTCTGGGGCATGCGAAGCGCGGTGGCAAGGGCGTAAATTGCACCGGCCGAATGTGCCATGATGGAGAATCTCTGGATGTGGAGGGCGTCGCAGATCGTCTGAACATCCTCTGTTATCGTCGTTAGTGAACCAGAGTCGTTCTAGAAATGGGTTCGGTTATCTTACCTGGCCAACTGAGGGGAGTGCCATGAGGATCAGCCTGGCTCTCCCCCACCCCCGGCCGGTCTGGCGTGATGAGCCTCAACTTCAACGACGCCGCAAGCTCATCGTAGAAAGCGGTAATGTACCGCGTGAGGCCCATCCCCACGCAGACAAACACAACGAAGCCTTGAGGATCGCCAACCTCAGAAAAGCAAATGGTCCGCCCCGTGTTGGGTTCCCTGACCTTTTGCGAAAGCCTTGGCGAATACAGGAAAGCATCGACATCGTCGTCAACCGAGTCAGAGCTCGACGGCCGCGGTGGCTCTTCAATGACAGGCTCCGGCATCTGGGCCGCCTTCACTGCCATGTTCTCGCGATCCAGCTTGGCGTTGAGCTTCTGTTCGGCCTTGAGCGGCAGATCCGGATGCGACCAGCGCTTCTTCTTCGAGTTCGACCTTTGCGGCTGATTGGGAACATAGAGTGACTGCTGTCTGGATCCGGGATCAGTGCTTGCAGCACGAGAGCTGACACGGCTCTCTGGTGGGGAGTCGAAGTTGATGGGGTAATCGAGACCGTTCGGCGGCTGTTCCGGAGATTTTCGGCCAATCGCAGAGCTGCTCCTGCCGAAGCTACCAGGCGCACGACTTGTCGCGGTTTTCTCGCTGTGTGAAGATTCGCTGCGATCCAGCGACTGCAGTGCGGCTTGGTAGTCGATGGGCAGGGGTGAGGCGTCCTCGGCTTCGGACTTCGCTTCCTCCTTGAACGATTTTGATCGGCGCTGCATTGGGTACGATGCGGTAGTTAGACCGAGCAACTTGTGGGCTTTGGCGGTCGAGTCCTCAATAGGTCGCTCTTCGACATTGTCGGAAGACAATGAGCCAGGCGATGGAAGAGAGTCAGGTGACGATGGAGATTTGGTGTGCGGCGAGGAGACCGCCTCTGTTCGCTCATTGGTAATGAAACCCCATCTGCTTGCCTCCTGGTCGCGAAGTTCCTTCTGCCTTTTCAATTCTTTTATGCGCCTCGTAGTCTGGTTGTCAATTTCTTCTTTTTCGAGCTGCATTTTCGTCTTGATCGGGCTCAGCGACCTGTCTTTCCCTACCACTTCGCCTTCTTTGCCCTTGCCCTTCACATCTCTCGCGTTCTCAAGGTCCTCGTCCTCTTCAATCACCGTCCTCGTTCTCGACGACCCCGCACGACTGTGCGGCTTGCGCCGTCTATTCGACGGACTTTCCGAGTGATGCCGCAGGCTTGATCCCCGCTCAGGTACAGCTTCCGTCGGCACTCTGGGACTGCGTTCGTCGGGCTCAGCAGAAGAGCCGCTTGGAATGCTGATTGGGCCAGGTCGCTTCTTGAAAAACGACGACAAGTATGATTCCTCTTTGCGCGTTTCCTCCAGCAAAACATGGTCGTTGCTGGGGCTGAATCTGGGGCTTCGAGGGCTCCTTGGTGGATGCATGCGTGGGCTCGACGGCGGACTCAAAGTATCAATACCTCTCGTAAGGATCGGCGCGGGCGCGCTACGCGGTATCTTCCGCATTTCGCCACTGTTCTCCTTGCCCTGCAAGCGTTCCTTCAGATTGCGCATGTTGTTGCCGCTTCCTTTGCTCACTTTGCTATCCAGCGATGCCCGACTGTTGGTTGACTGTCGCCGCAGGAGCCCCGGCACCATATTGCTCGTGATGCTTCCAACGCTGTCTTGTGACCGCTTCGAATGCAACGAGGCAGAGCTCTTGGCCGATGAGAACATGTAGTTCTTGAGCGAGCTCTCCTTCTCCCGGCCCCTCACGCTTGGTGGCTTCGACGTGCGCACGACCGGGGGCTCGGCAGCATTGGGATCAATCTCCTCATCCTCCCAGCGCTCGTTCCTGTGTACGCCGTACTGCACTCCAAATCCGCCATTGCGATCGTTCGCAAAGTTGCCCTGCCAAGGGGCAGGACTCGAAGGGACCGACTGGCTTGGAGCGGGTGGGCCGCCGCGAGGTTTCTCGTTGGCATCGCCAATCGCAGGAATATTCTCAAAATGTGCCTGCGCGGGCAGGGAGATTGCTGAAAGAGAGTCGATGAGCGAAGATATGACTTCGGGCGAAGCAGCTTGTGCTCGGACGCGATTGGGAGACCGTTTCTTCGGACGGACGGCGTTTTCAGAAGGCGGGAGAGAGAGGCGCTTGGGGTTGGAGGTGTGCGTGGGCTGCGAGGGCTGCGAGGACAGCATGGAGACAGAGTTGGCCTCCATGGCAGCTCGGCGGGGGAGACACGCGGGTGGTGTTTGATGTTACGACTCAGATGGACGAAAGTCACGGTGACAGGATGGAGCTGGTCGCGCCGGCGGTGGCTAATCCGGCCGTCATGGCGGGGTGGATGCGGTGACAGGAATGCTAGCCGGGACAATTGCGCGCACTCGAGGATGGGATTAGGGGAGCATGCGGCTTCGTCAGTGTTTGACAGCAGAGGCGGGCATGAGCGTCTTTGACAATTTCCCTGGGGACGAAAGGCTGGGCGAGGGCTGGGGTGGTGGTGGACGGGTTTGATTTAGGAGGCCGTCGCACTGATTCAGGCAAGCGGGCGCGGTGGGTGTGTGAGAGGAGGCGATCAACAACGCCAACAGGGGCATCCACGCGGCTCGGCCTTCTTCGGTTATGGCCGTCCGCGTAAATTAAAAAGAGCAGCCGCCGAGCGCGAGAGCGAGTGGGCGAGTGGGCGAGTGGGCGAGACAGAAGTGGGCAGTCGGACGCTCATTTCAGACTCCAACAGCAACGACGACGACATGACAACGACAACAACACCACCACCACCACCACCACCGACTGTCGTGCGCGCAAAAAGCCGTTCAGGTCCTGCACTCTTCGCCGTTGACTCCTGCCAAGGGTCCAAACTGGTCCGTCCGACAGCGGCTGGGGATGCGCGGGTCTGGTACTGCTGACCGCGTCAACCAGTGAACCAGCCGTCAAACTCTCGTCGCATGCTCACATCACCGGCAGCACTCGCGCGCCCACAGAGACAACCACAGAGACAACGAGAGGGTGGCGGTCAGCTCTGCGCCATGGCCGATCAAACAACAGCGTCGACCTCCTTTAGCACTCCAGCCACCGGCCGCTGAAGCGCACCTGGGCACCTCGTCCGCCTCTCGCCTGCTCCCGCGACTGATCTTCGCTTCCCGTGGCGGCCTTGACAACCTCGCGGCGCGAATCAGACCTGGCGGGCGTTTTTGCATGTTGAGCCGCTGAGCGCGTGGAGAGAGAACCACGGCTTGGCTAGTGAACCCTTCTGTTGGCGAGATGTGTGGTCGGCTAGGAGAAATAATCCCTCTGGAGGGCGTGCTAGTTGCCCGTGTGGTGCCCGCGTCGCAGCCCATCAGCGGCGGGCAGACCAAACTGTCCCGAGGCGCTGCGCTATCGACGCCCTTGGCCGCCCGCATGGGGGACCACGGCGGACGTCATAGGTAGCCAGGGTGAGTGATTGAGACTCAACACCAAGTTTCTGGCCTTGCGAACCTGGGCACGATTAGCATTATCCTGCCTGCATGACAACAAAATCATAAGCCATCAATTTTTGCAAGCTGAGTGAGACTTCGATTCCTACTCGTACCTCACAGCACACCATCTCAACTCTGCATGGCATTCCACCAAAGCGCATAGTCGCAAACCCATCCGCGTTCGACACAAGCGCCATAGCGCATAGTTGCACCCCATCCACACTCGACACAAGCGCCATAGCGCATAGCTGCACCCCATCCACACTCAACACCAGCGCCACAAACGCCTATCTCGAACCCCTCAATCTCCACACCTACCATCAGCACCATGCTAGACACGCTCCTTTCCCTGCCACTGGTGTCCTACCTGGCCCTTCCCCTCCTCTCCAACTACAGCACCTCTCTCAACCTCCTCTTCTTCTACCTGACCTGGTCCACCCTCCTCCTCTCTCACCCGCCCCTCCGCGTCGAAGCCCTGGGCGCCCTCTTCATCCGCCTAATCTTCTACGTCCTCCCCTCCACCCTCTTCCTCGCCTTCGACCTTTCCGTGCCAAGTCTCAGCGTCGAAATCAAGAACCAAGGCAATGCCGCTCTGCCGGGCCGCTATGGCAACACTAGGGTCGCAAAACTGGTCGGGTGGAGTTTATTCAATGTGGTCCTAGCCGTGGGCCTGCAGACAGGCATCGAATGGGTCATGACGGACGTCCTACACTTTCGCAGCGCGCTGCGCATCACGACCACGCTGCCGATGCCGTGGGAAATGATCAAAGACGTGAGCAAAGGCCTGCTACTCCGCGGCGTAAGCACTTCTAGCAACCTAGAATCCGCATTCACACTGACGCTACCGCCTAGCTCCTGACCTACCCCCTCCACGCGCTCCTGCACCGCCCCACCAACCCCCTCTCCCACCTCCACAACAACTGGTCCCACTCTCTGAAACACCCCATTCCCTTCTCCGCAACTTACGACCACCCCCTCCCACACCTCCTCCACCGCTTCCTCCCCCTCTACCTCCCCGCCCTCCTCTTCCGCTTCCACGTCCTGACCTACGACCTCCTGCTCGCCCTCGTCAGTCTCGAGGAAGCGTTCGTGTACAGCGGGTACAGCGTGCAGCCGGGCATGCTATTGGGCGGCATGGCAAGACGGGCGGATGCGCATTGGGGGAGTGGCGGGAAGGGGAATTACGGAGTTTGGGGGGTGTTGGATTGGGTGCTGGGGACTGTGGTTGGGGGCGGGGATGTGGGGGAGGATGTCAGGGAGGAGTGGAAGAAGAGGGGTGGGGATGAGGGTGTTAAGGGGTTGATGGATGGGGTTGGGGGTAAATTGAAGGGTGCGAAGAGCGGAAATGGAAAGCAGAAGAAGTGAGAGTGGTCGGGAGGACGTATGCTAGGTGTGTGGGATCACGGTAACGTAGCATGGTGGGGGTGACGAACGGCGAGCGGTGCGAGAGTATGGGACCAAATTGCGATACCCCGCCAAGGCGTATTTCGACATGCGGATTCGAAGTCCATGGTAGTGCAAATGGCATTTCTGGCCTCACAATCGACATATTATGCGCGTATCCGCGCGGGCCACTGATTGGGCCATGTAAGTTCGCCAGGCCTGCTGATTACCAGTTCCGTTTCGACTGAAGTCGCAACGTATGACGGCCCCTACACTGCGATTCTGGCATCCTCGTCATATACCGCATTCAATTCGTTCGCCGTGGTCGTGTCCCCTATTTTAGTGCATATTATCGAACAAGATATAGTTGGCGGCGGTACCGAATCTTGAAACGCCAAAGCATCTCGGATGTTTGTTGAATTCAGCTGCTTGGTACAAGACTCTTGGAGAAAATGCAGACCGAACCCTCCATAAACCTCGCCGTGCCATGAAATTCTGCTGTTACGGTCAAAGCAGCGCACCGGTCGGATATCCCGCTCATCCACAAGTCATTTTCTTTCCACTGCTCTAGTCCCCGCCATCCATTTAGAAGACCATAGAGTGGGGCGCGTCGCCCTTGCGAAGGCTGAAGCTGGAGCCAAGGTAGCTCAGGAGGTACGGGTCGCTCTTCTTGATGTTGGCCAGGATGGCCTTGTCGACTGACCTCTGGTCCTCAGCGCGGCCGCTGGCGACCTTCTTGGGCTGTATTCTGCAGTCAGTCCCCGTTCCAATTGCAGTCCCATCTGAACAACTGACCTCGGGCTTCTCGCCCTGCTTGAAGAAAGCCTCCTCGCCCTTCTTGTCCTGCTTCTTTTCCCTGGTGAAGTAGTCGTCACCACCGACCTTGTCGACAACCGCAGAGTCAATGCCGCTCAGGTCGACCTTGGTCGAGGTGGCGATGACATAGCGGGCGTTGACTCTCCTCAGGGGGACGCCGTTAACCTTGAAGGGACCGGTGACGAGAAGAACACCCTGGGGAAGGTGCTTGAGGAGGATGACACGCTTGCCGCGGAAACGACCAGCGAGAAGGATCAGGACGGTACCGGGCTGGAGAGACGCGCGGGGCTTGGCGGGACGGATGGTCTTGCGGACCTGATGGAATAATGCTGATCAGTACTTGTTGACTCCAATTCTCGCATCTGATGTTGCGAGACTCCCGATGCCTCCGTGTGCACAACCCAAGGCCTTTCGGACCAGCCCAAAATCGTGCGCACAAAATGCAACCCAGAGTCCAACAATATCTTTCCCGCGAATTGTGCAGTCGCATACCTTCTTGGGCGCCTTGTCGTCGTCGACCGGGTAGTACTTGGCGGCCTTCTGGGAAGGGTGAGGGATGGTCCTCTCGCCCTTGCCGAACTTCTTGGTCTGGGGTTCCTGAGGGGCCGACATTTCGGATGGCTTAGTCGAAGGAGTCCGGTCGGGGGATGGGGTGGTTGGTGATGTCGCCGCGTCGTCTTCGAAGTCCTCAATTCTCGGTGTTGGATGTGTGTGTCGCTAATGGTGCGGCCTTGGCGTCGGGCGGAACATTGAATTTATCCGGCCAGAGCTCCCGTTGAGATGCCCGCCGGGCGGAGAGCTAAGCTTGGACTGACAGCATCCATCTCAATTGCCTCCACTGTTGCCTCACCTCCCCGTCCACCACTTTTCTTAACCTTAATCTGCAGACTGCCACCGCGACCATGTCGATTTCGCCGTTGCTCACATTCAAGGCTGGAAAGTGCGACCTAGACGTAAGACACCCGCGCCGCATCTATTCGAACACTGCTGAGCGAAGCTAGACAAGCTCGCAACCCTGGAAAATCACAGCTGTCGAAACGCCTGGCTACATCTACCTTTACATTGGCGATGGTACTCTTGAACCGCTCCACGTACGATATCTCCAGAAGCTCACATGACTATAATGCAGAGCTTGTCCACTTCTGCTGGCGCCCGCGCTCCGCTTCTGTCAACGACCCCGAACTCGACCTACTCATGATTCCCGGCGATGGCTCATTCGTGCCTTACACCGGTCCGGAAAGCGCTGGCTCATCAGACGACGTGAAATCGCCAACCAACGGCCGAATCTTCGCCCTCAAGTTCTCCTCCAGCTCGCAGCGTCATCTCTTCTGGATGCAGTCCAAGTCTCAGCACCCGAACGGCGACCCCAGCTGGTTCAGCCCGAGAGACCAGAAGATTGGCCAGATTGTTGACATGCTGCTGTCTGGCGAGGAGATTGATG
The DNA here is from genome assembly GCA_010015785.1 of Saccharata proteae CBS 121410. NCBI lineage: Eukaryota > Fungi > Ascomycota > Dothideomycetes > Botryosphaeriales > Saccharataceae > Saccharata > Saccharata proteae. The sequence goes on from ML978773.1 coordinate 20,854, forward strand.
TCCAGGACGAGCTCAGACAGATCCCGAGCCAACCGCGGGGCGACGATGACGACGAGATGATGGAGGATGCTTCGGGCAACACTGAACATCACCGACAAGGCAGTGGCGGTGCCGGTGCAGACGCTACTGGTGGTGATATCAGAAACGAAGGCGAGGAGTCTCGTGAGGGTGGTGCTGATGGTGGAAGAGCGTAGGTGCATTCCTTTATCATACACACGGAGTTATGCGGGCATTTGAGGAGATTCAAAAGGATATCCCATACCGGGCATAGATGCGCTTCGATCCTTGGTTGGCGGGCTTGCGGTTTCGATCATGGGGCAAATGCCTTTACTTGTCAAATAGGCAGTAAATTCCATACTGGCAGCTCTACAGCGAAGCCTGGTGATTGGCCTTGGTCCACAGCTGCAAGTCGACGCGTCTAGCTATCTTTCGGATATGGGATCGAATAAGTTTATCTCGAACACTAATCCGTCTCCCCTCACAGACCCAACGACGCTTCCGCCATTGTCCAGAATTTCCTCAATTCGATTTCCGGCAACAACAGCAATGCTGCTGCATCCTCTGGGCAGTCACCAGGCGGCAAACTATTCACGACTCTTCCCGACCTCCTTACGCCGACTACAACCATCCCCATCATCGACTCCGCACCGACTTCCTTCCTCGACACTCTCCTCGCCAACCTCCCGCCACAGATCCTTCTCCTCGCCCAAGAAGTCGACGACCTCTCCGACGCGGACCCAGACCCGTCGACCGTCCAAGCCGCCATCGAAGCTCTGAGTGTCGGTCAGAAGAAAGACATCCTGAGGCGGGTGCTGAGGAGTCCGCAGTTGACTCAGGGGCTGGGTAGCTTGACGGCTGCGCTTCGGGATGGCGGGTTGCCCATGGTTGCGGGGGTGTTGGGGATCAAGGTGGAGGGGGGTGGATATGTGAGGAGAGGCGGCGTGCCGCTTGGCGGTGGGGAGGCGGTCGAGGCGTTCTTGGAAGGAGTCAAGAAGACGGTGGAGGGCGATGGGAACGAGATGGATGTTGAGTAGATGGACGAAGGGGTGGGTGTTGTAAGTAGGTTGGCTTGCACGGTTGGCTTGCACGGTTGGCTAGGCACCAGATGCATGTGGAATAGAATACTTGACGTGCATTTATCTTTGAGGCGCATTTGTGAGATGTCAATGCCAAATAGGACGAGGATATCTGTAAGCCATACGTGTTTGATTATCCATAATGGTTGCAAGAGACTGAGAAGCCAGATAGCCCGAGATATCTGTTGCGCGCATTACATATTATATTGTGAATTACGCATCCATTCCTCATATCAAGCTGCCCGCTTGGCTTAGTGGTACAGCGTCTCACTCGTATTTCCTGCGAAATGAGAAGATCCTCGGTTCGATTCCGAGAGTGGGCATTTGCTTTTGCTTTTTGCTCTCCGAGCTGCAAATTCTCAATTGTGAGACTCGCGTTGGCCGATCGTCATTGTCATTGTTGAAGACGATTGGGCTTCGAAACACTTTGGGGAGTACTTACAGCGTTTATTTTGAAGTGCGAAATACATGTCCAAACATATGCCGTGATAGGGCGGGACTTTTCAGAAAGTCGTAACTCGGGTTCGATAATAATTACTTAAGCCACGTTGAGGCATAATGGGAAGGGACTGCACTCAACACATCTTTGTAAGTCAACCCATCCTAGTTAAACACATGGCAGGTTCTCGGCTATGAAACACTTGCAACACATCACGAATAAGAATATGCAGATTTGCCAGAAAAGATTTTTGATTTTTGAGCTTTGAGGCTGTCTACGACAAGCCGCTCGTTATCATGTTGGGGTATTTAAATATGTTCCCATGTTTGAAAATCGTGACTCGTGATACATGTTGATGTCGAACTCGAATCGACTCTTTTGTTCACTCCTCACAATCCCTTCCTGTCGCGGATGGCATCCTGGGAATCGCCCTCCTCGCCGGGGGCTGGTTGGACGGTGGCACCTGATCCTGCGAATTTATCAAGACCCTGTTTATCCTGTGAGTGTTTGTCGTAACGGTCGTGACCCTTGGATTTGGCGTCGTTAGGGCTGAAATGCATACGCTTGGATTCGATGGTTGCGGGGAGCTGGTCGCCGGTACCCGTGATGACACCACCGGTGGCACCCATGTCTTTGCCGGAGCGAGGGATGTCCGTGGGGTTGTCCACAGCAGAGTGCTGGTCGGCCGCGCCAATGGGGTTCAGTTCGGACTGCTCGGTGGTCTGGCCGGGACGAGGGACCGAGGGGATGGTGTTCATCTTGCCAGCGTCGCCGGGGACAGTGGTTCCGTTAACGGCCATGTCGGTGAGAGAGCCGCCTTGGTGAGGGTCGGTAGGCATGATGATCGGATGACTGGTGTTTTGGTTTGGTTTGGAAGGATTAAAAAGATAGTGAGGTATGGAATTTGGAGATAATGTGGTTGGATTGAGGAGCGGTTGGTTGATGGTAGAGAGGATAGAGAGTCAGCGACAGGTGGTCGCAGTGCTGCAATTTGTACTGTTGGACGATCAAAGGGTCGGCCTTCTGGCATCATTGAACCTGAACCCGCTGATGTCACATGTCGTCACTCCCGCTCCACCCCCTTAGCCCTAAGAGCGGAGACGAGGGCGGAGAAACCCTCGGCGTCTTGATGCCTCATCGGTGCGCGCGCGCCCGCCGCGCCCAAAGTCCACCATCAACACATGGGCCTTTCGTAACGCAACGCACATCGCCCCGCTCACAGCACGATGCCGCAGCCGGAGGTCGACAAGCGCCAGGCGGCCCGCGAGGTTATCGACATCTTGCAGGAGATCGCTACACTTCTGGTAAGCCTCCCCGCAGTAATTCCGTCAGCAGCAACTCACGCGTCTCGACGTGTAGAACACCAACCTGGACCGCCAGCAGCTCTCCTACTGCGTCTCGCTCGTAGAGAATGGAGTCAACCCCGAGGCTCTAGCTGTGAGTACTCTCATTCAACAAAAGAGGCATCTGGCAACTGACAGAAGTTCGTTCAGACGGTCATCCGTGATCTCCGCACGCAGTATCCAGAGCCGTTGGACCCAGCGACGCCGGAAGAGCAAGAGGAACAGGCCTAGTTACTCACCAGATTGGTATCGAGCCTTAGTTCATGTCGTACACAAAACCGAACAACTGTTTAACCACTCCGAATGATACCCCATTAGAACCGAGAGCACCAGGAGGTGATTCCAATGGGTCGCCTGCGATGAAGGCTGGACACTCCTTCAAGGCGGGCCGCACAACGGGCTTTGTGCGCGATTCTACATGTCCCATATCCATACTGAGTTGAGGAACTATCAACACAGGACATGTCTTATGACTGCCTTGCCGGTGCCTCTCCAATTCGCAACATTTTCGGCTTGGGCTGTCCTGGGCTGTCCTGGGCAGCACCGGCAATTGTTCATGGTGGAGTGCCTTGCTACTGGCTATGGGCCGTCACCACGAACGATCGATGTTCTATCTGGCAGCAAGTCACGCAAAAGTCTTGATTGGCTGGTGAGACTGCCTCGGAGAGTGGTGCACAACATAGCAGGCCGATTCGTGCCGTTCGCTACGTTCGTCAGGCGACTTCGGCTTTCTGACGACGGAAGACTCATCAAACAAAATTCGAGCCGTATGAGTTCACTGGAGATACGCGCTGCGCGAAGCTGCAGCAGCAGCGCTGGGCGCGACCAGTGCCACTGATATGTAGTGCATGGCAACAGGTCCAACCTTGTCCTCCAAGACTAACACCAATTGCGCATGCATGTTACTTGTGATACGGGTTCCTACTCCCGGCAAAGAGCACCGTAAGGTTAAGATAACCCGGTCCATAAGTTTGAAGGCCGGACATCAACCGACAGAGGTTTGACTGCAGCAGCTTAACGATAGGTAAGTGGGATTCCGCCCGGCTCGTGTATGTAGTCAGCGGGCTTGGGGCCCAAGTCAGCCATCAGCCACCGAACTTCCAACCTCAGCTGTAGCGTAAGTCGACAATACCAGCAAAGGGAAGCTGGTAATGGCAGTGGCGCTGGGATCTGAAGGCTTCGCCCTCGTTGACTGTTCTCCTCCATCTCGCCTAAGTTAAAGTCGGCGGCTGAGCCTCCGTGCGGCGATAACAAGCTGTTGGCCTGCTCGAGACACCAGAATGCCCACCACAATGCCCACCACATGAGAGAGACCGCGTGGTAAACCTTGTCCGACGCATCGAATGAAGTCGCTTCGACAGCGGCCCCAGACGACTGGCAGATCACAGACGCCACCAGCCAGAGCGCGAGGTGGTGTTGTCCCCGCATGAACATGAAGCCCGTCGGAGCTCTGGGCCTGCGAAACGCCGACGTCTGCTCTCCTCTCAAGCAATCGACCAGTATCAGAGCATCTTCGGTGGATCCAGTGTCCAGGTATACCTTTCCAGCCGATATTGAACAGTATCTCCCGAGTACTCGTGAGGCAGCTGTTGGTGGTGACAGCACGTTGCCGCCGCGGACGAGCATTCCGCAGAGCCTAACTTACCCAAGGTGTCACGAGATCCGTTGGTTACTCAAGCCAATTGTGCCGGCAACTCGACGCGTGTGCGCATCTGTCGTGCGGCCGAAGCCTTGCGCTTTCTCCTGAGAAGGTACATGAGACACATGCCCGCTTCGACGAGGAAGGTGTGTTCAAGAACCCCAGCGAGACGCTATACGGATTGTGAGTAGCCCTAAGCAGCGAGCCACGGAAGCAGGGCTCCCAGCCCATCTCGAGGAAATATGGCCGACCTAGACGTTCATATCGATCCCAACGGTGCGTGGCTCTCTTTCTCTCCGAACGGTCCCATATCAAAGATACCGTGCTGGTGGCGCTAAGAGCTCCTGGTACAGGCAGGTCCCGCCGGGCAGAAATGGAAGGTTCATGCAATAGTCGTCGGCTTCTGTGCGTGAGAGTCTGCTGGATTATCTCCTGCTGTCTCACTGTTGACCACAGGTCCGGGAAAGAGAGACTGATATAAAGCATCCGCCCCTACCCTTCACTGGTCAATACCACCACAGGCACTGACAATTGCGTGCTCAAGCCTCCCTGTGCCATCTCACTCCTCTTCCCCTCCCTTCTCGCCCTAACACCGCGCACGCATATACCTTGTCATGCAGGAGCCCAAGATGTATCCGGCCATGTTCTCGCTCAAGGGCCTCGGTCTGGACATGTCGGACTTCGAGTTCCGTCCCGGCAAGACACCTATGGGAACGTTCAAGGAGTCTATCACCGGTATCGCGCTTTACTACATAATCATCTTCGGCGGCCAGTATTTAATGCAGGACCGGAAGCCATTCGAGTTCAAATTCGCCTTCAAGCTGCACAACTTCTTCCTCACGGTCGGATCTGCAGGGCTGCTGGTGCTGTACCTGAAGGAGCTTGTGCCGACCATTGCGCAGCGCGGTATGCATATTTTCCCTCGTGATGTCTGCAAGGACAGGCAATGTAATTTCCTCGGAGAGAGATGCTGATGACAAGGATAGGCGTTTATGAAACCGTATGCGAGAGAGATGCAGGCTGGACCCAACCTCTCCTGGCTTTGTACTACGTGAGTCACAAGACTTTGTCATAACCTAAATGTCTTACTGACACGTGCCAGATCAACTATCTCTTCAAGTATCTCGAGTTCGTTGATACGGTATTCCTTGTCCTGAAGAAGAAGCCTTTGAGTATGTTCGATCCGCAATTGCTCCCGCATTCACGCTAATCCAACTCCTTCAGCTTTCCTCCACACCTACCACCATGGCGCTACCGCGTTCCTCTGCTACACCCAGCTTATCGGCCAAACACCTGTCTCTTGGGTCCCCATCGTCCTCAACCTCACCGTTCACACCATCATGTACTGGTACTACTTCCAATCGGCGCGTGGCATCCGTGTTTGGTGGAAGAAGTACATTACGATGACCCAGATCATCCAATTCGTCATCGACATGGGTAAGTCAGCTTCCCAGTCACGATCCCCTCATTCGCAAGTGGTGGCAGTAGTATCACAACAGCAGCAAGCCCTGACGCTACGTCGCAGGTGCTCGCGATGACATGGTGCCCTGTCTCATCCTGCCGTCCACCAGCTTCACTTACTAGAAGCAACCAAGCTAACTCTGTCGATGCGTGCGCTGCTAAATAGGTTTTGTCTACTTCACGACCTACAACATCTTCGTCCGCGACTTCTTCCCCAACGCACCCATCTACGGTCACTGCGAGGGCGGCGGCGTAAGTATTCTCAATTTTTCCGCCCATCCATCTCATCTCCCACCAGAGCCGGATTTTAACGAATGAACAGATCGCCGCATCCACCGGCTGCGCCATCCTGACTTCGTACCTCTTCCTCTTCATCGGCTTCTACATCTCCTCGTACCAGAAGACGGGCAAGCAGCCGAAGAAGGCAATCGAGCGCATGGAGAAGAAGGGCCAGCTGCCCCACGGATTCCAGAAGGGTATCTCTTCGGCCATCGACCCGCTGATATCGCGCGAGGGTGGCGCGATGAGGAATATGCGCCTGGACACTATTGGTGAGCTGTGATTGAGGTCGGTACATAGATAATTCATTGTGAGATAACAGAGTTTAGAGAGGTTAGCAGCGACGCGAGGTATGAGGAGTCAAGTAGTAGGTCGCTTGGATGGTATCAAGGTCAGATTTGGATAGACGAAAGCCGATAGACCGGGCACTTTTCTCTTGATTCTCACATATATACACTTCAGAAAAGGAATTCAATGACACGGAGCTTCGCGGTCCTGTGAACAAGAAAACAAAGGCAAGTAGCCCCGGGGTGATTCGCCATATAGACCTACCTGACAGCTGGAATCATCGCAACCATAGAACTGCTGACTTGGTCTAAATTGTTAGGAGAAGCTCGACTCTATGCAGACTTCTCTTCCTTCAACGGCTGGTAGATTTCTGTCCATAGCTCGCTGGCTTCGCCAAGCGTGTATGTCAGAGATGTGTCAGCCATGCCTGCAGTATCATCACCCCCGATCGTTTTCAGCTGACTGATGATGTTCTCGAGTCCCAGTGCCTTGCCAGTCGCTTGCGTCGCGCCGGCCTCCAAAGCGACGTGCACGATGTGGATGTGGAAGTGGTAGTAGGTTGGTTGGTCTGTAGTCAAGTGTGAGAAATTGAGTCGTTTTGTGGGAACTGGGCTTGGCGGATGGACTTACAGTGGATGTACAACTTGAGCTGATCCTTCTCAAGCTCCGGGTACAGTTTCACTGTCACGTTGAGCATTCTTTCCCGCATGTGCTCGAGCCAGGTGATGTGCTTCTTTTGGAGGTCCCTGACGGACCAGATGTCTCGGCGTTCGACCAAGCCGAGTAGATGGAGACTCGTTAGGGTTTTGCGATCCCAGTTCCTTGAGCGAGTTGATGTTCATCAGCGGCAATAAGATGGTATGCGGCTCTCAGCTTTTCGTCACTTACAGATCTGGCACCACTAGAAATCCTTCCTCCCCATGTTCCCGGTAAAACACGTCTTCCTGCTCAGTCCTGCCTTCAATGATGTTGAAGACCCAGTTCAAACGGCCTTCTTCCCGCTGTCGCTGCATGTACGGACGCACGTGATCTCTATAAATCTCAGGCGTCTCAGTCACGAGCCTCACGCCTTGCTGTGAGTATTTCTTGATGTGTTTCTCAGTGCAAGGGTAAATGAGGTTTATCTTGAGATCGGGAGGCTGTTGGGAGCCCGCCGCGGTCGACGCGAGGAACCAGCTGTAGATGTCATTGGCGCCGAGATTCTCGATCCGAGAGAGGGATTGACTGAAGGCGGAGATGTGCTGGGTTTCTGTAGAGAAGGCAGCGCGCTCGGCGAGAAGGATGGCAGGCTGTGATTTGATGGTGCCGAGGAGTACTATGCGGCGGCCGGCTTGATCTGCGAGTATGTGTGTCATCAATGGAGAATACGGCCTACGGATTCATTGGCTTATTACCTTGATTAAGAAGTCTTTCTAATTGAAATTGAGGGAGCAATGCCTCTGCCTCTCTCGAAGCGTCTGCCATGTCGTTGCTCGGGCAATGAGAGTTGTGGATCTTGAACTCTACCACTTTTTTTCTGTAGCCAAGACTTAGTCAAGTTTCTGATTAAAACAATCGAGGATATCCAGCACACTTTATGGAGGCTGATATGCTTTTGGGATGCAATTTACCTACCTTGATAAGAATTGGTCGTTATCAAGTCCTGGTCCCGTGAAGACGCGGAAGCGCGAGGTCGTGGCTTGACGCCAGGCTTTTAGTGACGTCGTCTGGGCAACCCGCAGCCCGACACCTCCACAATCCATCCTTGCGACACATCAATCCGAATAACATCATCTCTACGCTCATACGGCGGCTACTCGCGAGAGACATATCAAGCCCTCAGCTTTTCGAAACCGACTACACCATTCGCGACAATGCCTCCGAGAAGACGGGCATCCGGTCCGCAATCCAAGTCGTCGCAGCAGTCGGCACTCGCTTTCCACGGCCAATCGAACAGAGTCTCCAAACCGGGTGCTGCAGCGGCGAAGGGCAAAGCTACGAACAAGACCAAGCAGGATCCTATCATCTCAGAGTCCATCACCAAGACCAATCTCAAAGCCGAAGCGGACCCAGACCTCTCCGAGCCGACGACTTCTGAGCTTGCGATCGCCCAGCAGGCACAGAGGGAGGCCGCGGTTGAGCAGACACCCGAGGAGCGCGATGCGAGCAAGATCACCGACGCGCAGATCAAGAAATACTGGAAGGAGAAGGAGAGGATAAGGAAGGTGCAGAGGGTACATCAGGGAGACTTGACACTGTACGAGAAGGTTCTGCGAGAGTTCGACATGAGTGGGCAGTTTGGCGTAAGTATTGCACGAAGAGTGCTGGCTCTGGGTATAAGGCTGACATCATGATAGCCTGCAATCGGAATTACGCGCACCAAGCGCTGGAAGAGAGCGCAGAAGTTGAAGCTGAACCCACCCACGGAGGTCTTGGCTGTGCTGATGAAGGAGCAAGAGGCGGATAACACCAAAGCACAGCGCGCACATGTGGATGAGCTGATGAGCTCAAGGTTCATTGAGACGTGATGCGTGGAATTCCTGGTGGCTTTTTCTGGGTTATTGCGCATGGCGTTTGGGCATGATTTGGCTATACCCGGCCTACGAAATTAAGGTTTGCTCGACACGGTAGACGATACGACTGGGGAGCTTTTTGTGCTATGCTGGAGTCTGGCTATAGGATAACTTGCATGTGTAGCCTCAATGATCACGATTGCTAGTAGCACCTGCAGCCTCCCGAGCTTCCCTCGTGTGCATCGGAGCAGAGCGGCGGGCCCGAGCTGCTAACTTAGCCCTGACAGGTGGTTGCAGGAGGATCCAACCTCTCCACGCTGGTGTACAACAGCTGTTGCGTGCAGCGTCTCTCATCCACAGTCGAAGAGTAGTAAAGCCATGGACTGGTGGTCCGTCAACGGCGACTCGCTCCATCTGGCAGGCCGTAGCGTTGCGGGAAAAGGCAGCGCTAAGATTCAGCATCCCTGTCGCATCGTATTTAGCTACCTGACCACGTTTGGCCTCCACTGCGAGAGTACGCAATCCGCAATCCGCACCCTCCGCTCCAGCTGCTCCACCTCCACTCCAACCTAAACTCTCCGCCGAGCATCATCACCTCTCCGCCCACCGCTTGCTGCCGCTCCGTCCTCATTCCAATCCGACCGCGCTAGACCCGAACCTTCCCCCCTCAAAGTGGCCGGTCCTGCCCTCCCTTACCTCCCGACGCCGCTTGGCGGCAGAGTGTCTCTAAACCGTGGCCTGGATGTTGCCCTTTCACGATAAGAAGATGCATCGCCATGGGTTCGCCAACGGCTTTGCGGGCTACAAGACTGGCGGAGCAAATACCTTCCATATAGAGCCTCACAAGTGCGCGACACCTGTCAATCAGACCCAACGACTCCAAGATGCACGCTGATATCGCCGTCGATAGGTTCCAGCCCAGATCAACGCGGGCCCTGAGAAGGCGCAACATGTTCATCAGGCTGGGCTTGGTCGCGACGGTTTTCCTTCTAGGCTTCTTATTCTTCTCCTCCTCCTTCCGAGCCAGCATCGGGGCTGCAGTTACCATTGGGATGTTCTCATCCGCGCCAGAGTTCCAGCTTGAGACGGTACGATACTACGATCTGAACAATGTGCAAGGGACTTCGAGGGGATGGGAGCGGGAGGAGAGGATACTCCTCTGCGCTCCGCTGAGAGATGCCGCGCCGCATCTGCCCATGTTCTTCTCGCATCTTCGCAACTTGACCTATCCGCACAACTTCATCGACCTGGCTTTTCTGGTGGGGGACTCCAAGGATGACACCCTTGAGCTTCTATCCGCTCTGTTGGAGGACCTGCAGGCGAACGACGACCCGAGGCAGCATTTCGGAGAAATATCGATCATGGAAAAGGACTTTGGGCAAAAGGTCAATCAGGACGTCGAGAGTAGGCACGGTTTCGCTGCACAAGCAGGGCGAAGGAAGTCTATGGCTCAGGCGCGCAATTGGCTGTTGAGCGCGGCACTGCGCCCTACGCACAGCTGGGTATATTGGAGAGATGTTGACGTGGAGACTGCTCCCTTCACGATTCTGGAAGACTTGATGCGCCACAACAAGGACATCATCGTTCCTAGTAAGTCTCGTCGAGGTTTCGCGTCATTGAGCATCATGTTAACCAATTCGCGACTAGATGTCTGGAGACCCCTGCCGGATTGGCTTGGCGGGGAACAGCCTTACGATCTCAATTCCTGGCAGGAGTCAGAGACGGCTCTTGCTCTTGCTGATACACTCGATGAAGATGCCGTCATCGTAGAAGGCTACGCTGAGTATGCCACTTGGCGCCCACATCTTGCTTATCTGCGAGACCCATACGGAGACCCAGATATGGAGATGGAAATCGATGGCGTTGGTGGTGTCAGTATCCTGGCCAAGGCTAAAGTATTCCGTGCTGGTGTCCACTTCCCTGCTTTCAGTTTCGAAAAACATGCAGAGACTGAAGGGTTTGGCAAGGTAGGATACATATATCATTCTAGAGAAGTATTTACTGACTGGATACGGCAGATGGCAAAAAGAATGAAATTCTCAGTGGTTGGCCTTCCTCATTACACCATTTGGCATCTTTACGAGCCAAGCGTGGATGACATCCGTCACATGGAAGAAATGGAGCAAGAGAGATTGGCCAACGAACTCGAGGAGAAGGAGAAGCAGGACCGCCTTCAGAGACTCAAGGATGATTTCGAAGATCCCGGCCAGCAGTGGGATAAGGACAAGAACGACATCAAGAATATGGCCAAGAAGGAGCACGAGGCGAGCGCTCAGGCTGGAGAAAGTGAATCGAGCTCGAAACCGAATAAGTTGGATTCTTCAGCGGAGCAGACCAAGTTGGCTCAGGCCAAAGCTGTAGAGGCACACGCAGCACAACAGGATTCGAAATTATCCAAGGAAGCTAAAGCCGACAGTGTTGGGGGTGAAGTCGAGGCCGAGGCCGCGAATGCTGACAGCTGGAGCGACGTACAGGAGAACGCTGCTGCGTAAGTATATTCAGACGACACTGTCCACCTGGTCTTGAAACTAACAGTATCATAGAGCAAAGGAGAAGGCCGCCGCTGCGGCCAAGATAAAAGATCCGCTGGAGTGAACTCCGTTATCATTCAAGGGCGATCGATCACTAGACCATTGATCCGGTCGCTTTCGTTCTATTTGAACATTTCAACGCATGTGCCATTGGCATCGCGACCGCACATATGTGCTCCGCCACTTCGACTCGACCAATTGGAGGCAGTCAGGCACCGCAGGCGTTTCATTTGGAGTCCTGAAAAGCCTTTCCAGGTCCTAAGCATGTTTGAGGCATGATACTAGCTCGTTCTTATAATTCTTTTCTGTAACGAGATCTGCTGGAGTTTTCGGGAGGCCGGCATGGCTGTGAGAATATAGACGCCGCATTGTGAGCTTTTTGAGACGTTGACGCCGCGGTGTCGCGCTGTATGAATAAATCGAGTACACGGAGATGCATTGCAACTAGTTTTATGTCAGTGCAGCAGTAATTGAATGTGGAATCTATCGGAAAACGGCACGATGTTGACATTCACAGTGTCTTGGCAATATGTGGTCCCGTAAAGGTGTCCTAAGTCCGATCGTTACCGCAACAAGTACCCGACACCCCAGCATCGAGCTCCAACCACGCGCAAGCAACGCCGACACATCACCACCAACCAGGCATGGCAATTACGGCTTACAATTACCCTTGAAAGAGCCGGAACACCCCTAGAATTGCTCTTCATTTAGCTCCCTCAACCTTACCCCTCCTCGTTCCTTCAACATGAGCAATGATAGCAGACTCGACGACTCTACCACCCTCCGGGAGCTACACAGCGTCCCGCCGACGCTCACGCGCAACAGAGCTATCTCCGTATCTGTAGACCCGGTCGCGCTCGTCGTCACAGAATGTATTACCGTCACGTCTGCCATGCGCAAGCATGCGCGCTGGGCGCATTCATCCGTCTCCGCGATCCTCGGCGGCGGCGCCACCAGAGAGCTACCTATACACACGTCGGGCAGGGGAGGTAGGACATCGGCTTCTTCTACCACTAGCCCAGCAGATGATGCACTTGCTGGCAGGTGGGGGCTGCGTGGGAAGAAGGGGAAGAGCATGCAGGATAATCCGCTTATTCTGGCCTTTGCCCGGCTGAGGAGTGATTTGAAGGGCTGCAAAGGTACGACACGCATATGATAACAACGGATACGTTTATGCTGAATATTGAACAGATATCCGAAGCTTTGATACGCCGTCTCTCCTCCACCCCTTCCTCCAGGTCATACGATCGTCTTCCACCTCCGCACCCATCACCTCCTTGGCCTTGATCGCGATAACCAAATTCCTGTCGTACAACATAGTATGTCAAGATTCTCCGAGATTGGCGCTGGCAATGCAATTGCTGTCATCGGCTATTACGCATTGCCGCTTCGAGGCCACGAACACATCCGCGGACGAGGTCGTGTTGTTGCGGATATTGAAGCTTATGGAGGGCATGATATCCGGCCCAGGAGGCGACATCCTCGGCGACGAGAGCGTATGCGAGATGATGGAGACTGGTCTCAGCATGTGCTGCCAGATTCGACTCTCCGAGGTGCTACAACGATCGGCGGAAATTTCAATGGTCTCGATGTGCCAGGTTATCTTCGAGAGGTTGAAACATTTGGCGTTTGAGGCCGGAGACGAGCCGGGTGCTCTTGAGGAGAGCACGAAGGACGATATGGATGCCGTCAAGATGGACCCGTCTATCAATGGCGACGCAATGTTGAGCGTACCGGGAAGTAAACCGGAGGAAGGTCGATCGTCGACAAGTATGGAGAAAGACAGCAGCGATGATGCTCCCGTCCCCAACGCTAATGGCAGTACTTTGGAGCTTCCAAGGCCGTCGGATGAAGAGGAGCCACAGGTCATCAAGCCCTATTCCCTGCCTTCGATACGAGAGCTTTTCCGGGTGCTGGTGGACCTGTTGGATCCGGAAGATCGTCAACATACTGACACCATGAGGATTATGGCGCTGCGTATAGTCGATGTTGCCCTCGAGGTGGCTGGTCCTTCCATTGCCAGCCATCCGAGTCTTGCCTCCCTGGCTAAGGACACCCTGTGCCGCCATTTGTTCCAGCTTGTGCGGTCTGAAAACATGGCTATATTGAATGAGTCTCTCAGGGTTGCATACACGTTGTTGGCCACTTGCAGAGGAGTGCTGAAGCTCCAGCAAGAGCTCTTCTTGTCTTACCTGGTGGCTTGTCTATTTCCCCGCGTCGATATCCCCCAGGAGCCTGGCATTGAACCGTCTGTCTATGAGGGCGTACCACAAGCTCCAAGCCTGGTAAAACCTAGTCCTGCGCCGTCTGGGACGACTAGTGGCAGGTCGACGCCTGTGCCCGTCAAGGACCGACAAAAACTTGGCTTAGAGGGCGGTTCGAGAAGACCCGATGCGAGGGAAGCCATGGTAGAAAGTGTTGGAGCTTTGGTCAGAATACCTTCATTCATGGTTGAATTGTTCATCAACTACGACTGTGATGTTAACAGAAGCGACCTTTGCATGGATATGGTCGGTCTACTAGCGCGCAACGCTTTCCCAGACTCCGCGACATGGAGTACTACGAACGTTCCACCGCTCTGTCTCGATGCTCTGCTTGGGTACGTCCAGTTGATCGCGGACAGGCTGGACGACGAACCGGTCAAAGATGGTTATCCGACTGTGGAGGAGTTGAAGCAGCAGAGAGCCCGGAAGAAGATCATCATCCGTGGCGCGACCAAGTTCAACGAAAACCCGAAAGCAGGTATAGCTTTCCTTGCCTCTCAAGGCATCATTGAAGACATTAAGAATCCCCGTCACGTTGCGGAGTTCTTGCGAGCCACGACCCGGATTGACAAGAAAGTCCTGGGCGAGTACATCTCCAAGAGGTCAAACGAGGAGATTCTGAGCGCGTTCATGGAGTCCTTTGATTTCACCGGGCAAAGAGTCGACGAAGCCCTGCGGCAACTGTTAAATTCATTTAGGCTGCCGGGAGAATCTCAACTTATTGAGCGTATTGTCACCGACTTTGCGGAGAAATACTGCGCGAACGATACGCCAGAGGGTATCGCTGACAAGGACGCCGTGTACGTCTTAACCTACGCCATCATCATGCTGAACACCGACCAGCACAATCCCAATCTCAAGAAGAACCGGATGCGTGTGGAAGACTTTGCCAGAAACCTTCGTGGCGTCAATGGTGGACAGGATTTCCCGCAAGACTATCTGCAGGATATCTACAACTCGATCAAGACGCGAGAAATCATCCTTCCCGAGGAGCACGACAACAAGCATGCTTACGATCATGCGTGGAAAGAATTGCTGACGAAGATACAATCGGCGGATGATCTCGTCATCAGCGATACTAACATCTTTGACGCGGAGATGTTTGCAGCGACCTGGAAGCCTATTGTCGCAACGTTGTCATTCGTCTTCCTGTCCGCTTCTGACGAGGCGGTGTTTTCGAGAGTCGTTGCAGGCTTTGTACAGTGTGCTGAGATTGCTGCAAGGCATGGCTTGCACGACTGTATGGACCGCATTGTGTATTGCTTGAGCTATATCAGCACACTCGCTCCGGAGGTCCCGCCCAGCACTACATTGAACACCGAGGTGCAAGCTGACAAGGAGAGCGAGAAGATCATGGTCAGTGAGACCGCGGTCAGGTTTGGCAGAGATGATAAAGCTCAATTGGCTACGGTCTTGCTTTTCCGCGTTGTGAATGGCAACGAGGCTACCATCAGAGAGGGCTGGAGCCACGTAAGTCTATGGCTTTGCATGCTTTTAGCCTTCAGCTGACCCGAAACAGATCGTCCGCATCGTTCTCAATCTTTTCATAAACTCTTTGATACCTTCTTCATTCGCGTCGATACCCAGCTCGATGGAGCTCTCGCCCATTCCTCTGCAAAACCCTGCCCAAATCATCGATCGAGAACAGCGCCAGAACGAGTCAAGCTTGTTCTCGTCCTTTGCCTCGTCGATATTCAGCTTTGCGAACGACGAGCCCCCTGAGCCCTCCGATCAGGAAATAGAGTTTACCCTCTGTACAATCGATTGTCTTGCTTCCTGCGGGTTTCCCGAGGTTTTTGCCAACATTAGGTGAGCTTCATAAGATCTCAATGACTGGCGAATTACTAATATGAGCAGTAAAATGCCTGTGGAAACCCTCCATTCACTCATCCAAACGCTCCTCAGTCAGATTCCTGAAGACTCGTCTCCACGTCTCATTGTGGTTAAGCCTGAACTCCCGGCGCCCAGTCCGCTTCGGCCGAATGGCAGCAAGGCAAAGCCGAAAGGCGTTGTATATGACCCGTCTCTCGTTTTCGTACTGGAGTTGGCCACTGTTTTGGTCATGCGGAACGCTGAAGCCGTCGAAGCTCTGGGGAAGGATGTTGGAGATGCGCTTCAAGCAGTCATACGTGACGCAAGTAACGTGCATCCCGTTGTCCTTTCTCGCGCTATCTATTACCTCCTTAACATTCTCCGCGCCAGCAATGTTGGTCATCCCTTTCCTATATTGCGACCCTTGCTAATCTTGACTCCCAGGACCACGACTTCATCCGTGCTCCCGTTGTCCTCCACGCCATCTCGAGCTTCCCTCAGGAAACCCTCTCACAGGTCTCTTTGCCTCTACTGAAAGGCCTCGCCGAATGCATCAACGGGCCCGTCAGCCTGCGTAATGAGCTCGTCAACTCGCCAGACTTCTGGTCGATACTGAGATCGTTGCATGGGCTTCCAGAAGCGGCTCCGGAAGTGTTCAAGATTTTGGAAGAGGTGGTTGGGGGAACTCCGCCGAGCGTGTCTGCGGACAACTATGAGGCGACGCTCGAGGTTCTGAACGATTTCGCGTCGGCTGGTAGTGTCGGCAGCGCGGAGGAGAAGAGGATGGATCGTGCAGGTAAAGGTGTAAAGGGTGCGAAGGGGAAGAGAACACAGTATGGTTTGACAGCTCATGGGGAAGGGATATCCGCTAACGGGCATAGAACCAATGATGTCGTTTTGCGAGGCTCGAAAGCCATGAGCATCGTCTACCAGCTGACGAGTCGCGTCCCGCATTTTATCGAGCAGTCCCAACTCGAGACCGTCGAAGGTAAGTTCGCGGTTTCACTTTCGATCTTCCCATGGCTAACAAGAAGATAGCGTGGAACGCCTACTGGTCCCCCATCTTCAAGATCCTGACCAATCAATGCCTCAACCCATGCCGCGAAATCCGCTCCCAGGCGCTCACATCGCTTCAACGCTGTCTCCTCTCCAACGATATCGTCTCCCCATCTCACAAAGAATGGACGGCCATCTTCTCCGAAGTCCTCTTCCCGCTCATCAATCAACTCCTCAGGCCCGAAGTCTACCAGAGCGACCCGGTAGGCATGGCGGAGACGAGAGTCCAGGCTGCCACGTTGCTGTGCAAGGTCTTCCTGCACTACCTTGTGGCTTTGAGCGAGTGGGAGGGCATGTTGGATCTGTGGCTCAAGATTTTGGGTATCATGGATCGGTTGATGAACTCGGGGCAGGGTGATAACTTGGAGGAGGCCGTTCCGGAAAGCTTGAAGAACATACTGCTTGTCATGTCTAGCGGTGGCTACCTCGCGCCTCCGGATCAGAAGCCGGAGCAGGAGGAGCTGTGGCGCGAGACGTGGAAGAAACTTGATAGGTTCTTGCCGAACCTGTTCACGGAGCTGTTCCCGGAGGAGGCGGGGAAGCCGCTGCAGACTTCACCGACGAAGAAGACTCAAGAAGCGCCGGTGGAACAGGTCTCAGGGGCAAAGGAGGCGGCTGCAACGGAGATGGAAGGAGTCGCGCAGCCTGCGGAGGGTGATGGGGAGATAGGAGGTGCGAATGCGGAGGCAGAGATGTCGAAGGAGGCGGAGTCGTAAGAGCGCCTTTTCGGCATCCCTACAGGTCATTGTTGTAATTTTGTGCTCTTCGACGCAAGAACGAGCGCGATTGGGCATTACTGGGCGTTTTTGTGTATGCTGTCCGTTATTTCTCAAGGACATTCGCTATTTCGCCGCATGGGAAAAGTATGGTTCTTTGATCATGGTAGACTACTACTGCAGTCTGGTGTATCCATCTTCTCTCAAGCAACCAACTGGAATAACGCGGCTATGCCTTGATCTTACTTTCTTCACTCTCTCTGACCTTTTGATCATCTAGGATGTCCCGCCCCAATTCACCACACCAATCTCACCAGACAGAAATCTAGACCCTTGTCCGTTGACCAATGGGACCCCATGTCTGTCACGAAGCATGCCTCAAGCCTACCATGCCGTTTCCGGGCGGAGATCCGAAAGCCATCCCCGCGCGCCAGGAAGCCTATAGACCAAGACAGCCAGCCCGGGGCAGCCCCTCAGACGTTAGAATCACCTTCTCCGCCAACATCCAACGAGCTGCTGACCGACGAATTTCCCCTTCCAATCCCACGTTCTCAGACATCGCTACCTCCCTCACGATGATATACTCCGCTCCCTTCTACAGCCACCCAACCAACCACAGCACAAGTAGTCCCCATCCAACAACTCCACCGCCATGAGCAATAGCATCGACCCGAAGAAAGCACCGCAGAACCAGCGCCGCCCGCTCCCCGGCCCAAACAGCTACGTCCCTAACCACGCGCCTCCGCCCTCGCCCGCCGCGCCCGCCATCATTCCAGCGCCAAACGTGGAGAACAAGATCCAGCTGCCCGGGACGATGCAAGTGACGACGCTGACGGATCTAGTATCGAGGATCCAAGGTAAAGCAAGCAAGCATCCACACACACACACACTCATCGCGCAAACAAACACGCCGAACAGAAACTCGGAACCGGACTCGCTGACCTGACCTCCTGGAACGCGGCAGAGAACACCACAGTCCTGTACCCCGCGATCCCCCGTCTGCGCGTCACGACGGCGCTTGCGCCTCAGAGCGCTGCTTTTGGCGCGCCGAAGCGTGGCCAGCTTGTCTACCATGCGCTGGTGCTTGCGCCGAAGAATGAGGAGAGGGAGACGTCGAGGTATGGAGTTTTGATCAAGGGGCCGGGGGTGGTGGCGGGGGGGCGGGGGAGCGGGGAGAGGAGGGAGGCGTTGATGGGGTTGTTGGAGGAGGTGGAGAGGAGGGTGGGGAAGGAGATGTTGGGGGGTGGGGGGTAGGGAAGGGGATGGAGGAGGAGGAGGGTGGAGAAAGCGTGGGTGGATGGAGGCGCCGCTTGCTGTGCTGATGTGACTTTGGCTCGGGAGAATGATGTGGGCTTGAGGGTGGATGGTCTTGGAGATATGGGTGATGCGGATACACGGGTAGTGCGAGATAGGAAGGGCATGGGGTAGATGATTGGTTCGAGAAGACAGATACGCGCAAAACAAGGATGTAATAATGGAATCGAAGGTAAACATGCAAGTATTGGAATGGTAGCATATTATTTTCTACACGCTGTTTACACTACAGAGGAGCGTGGTGATAGGAATAACCCGGACTGCATCTGAATTCGTCAAAGCGTGTTCGGATCGCATTATTTCCATCCTGCGATATCTTGAATCGATATTGAGAAGACCGATATAAGCCTGTATGCATCACGAGATCTGGAGAGATGGGAAGTCCATACAGCAGCTGTGTAAAGTGTTGAGATTGTATGATAGTGGCATGTTAATACAAACCCGCGCAAACCGACCTATGACGTATAGAGCACGTGCAACCCAGCTGCTGGACCATTGAGCGCGATAGTTCTTTGCTGGTAGTATTTCCTCTATTTTCTTTCTCTTTCAAGAGCGACGCACACACTTTACAGAACACTCACCTCGATCCCATAGTTCCATGGTGATGAAAGCCCGGCCACTCACGTGATAAACCGTGATCAAGGTCCACAGACACGACGTCAGCCGCTTCCATTACCTTCGCCCAGCCTCCTCTTTCATCCCGCCACGTTACCCAGCCAACGCAAGCGAAGACCCAGCGGGTATAAAAAGGCGTCTCCCCCTCCACCACCACCGACTTCTTTTCCTCATACTTACCTTGTCGGGGTAACTGTGATCAAGAAGACGGTCTACCTGTCAGACTGCCCTGCATTGCACAGCGCGGCGGCGGGCTGGCATGAAT
>ML978774.1:0-37067 GCA_010015785.1 Saccharata proteae CBS 121410
CCCTCCAACCCTCCAACCCTCCAACCCTCCAACCCTCCAACCCTCACAACAACATGAAAGACGCGCAACTGCTAGCCGGACCCTCGCCCTCCGTGCCTGATCTCCTCGCTGTTGCCGTGCCACCGTCTGCGTACAGTCCATTCCTGCGCAACCTGCCTCGTGCCACGCCAGCAGAGCTCCGTCACCGTGTCCCACGAGCGCAATCGGGCACCGTGACGCTGCCATCATCCACGACCCAAGTAAGTGTAAACGTCACGAGAATTCCATCTGCCACCACCTTAAGCAATCAAAAGTTGGCACACATTCCTCGAAAATCCCCCGCGTTTTCCTTTTTTTCCACCTCCGTCACACAGCATGAGACACGCCACATGGCACAAGACCCACTCATCAAACAACCCACAAATATGTACCAGCCTCCAATTGCATCATTCACTTCCAACTCTGCTCAACCATCTGCCCGCCCTCAACCTCAACCCCAGCTATATTCCCTACGTCCCATCATGCAACAGACCTGTTCCACTTCCGCTGGCCCTTCGACGACCCGCTCTCAGTACCGAGCGCCCTGCTCGGCAACAGCGCAATCGAGACCACGCAGCCGAGCGTCACGCCGCCCGCAAGATACAACACCGCATTGACGTTCCCGTTCCCGTCCTCGGCCTGCGCGTACAACGTCTGCGCAATCAACGGACTCACAATGCCAAACAGCCTTCCCCAGAAGCTCGACACCCCGCTTGCCGTCCCCCTGATTGGCGCCGGAAACGCCTCGGGCGTCCAGCCATACAGCACCGCGTTGAACATGGACTGGAAGAAGTACTCCATGACGTTGAGCCCGATGTTGGACGCTTCCGAGTTGACGGCCGAGAAGATGAAGATGGAGGCGCCCATGAGGCCGGCCGAGACCATCATCGTGTATTTGCGGCCCACGTGCGGCACGTTGTACATGACGGAGCCGAGGACCACGCCCACGATGCCCGGGAGGTAGATGTAGATGTAGGAGCGGTACGTGAACTTGAGGCTGAGGTTCAGCGCCCCGTTCTTCAGGGCGATGATGCGGGGGAGGTAGGATCCTGCGCTGGTGTGTCAGTGGAGTGGAATTGCTAATGCGCCCTTGATGGTGGACAGGGTACGAACCTGCAACGGTGAAGCCCCAGTAGTCCATGATGTAGGTGAGCCAGACGAGAATCGTCACCCTGGTCACCTGCCAGCCGTTGAAGAGAAGCTTGTACCGATCCATCTCCAAGCTCAACTTCTGCTTCAGCGTAAGGTCCGCCTGTCCAGCGCCGCCACCAAGCACAGGCTTGGCCGACGACCCGCTTGCAACCCTCTCATGTTCAGTCTCGAGCTCTTGAAACATCGCCAGCGTGACGCCGCACTCGCGTTTGTTAACCTTGGAGATGTGCTCGAGCACGCGCACAGCCTTCTCGTCTTGCCCGCGATAAACCAGGTACTTTGGCGACTCTTTCATGCTGAAGATGAGCGTTCGCATCACGAAAGTGAAGATGGTGATGCCGCCGAGGGTGAACATGAGATAGCGCCATCCCATGTTATCCTCCTTGCGACAACAGTCCTCGCCGGCGCCGACATTGTGGCAAGATGGCAGCGGGTTCGCTTCGGAGAAGTTGGGCGAGCACGAGTACGGCGGGATGAATCCATACGCAATCGCCGAGCAAATGACCACGCCAATGGGCTGGAAGATGGACAAAAGCGCCAGGAGAAAGCGCTTGTTGTGCGGGATGAACTCGAGCACAATGGTGGTGTCAATCGGGATGTTGCCACCGATACCGAAGCCAGTGAAGGCGGTAAGGACGAGGAAAGGGCTGTAGCTATTGGGCGCACCCAGGCAGATCCCGAAGATGGAGGCGAACAGGACGGTGAGGTTGAAGGCCCATTGACGACCTGCGGGAGGTGTTAGCGTGTGCAACTTGGGGTAAGCGGATTCCATTTCAGGCCAGAGTACCAACCAACAATATCTGCCACGAAGCCCCAGACGAAAGCGCCGGCAGTCAGACCAGCAGAGAACGAGGTAGATATGTTGCCCGACTTGTCATCTGTCACACCTCAAGTCAGCACCCAAAAACAAAACCAGACCAGGAGGTACAGCAGGATACGCACTCCCAAAGCCAAACTCCTGCTCCACAGGGCTGAGGACCAACCCAAATGCCTGCGCCCACAGCAGATCGAGCATGTATCCGAACCCGCACAGCGACCAGACATACCACTGGTACTTGCCCATGCCCATGGCGTCGATCTCACGGTTGATCAGCATGCATTTCTTCTCGTACAGGCTGAGTGCTTCATCGTCGCTGTTGTTTGACGATGAGAGGCCCAGCGAGTTGGCACCTGCCGCGATGGCCTCTTCATCCGAGGATGCACCCGTGTGCACTTCTTGGGCTTTGTCGCTCGTTTCGGTGGCCATGACGGGTGATGGCATCTGGCAGTTCGAGTGTCGAGGCAGTGGTGTCGCGGGAGTGATTGTCGAACAAGCCTCGTGCCTGCGCCTAGGTCGGTATCGACTGCTCTGACTTTTACAGACTCGGAACCAAGACTGGCAACTTTGTCGATGCCGTCAACGGTGTAATAAAATTCAAAGACACAAAGGATTCCCGTGGGTTATAATGGTAAGAGGAGCTGTCAGTGTCGCGCAATTTCCCCACGCTCACACCTGGCACCCCCCATGGCACCCGCATTATCTTTATCCATCCAACGCGCAACCCAGCGCTGCCGCATACGTCAAGATCGCGGGGCATCTGATATCCTGTGCCTCTCTCTCCGTCCGCCGCTTCCTGGTGTAACGTCGCGGGCCCACCGCCTCTGCCCGCTCGAATGCTCGCAACGCTAGGCGCTTTGCGGCAATGAGCTAGCAGGCTGGGAGCAGAAAGCGCTGCCGCCAGTCGAAAGCCGTTGATGCCCTGGTGGATTTTGCGAGGGGGAAGGACGAACGGATAACATCATCCTCTTTGTGCCCATCTCTCGTTGTGCTCGGCATGTCAGATGCTTTGTGTCCGCATCCGTCCTCGTTGGCGGGCCCTGCAGGTGCTGGGCGAGGTCGACCGGTTCCCGTCGGGCGACGACGACAACGACGACGACGACGACGATACATACCCAAGTTGCTGCGAATAGCCGTTAAGCTTTTTCCGCAGCTCGCCGCCGCAGGACAGAGTTCATGGCGAGATTCCAGGTCGGCGCGGCCAGGAACGTCGGGAGAGGCACGAGACCAATATCTCGCGTATCTCGTTTCCCAGCGCGGACCCTCGGCCTGGTGCATCTTCCTAGCGGCCAGGGAGGGGCTGGCGGGAGAAAAGTAGGTTTCGGTGGCGATCAGCTTTATTAGCACGGCGCTGCTGCTTTGCGTGCCAACTCATGACATGCATGCTTTCCTCCAGCTTCTTCGTGCTTTCTTGGATGTAAAGGGTTTTGTAGCGGCGCTTGGGAGCAGGGGATGGAGCGCGTGTTGCGGGCTCGTGTGCCCGGAGTCTTGTTGCTCGTGCGGACCGGTGAGCAGTCCAGCTCGGATAACGTTGACGTTACGCCAGCGGCGGGAGCAAGCTTGGCTGCGTTGTTTGCTACCACCACCAGCAAGGCCCAGAGTTGTCTATCACGCAGCTAATTGAAGCAGCCTGTACAGTGATGTCTGACGTCTGAAGTCCGCTCGGATTCTGTTTAGTCTCTGTCTACAATCCATCTCTCTATCACTGTTCTATGCCACGGGTGGAGGGTGGCAGGTATCGTGCGAGAAAGCGGGCAAATCTAGGCTTGAAAGCACACGTCTAGAGCGAAGCAGACTGGGTTGAAGCAGCGGCCTCGCCCATCGAAACAGCCCTCTTCCCCAAGCCGGTCACGAGACCCGACTCCTTTCCCGGCTCCCTTCCGTCCATGCCCGTCTTCACTGACGCGAGGATTCTGGCCTTGAACTCCAGCAGTCCTCCTGGCGCGAAGCGCGACAAGGTGCTGAGCCACGTCTTCTGCTGGATCCTCTCCGCCCGCGGAAACATCATCTTTTCGTACGCGGCTGTCGCGGCCGGGAGGTCGGCCGGGCTGGCGACGATGCACTCGGCCAGGTCCATCGCATCGTGCAGGGCCATGTTGACGCCTGCGCCGGCGAAGGGAGTCATGAGGTGGGCCGCGTCGCCGACGAGCGTGAAGCCGGGCTGGTTCGGCCATCTGATGCCGACGGGAAGCATGTACAAGGCGCGCGGCGTGATGGCGTCGTCGCAGCATTCGATCAGCCGCCTCTGCTCGGGGCTGAAGGCCGCGAAATCCCTGAGCAGCGCGGCTCGAGCCTCGTCCGCGTTTTCGAAGTCGATGCCGCAGTCCTGCACCCAGGACTCGCGCTGGTGGCCGACTGCGTAGATGCGGACGCTCCCGTCGCCTTGGCGCTGGCTCAACAGCACCTTGCGCTGCTCTTCTCCAAACATGAAGCAGCTGCCCTTCCCGACCAGCGCCGAGAGATCCGCATGTTTCTCGTCAATGTCGGTCAGGCGCAGCTCGACGCCGCTGATGCCGGAGTAGAAGGGCGGCACATGGGTCATCATGGGCCGCACTTTGGACCAGGCGCCGTCGGCACCAACGATGAGGTCGAACCCGCTTTCGACTCCGTGCTCGAAGTGCAGTCTTCCCTCTTCGACCTTGACGAGCCGGTGCTTCCAGCGCACCATGTCGGCTGGCAGGGAGTCGAGCAGGATTTGACGCAACACCACGCGATCAATCTCCGGCCGACCTCTGGGCGTGTCTTTGATCGCGACATGGACCCGGCCGAACCGGTCGGCTACAATCATGTCGTCGCCCTCGGTGCGGGCGTGCTTGAAGAACTCTTCCCCGAGTCCGGCTTTCTTCATGGCCAGTTGTCCGGATTCTTCGTGCAGGTCGAGCGAGCCGCCGGCGCTGCGACGATGGTCGGCCGATTCTTCTTTCTCGAAAACGGTGGCGGTAATGCCGTTGCGGTGCAGTAGACGGGCGAGTGTGAGGCCGGCGGGCCCAGCGCCGACGATGGCTATCTTCGGAGCGGCCATGGTTTTTGATCTGGTTCGAGTTTACGGAGCGCGGCACTCTTGCATGGGTTTCTCTGGTGGATGGAGTTGAGAATGCTGTGTACGAAGCGACGGTCTTGCCTCCAGGTAGAATCGTGGTCTATCGATCGGTATTCAACGTGATCAAAGCAGAAGTGGTCTGTCTGTCAAGCAGTCGGAAGCGTATGGTGCGTCAAGGGTAGAGAATGGAGATCTGAGTACTCTGGTGGTCACTCTGTACGTTGAGTTCCAGCGCACCTTTTATACCTATCCTTCGGTTCCACATGTATGAGAGGTTCTCGGAGGCCGACAGGTGAGAGACACCGCATATCTTGCTGCTATGGCCGAACGCAAGCACGATCACCAACAATGTCAGCGCCTCGAAGGGGTGTTGCGGCGGAAGAGGCGGTGCTCTGCGTGGTTAAAGCCGACTGCTCGGGCGCGGCGAAAGGCCGACTAGTAGTTATGCAAGATGCATAAGCTGCATAAAGTAGCATGATACCTGCATAGTCTTACTCTCAACACACCCACGTCTTTCTAGATCTGAAGAAACAGCTGTGGCTGCGTCGGGATATCTTGATTATCAAAACTTTTTCTACTGCAGGTCGAGCGCAGAATCATGTAGGCCTGCTGACCGTCGAGTGACCTGTCACCATGGCGGTGCAAGACGACCGTTCGGCGATATGGTAGTATTTCGTTCGTCTCGGCTCAGTCGACGTCCATGTTTAGTAGAATCTGGCCGAAATAGCAAAGAACAGCAGCATTGCTGGGACTTGCTGGCCAGATTTAATGTACGAGATCAAATGTTGAGTCGCTTGGGTAGCTCTGATCAAAGAACCATGGACTAACGACTGAAGGAGCTCTTCGGGAGACATCATCAGTCGAGATTACGTCTTCTCTAAGTTAATCAATATTCCCGGATTGATTTTTTGTTGCGTATTCTTGACTACCTAGGTAGGCCCTTGGTTTGATGACGACCAAATTTAGTCTGCGGAACGGGCCAAGTTGACTACGTGAGAATGATACCATAGCGATTCTAGCCGAAGATGTCAGACTAATCGGATAGGACTCATCGGGAGTAACAATTCGTGGGCATCTGCATGAGAACTAGAGCCTGCCAACACGAAGCTAGAGGCGAACTGGTGGAATACCGAAGCCCTCAAATAATATGCTTTTGTATAGAGGTTACCTTCTTCAACGTCTTTCCAGCACTACCACCGTCTACGTTTTCTTCCGATCAACTGGATTTTGAACTGATGGCTGGCGAAGGCGAAGGATTCGATATGGAGGATCCGTGTAAGATATGTAGGATCCGTGTAGACATATAAAAGCCTATATCGGCAAGCCTTGACTGGAGAAATTATGAAACTACAGTGTATTAGTCTGCTAACATATCGACTGAAGATCATTCATTCTCAGGCCGAATGGTATCAGAGTGAACAGGATCCTCCCGTCGAGATCGCTGTGTTATGTTTCTTGGTTCAGGCTTCGGTAAGGAAAACGGGCGTTAAAGCAGAGAATAACCGGTCAGGCTCGGAATTCGCCTGAAGCGTGAGACAATGAGCATCCTCGAGGTTTAGTCCAAGTGTAAGACATGATCTCCAGCGTGGATGTAAGACGTGTCCGATAAGTAGCCTGTTGGAAACGATAGTGACGCTCCGCGCGGGTTTCTGATGAAAATGAGATTTGCGATAAAGAATATCGGAGCTTCGTAGTGGACCTCAATGCCAGCTCTGCGATCTGTCATACGCATCGAAGAAGCAACGCAAATGCGACGATTGACAACTCTGCCTCAGACTCGAGCATGTCGAGGTGGTGGTACTCCTCCTTCCTGTAAGCGAGCGGCACGCACAAACGAGTCGGCGAGTTCGGCGCCAAAACGCCGAAACCATCACGAACTTCACGAGATACCCATTCGATACTGATACATCCGCCTCATCCTTACACGCAGGTACGTACAGCCCATCGCTCAGCCAGCCGCACGGATAGGATTTTACACGTGTCCGCAAAGAAGCTCGCAAAACTGACTTTGGCACGCTTACCAGGTCCCATTTACCCCCCACCTCTCCGACCTTTCCTCCACCTCACAACACCGCAGAAATGGATCAGGCCAAGCTCGCGCGGATGCAGGCCTCTGTGCGCATTGGTATGCCCCATAGTCGCTGGGAATGATCATTGATCATATCCGAACTCGAATCCTCGGGTTGCGAGAGCTAAGCTAACGCCAATGACGTGAATAGGGTAAGCAAATCTCTCACCTCCATCGCTCCTCGAGCGCCTCATCGCAAAATCCGGAGAACCGTCGCATCGGACTTTCGATATCTAGGTTTGCGAGAACAAGGGCTAATGGGCATATTTCTCGGACAGAGGCAAGGGTACTCCGCGCAGGAAGGTCAAGAAGGTCCACAAAAACGCTGGCACCGACGACAAGAAGCTCCAGGGCGCGCTGAAGAAACTCAATGTTCAGCCTATCCAGGCCATTGAGGAGGTCAACATGTTCAAGAGCGACGGCAACGTCATCCACTTCTCGGCGCCCAAGGGTGAGTAACCTCTGAAATCCGTCAAACACCGACCTGAACAGAGATATTTGAACCGCAATTCCGAACATAAACGAGCCATACGGAATACAAACGCTAACTACGGAGTAGTCCACGCTGCCGTTCCCGCCAACACCTTTGCCGTCTACGGCAACGGTGAGGACAAGGAGCTGACCGAGCTCGTCCCCGGTATCCTGAACCAGCTTGGCCCCGACTCGCTGGCTTCTCTGCGCAAGCTCGCCGAGAGCTACCAGAGCATGCAGAAGGAGAAGGGTGAGGACGACAAGAAGGATGACGAGGACGATGACGACATTCCCGACCTTGTCGCTGGCGAGAACTTCGAGGGCAAGGCCGACGTCGAGTAAATCTACTGCAAGAACATGGAGTAGATTTACGAAGTCATGGTGTTGCAGGGCATATATTATGGCCAGGAAAGGGTTAAAATGGAGTGTTTTGCCCCAGCTATGTGAAGGCATCCGGCAGTCTCAGGCATGCTTCGGAAGGTCTTGTAACTATAAATGCGATACTGCATCTTGGACACGATGCAGGAGGTGTCGTGCAGCTGAAATCTGAAATATCATGACAAACCGGTCAAATGATTTTACAAGTACCATACATGATCTGGCGTTGGGATGAGGGATTTGCACACATCTAGGTACTTCCATCGGACTCGCAGAGCTTCAACTTGACTTGAAGTTATGCCTGCCGCATCCAATGGGACTCTTGCCATCTCATAACATTGACAGTGCGGATATGGATTTCTTGCGGTCTTACTAGGTACTGTTGCTTACATGAGCTTCGACGACTTCAAGTTTCAGCATCCGTGACGCGGGCTCTTCCGGGGACTTTCGCAAAGCAGAAGCACGGGCCACAACGCGAGCAAACGCGCATACGACGCGGGACCCGCCTCAATCACCAACGCCTACTCCGTGCCATGCCCAATACCCTCCCCGGCACCCCCGTGTACCTCCAGTCGAAGATTATCAGATGAAACCGTCTCCTCGTCCACAGTATTCCACGCATGCCGCGTGCTTCTCGGCAGAATCAAAGATCCACCCACCTTCTTAACCTGCGCGTCTGCGAATCCATTAACTCATCCGTCCTGTCTCCCAACTCCGACCATGGCACGGTTGAATAACGGATTAGTGTCACGAAGGAGGACGGCGACTGAGTATGCCGAAGATGATGATGAAGGTCTCTATGAATCAGACTCTCCACACGGCAGCAAACGAGTGCGCGCAGATAGCGACGCTGGGTCCAGTGTATGTAGTCGTAACTCCAAAATCAGGTAGCCCCCACCTTGATTTCAAGATTAGAAGGCTAACAATTTTCTAGGTATCCGACAAGCCAGTCCTACCCGACAGCTATCGTACAAGGTCACAGCATGAGGCCGATCAAATCGATGACCAATACGTCCCACTCAAACATAAACCCGGCTCGATTGTGCGAGTGAAGCTTGCAAACTTCGTCACATACAGGGCCGCGGAATTTCATCTCGGACCAAGTCTTAATATGATAATCGGTCCCAACGGCACAGGGAAAAGCACTCTCGTTTGTGCTATATGTCTGGGTCTTGGTTGGTCACCACAGCATCTTGGACGAGCCAAAGATATCGGCGAATTTGTAAAACATGGCGCTCAGAAAGCTGAAGTCGAGATCGAATTGGCCGCGAACCCGGAAATTCAGAGAAGAAACCCCGTCATCCGGCGGATTATCCAGAAGGAGGGCAGCAAGTCAACTTTCTTTCTCAATGGTGAACAGACAAACCAGAAGGCCATAGCCAGCCTCTGCAAATCCTTTTCCATCCAGATCGATAATCTTTGCCAATTCCTGCCCCAGGACCGCGTTGTGGAATTTGCCGGACTGAGTCCCGTCGCGCTGCTTGAACAGACCCAAAAGGCGGCTGCCCCAGACCAAATGCAGCAATGGCATGAGGAATTGAAAAGCATGCGCGCTGATCAGAAAACTCGACAGGCTAAGCTTTTGAACGAGCAGGAACAACTAAATAATCTGCAAAGCAGGCAGAATCTGCAACGCGCTGACGTCGAACGTATGCAAGAGCGTCAAGTTCTTGTAGAGAAAATCAAAGTTTACAAGAAAATCCGTCCAATGGTTCAATATCGATCGGCCAAGGAGAACTTCGAAGCTTCTAAAGCAGCAGTCGCAGAAAAGAAAGACGCACTCACGAAACTTGAATCTGAAGTTCAGCCGGTTCTGCAGTCATTGAAGCAGAAGGAAGCGTATGCAAAATCAGTATCCGAGGCTGCGAAACAAAAGAGAAAGCTAGTTGAGCAGCTGGGAAGACACGTAGATGGGATTTTCAAGAAGCAGGGAGATATTCAGAGGACCGTTGAAGAACAGGAGAACGCGAAAGAGGTGGAGAACAGCAGCGACAGAAACCGCAAAGCTGAAATGTCCCGTATCTTGCGCGAAATAACCAAAACGAAGTCAGACATGCAGCAAGCACCGCCCGACTTTGATCCCGCAGCTTATAACGAAAAAATCCGTGAAAAGGTCATCGAGATTCGACGGAAGCAAGAAGAAGCAGCTGATTTGGAGAGGGAAATCGCACAGGTGGAAGAGGACTCTTCCAAAAAACGAGGACAGCAGCAGAAGCTCGAAAATGACGTCAAAGATCTTCGCACACAGTCTGGCCAGCAGATGCACAAGTTGCGGCAGATTGATAAAGATCAGCGCGGAGCTGGAAGTGTAGCTGGTCCTACCGAGACAGCATGGGATTGGATCCAGCAGAATCGGTCGTCTTTTAGAGGCGAAGTTTTCGGGCCTCCTATCCTAACTTGTTCCGTAAAGGACAGTCGATACGCACCGATGTTCGAGACGATGCTACAGAGAGGTGATCTTTTAAGCATCACATACACATCGCGAGAAGATGCCGATCTGCTCAAGAAGGAATTATTGACGAAACAAAATCTGTCAATTTACCTCAGAGAGAGCAATCGCTCGCTCGATCACTGGAAACCGCTCATGTCGAAGCAGGAACTAAACGGGCTAGGGCTAGACAATTGGCTCATCGAGTTCATCTCCGGTCCTGATCCGGTCGTCTCAATGCTTTGCGATAACGTCAGCCTTCACCGTATGGCCGTTACGCTAGGATCGCATAACGACGAACAGCACGAACGTCTGCTACAAAGCCCAATTACGCGTTGGGCTACACGGAACCAGCTTTGCACCGTGGTTCGGAGGAAGGAATACGGTGATGCGGCAGTTTCTACAATGGTACGCCAGCTCGACCAAGCTAGGTACTGGACAGACCAGCCGGTGGATCTGGGTCAGGAACGAGAGCTTCGACAACAGATCACGGAGATCGACCATGATATTCAGGAGCTCAGTGAGCGCCTTGAAAATCTCAAGTCACGCAAGACGGAAAACAATACGCAAGCCAAGGAGCTCGACATTGGAAAGGTAAGATGCGTGACGGCTCGTTCTGATTGGATCACTGACGGCTTTATAGAAAGGAATCGAAGCGGAAAAAGCAATAAAACAAAAAGCGAAGAGTGATTTCGAGGGGCTCCGGACAAGACTTGGTATGAATGATCTGAGTGTCGTTGACCAATACTGACAGACTGCAGAAACGCAACTTGCGAAGAGGGACGAAAGTACGGAGCGATATGTCGACTTTAGAAGGCGAATGGCCGAGATTGAAAAAGAGCTTGACCGTTTGGCAGTGCGAAAAGGTCAAGCTGCTATTGACTATGCAGTGAGTACTTGATCCACTTTCAGATCCGGGCATGCTCTAACTTTCAAACAGCGTGCGGTCCAATCACTGGTCGACATGCATCAGCAGATGTACGAGACTGAGATAATGCATGCCGAGGCGGTATCCGATGTCGAAACGCTCGTGTCTCGCAACCAGGCGGTCACCGATACGTTGCGAGAACACAGAGAGGAGGTGGAAGGTCTGAGACGGTCTCTTGAACGTTCAAAAGCTGACGCTAGAAGACTGTATGCTGAATCCAAGCGGGCCTCGGAACAAATGACAGACCAGGAGCGCGAAATTGTCAGCGATGTCGCACAAACAGCCTCTCCGGAGGATTTGGAGGCACAGATTGCATCGTTCATCGCCCGACTGGATATGTTCCAGGAAGGTGACCCGAATGCAGTCAAGGAATTCGAAACCAGAGGAGAGCGAATCGAAGCGCTGAAGGAGAAAGTCCAAGGCTTCGAAAGCGAGCTTGAGGACCTTCAACGACGTATCGACGATGTCAAGCGTCGATGGGAGCCGGAACTCGACAAGCTCGTCGAAAAGATCAGTGACGCCTTTTCGTACAACTTTGAAAAAATTGGATGTGCCGGTCAAGTGGGTATCTACAAGGCCGACGACTTTGATCAGTGGGCGATCCAGATTCAGGTCAAATTCCGGTACGTCGTGGTGACATATATCTGTCGTATGCGATGCTGACAGCACACTAGGGAGCAAGAGCAGCTTTCTCTCCTCGACTCGCACCGGCAATCCGGAGGCGAGCGTGCCGTTTCGACTATCTTCTACCTGATGGCATTGCAGTCTCTCGCTCGATCACCGTTCCGAGTAGTCGACGAGATCAACCAGGGCATGGACCCTCGAAACGAGCGCATGGTGCATGAGCGGATGGTGGAGATCGCGTGCCAGGAGCAGACGAGCCAGTACTTCCTCATCACTCCGAAGCTCCTACACGGTCTGAGGTTTCATCCGCGCATGATGGTGCATTGCATCGCCAGTGGGGAGTACATGCCGACTAACCATAGCGACCTTGATCTGAGGCAGCTGGCAGCGACTCTGAGCGGTACGGCGTAGGAGAATTGATTCTCTCCGGGTACCCAGGCGTTGACTGGGTGGATGGGTGGATGGGTTGCATTTTTGGGCACATGACGCATACATGCACGATTTCTCTTGCAGATACCCTTCAAACTGTTGAGCTATGAATTGAAGAAGCAATCAAAGGGTGCCGTGACTGGCATACTGGCCGATATGGAATAAGTGTGCTGGATGAGGCTCAACTGGGCTTCGTCATGATGCCCACCCACTCAGGAGTTTGCGTGCTACCCTGGGCGCGCTAAGTGAATGCAGCTTCCCGAGCCGACGCCCAAATTGTCAATTCCGCACAGAAAGACAACGGCGGCGAGCCTCACTCCACACTCTGACACAGACTCACCCACCCAATCTCCCACCCTCCCACCGCGCCTGGAGACCATCAAGCGGAGACATTCAAGTCTCGTACTGACCAACGCACCACATGCTTGCCGAGCCATGCTCCCATTGCGCAACCTCGCGTGAGCATCCGCCCGACCACTGGCTCGTCATGGGCCGTTGAGCCGCCGAGCCCTACAGCAGATCCCCCGGAACAGCACCGCAACGCCTGGCCACCACGCGAGTCGCACTCAATCTACGAGACCGCGCGCGGTCTAAGTGCTGTGAACCTTGTTCCTGCTGTCACCCATCTTGCAGTCGCAAGACACCCGTCTCATCGCGCCGCCGAAGCGCTTTTCCAACCCCCCTAAGTCATCCGCCTCTGTGTTCGCATCATCTTCGCCGCTGCGAAAGCTGGACCCCACTGTCCGGCCCTCTGTGTCGCGATCAACCCTTGTTGAAGGGAACTGACGCGGATTCGTCACAATGTCTGAAGACAAGTCTGCCAGCGACAAGGCCGGCGGAGATGTCTCCCTGGCATCCATGGTATGATGGGCATCAACCCGCCCTGGATCCTCTGAGCTGACGTCGCCATGTAGGCCGCAGGCATTGTGGATGACTGTCTCTACAACATAATACACGAAATCGTCCTCGAAACCCACCGCTCCGAGAAGCTCCTCCGCATGCAGTCCGCTGCGACGATAGCAGAACAAGCGGCAATCGCAGAACATACCGAGAACTCCTCCGTCGTCAAGGGCTCTCAGCCGTCCCAGCCTCCGAGCATCAAGATAGATACACCGGCAGCCGTGTATGATAACGGACGCGTCACTCTGCGCGGAAACCCTCTTAAGACTACCCCCGAGATAATATGCCAGTACTGCAAACTTCCCCGCCTAATGTACCCGATTTCCGGGGTTGGCAGCCAGATGCCCGACCTATCGAAACAATATTGCACGCGCTATCCGTTCGTCAGCAAGTCGGGGCACGACATTTACAATAATCCTTTCCCGACGGATATGGCAAAATCAAAGAAGGAGCGGGAGCTTATGAAGCGTGCCGAGAAGGACAACACACCGGGTAGCCAAGAAGGTGCTAATGATGCTGACGGTCTGAGCAAGCTCAACACGGGCGGCAAACCCGCGCATTACATTCCATGGCATACATGCCCAAATTGCAAGCGCAGTCTCTTGATTACGAGATTCGCACAGCATGCGGAGAAGTGCCTGGGTATAAGCGGGCGCCAAAGCAGCCGTAACGCGATGGCGAAGATCAACTCATCATCCGGCACACTCAACGGCAATACACCTCTTGGCAGTCGCATGGGCACGCCAGCACCAGGCAGCCAGGCCAAGAATGTAAGTCCGACGAAAGGCGGGGACGACGATGACGGAGACGAAACCCCAAAGAAGAAGAAAAAGAGCAGCTACGTGAAGAAGGCAGATCGTGAGAAGGGGGCCGCTGGTACGGTCAAGGAAAAGAAGAGTGCAGGAACGCTTGTGATACCCGCTAAAAGGCCACCCAAGGAAAGCGCAGATAAGGAAGGCGGCGATTCGAAGAGGGAAAGGGAAAGAGATGGGGATGGGGAGGACGCACCACGCAAGAAGATCAAGCTCGCAAAGGAGCCCAGTAACGTAAGTGAGGGCGCTGAGCCTGGGAGCCCAGATAGCAGTGCAAGTTAAGATTCACGTGAAGGGCGCCAATAAACCTGACAGTCTGTGTATTGTACAGGCTGGCAGAGATTCTTTCGTGGGCGTTGTCTGTGGGACGAAACATCATCACATGATTGTGCCCGGCATATGTTGTTTCTTCAGCGGCATGTATGGCGTCAGGGAATACGGGATTATCATTCACATGGGAATCTGGGATACCAAAGGGACTGATTCCGTAGGTTTTCTTTAACTTCTTCTCCACCTCACAGGGCAGACCTGTGTATAGAGTTTCTCTCTTCAATCCTCACCATTGTAAGCGATGTGCTTTCACCTAGGCTTGTTCCAATACAAGTGTTCTAAGCGTGTCAACCAGTGGTGCTCGATCTCCCGATCTACAGACGGGCGGGAGCGAGCCGTCCCGCCTGCGTTACCTGGAGCGCGGGGTCAGTGCAACGCAGTCCTCGACTTCAACTGCGGGTGCGACTTCTCTTCGTATGCGAAAGGCTTAGAAAGAATGCCTGTACTGCTTGCCATATCTGTTTAGGAGATCTCGATCCGCGTCTCCAGCGTCTGCCGAAAATCCTGATTGCCCGCACATACGTCACACCGCATCTTCTCTGCTGGATTTCAGTATATATCTATCTCTCGCTCTACCCCGACTGCCAGATTCCTCACAAACTCCTACAACCTCAAACTTCCTAGGTGAAGAGCCTCATCTCTTGGCTTCTACCAGATCAGCTCTTCTACCCGTATCTGAAACACTGCAAACATGTGTCGGTAAGCCTCAGTCATCCGTTATCGCTGTCACGCTTGTTACTGATTTCACTATTATAGCTGGTTTGCATACATATCAAAAGACGAGGAATGTCTCCTTGAGGACGTCCTCGTGACTCCGAAACACAGCCTCTCGCAGCAAGTCCACGAACGTTACCTGCCAAAACTTCTCGCCCACGATCCGGTAAGCAGATGACCATGCTGCTGCACCAACGCTTTGGGCGCTTCTGATTCCTCTCAGAATCGGGAAACGAACGAGCATGAGATCAACGCTCGCAACGCT
Organism: Saccharata proteae CBS 121410; assembly: GCA_010015785.1. Taxonomy (NCBI): domain Eukaryota; kingdom Fungi; phylum Ascomycota; class Dothideomycetes; order Botryosphaeriales; family Saccharataceae; genus Saccharata; species Saccharata proteae. The sequence continues at coordinate 15,375 of ML978774.1, forward strand.
CTCTTCAACATCGATGGCTTAGGCATCGCATGGTACACGCATGCTCAGAACGACTTCGTCCGTGATATCTCTGGCGGCCGGCCCGCCATGTACAAAACCATAGCACCACCGCTCAACGACTTCAACTTCCGCGACATCTGCGCCAACACAGCCTCCAAGGCGTGCTTTGGCCATATCCGCGCCGCTTCCGGCACACCCATCACCCCGGTCAACAACCATCCCTTCGTTTTCGGCCGCCACACCATCATGCACAACGGCGTCGTTACGGACTTTGTCAAGATCCGGCGCCAGGTATGCGAGCTCTTGGACGACGACGCATTTGCCAATATCCTCGGAAGCACGGATTCCGAACATATCGCAGCGCTTTACATGACCATCCTCACTGGAGGCCGCGGGAAGACAGCGTGGCAGGAAGAGTACAGTGTCCAGGACATGAAGACGGCGCTCGAAACAGCCTTTGCCAAGATAATCGAACTGCAGCGCAAGGCTCTCGGCGTGCAGACTGCTCCAGCCAACAGCCTGAACGTGGCCGCCACGGACGGTGAGCGTCTGATAGCTTTCCGGTACCGCAATTCGGACGTCGAGGTTCCGCCCTCGCTATATGTCTCAGACAAAGCGGGCGTTACGTTGAACAGGAAGTATCCCGATCATCCGGACGAGGGCATTGAGAATGCTTTCGCGACCAAGGCGGTTGAGGAACATGGGCGACATGTCATTGTGGCGAGTGAGCCGAGCACGTATAAGAAGAGCGAGTGGACGCTTGTGGAGAAGAATATGGCGGTCTTGGTGGATGGTGGGTACGAGCTTGTGTCTATCAAAGTGAGCTTGGAGGATGGATCGGTGGTTTAGAGTTAACCGTTCACAGCACCCCAGGAAGGGGGCAAGCTAATATCTATTTGAAAATCTTGACTCCGTGCATATGCTGGTTCATGTGCTGGTGACAAGATCGCCCGAATCATTTGCTTTGCGGAAGCGAAGACTGTGAATGTAAAGCGACTGTTCGCTGGCCAAATTGTGGGGTTAGATAGATCCCACAAATTCTGTCTTCTCTATCCTCTTGGAGATGAACGGGACTACCTGCCTTAATCCACTGCCACTCGTGCGCGTCCACACAAGCCTGTCGACTCGTCAGCACGGCTGGCCGTCCTCTCCCAGCATACAAGCTCATGATACTCTTTAATCTTATCGTGAACCTGCTTTCCCTCCAAGTTCTCTGCCTCGCCTCCAAGCAAAGACGGAAGCACTGTTTTGCAAAATCCCGAAAGCCCGAACGTTACGTGTACTGAGGTCGTAGACGTTGAAGTGAGTCTCAGTGTTGCTATCGTGGTAATTACGATACAATTACGATACGCGACATGATTGTGTAATCGTTGGGACAACTGGCTAGGAACCAGACTTCTGGTCTTGCAGTACTGGAAAGGACCAGTGCAGGTGTAGATCCCAGTGGCCGCCGCCACGAGAAGTGACTGGCTCGTCTTGGTCGAATATGATATAAAGTATGCTGTGCTTTGCGAGGGTCTGGGCTTGGGCCGGGCCAGCAACACCTGGGACGTGATGAGTCTTCAGAAAAACTGTTGGTATTCTCATATATTGGGATGCGATATTTTGACATGAGTGTCCGCACCGGTGGTTCGGCTCCGATGATTATGACGGACAGAACCTCTTGATTCATCGAAATCTATTCTTGCTGTGGGAAAGGCACATTGAACGGCAGGAAAAGCGAATCAAAGGCATGTCGGAGATATTGGAAGTTCGGAAATCAGGGTAGTTGATGCTGATGCTGTGCTATTTCTGGGGTCAGCCCAATGCTCCGGGATGGGCACTGTTCAAATCCTCATCGGAAACCGTCAGCATACTATCCTTGAGTACTGATTAGCAATAGGGGCCACTCTTGGACAGCCCGAGGGGACTTGGCGAAGCCACCTCAACTCAGCATGCAGAAAGCCAAGTGATGAGAAAGTAACAAGCCCTAGACCAGTAGTGGGCTTAAAGTTGAAGCAACCGAGTTGAACTAACAATGGTCTGCGATAGAACAGCTTCCAATCTCTCCAAGCAATATTTAAGCGTTAACCATGGCATTGTCTGGTATGCGACCGGGTTTGATACAGAAAGAAAGGTCAGTACATCATCAACTCCCCGCTTGCCGTCACTCATGAGTAAAGCGACTATTTACTATATTTCTATGGAGAAAAGTGTCTGTCTGATCTCGCAGCTTCAAGTCGTCAAGGGGTAGAGTAGATTCAGAACAGTGAGGCAGAATCTTAGTGGTGACACAGGGCGTGCTAGTTAAGTCTGAATATCGGGTCATTCGGGACAATCTAAATTTGCCTAAATGTCATTATATCATGACTTGAATCCTCTTCTGGCACAAGTGTAGTATGAAGCTGTAGATGAGTGCATGTTCTCTGTAAAATTGATGAAGAGCTAAGAGTACGCAGTCAGTCCTCTCGACACATGATATCTCTTCGTCATTGCGGTTGGAGGTGCATGCTGAAGTTCGCATATCATTCATAGTGCAGAGTAACGAGTCCAGCTGCATCGAGAGTCTAGGCTTCCAGTCATGGGGCTAGAACATTTGGGAGATTCCGAGACTAAGTGACCATATGATGCTGGCGAACTTGACGACAGCGTCTTGGTGCCAAGAGACGGAGGTTCATGCAGGCCAGAAGAGATGGTGTGCCCTTATAGTGGTAGAGCTTACACTCTCGCTATGTTGTAACCTTTAGCATGCGCTTACTTATCTCTGTTTGTAGACTAAGTAAGCCATTGATCTCAAGCTCCAGCTTAGTCCTGCCGCCGTCACGTAGTCCTCTTTAGCGAAGCTCGCCAGGTCGAAGTTCTGCTGACAGAATACCATTCTTCCGAACTCATGCCATGCGTCGGTCATCGAGAGTTGGATTTCGAAGATGCAGTTGAATCTTGGAGATGGCGAGGAAGTCATGAGAAACTGAAGGCGAACCGCATCGACTCGGAGCCGAGGAAGGGCCGATGATGCGCTAAGTTGGGGGCCTCAAGCATTTCAAACCGCCAACCTCGCACGCCTCATCTACAAACCTAACACCGACTGCGAGAAATCTATACGGACGTACGGCCTTTCCCATCCCGTCCATCTGACTCGAACCCACACCAAAGAGCGTGTCTCTCAGTCGATGAGCCAGCCTAGCCAAACATCAGAAAGCCATCTCACCAGCTTCAGCCATCTATGGCTGCATAGGTGTGCGCGAGCCTGTCAATACTATCTCCGGCCATGCGCAGTTCGCAATCGCTTCAACTGTATCGCACGACTGGCGTCCTATCATATGAATAACAGGCACCCAAGGCGGCTCTGACGGGCCTGACAGACATATGCTAAAAGCTGCTAACAATCCGGCGCAAAATGAGAAAGCCAGCCGGTCGAGCCGCCTACGCAATGGCACACCAACAAGACAGAGAGTGACCCAGTCATCCGGACTTTCCTGCACGTCAGAAGACGCCCAGGGTCTCCGATAGCGTAACTACAGTAACAGTACCGATCGTAAAGTCGAAGCTTCTCTATCACGTATTCTTGCATCTCCGTACATATGTTGACTAGCATCTCCTTATATGCTCGCTGCATCGGATAACAGGCCGTTATGTCGTCGGTAATCAGTACTGTGTTCCAATAAGAGGACTTGTACATCACGCAAGTACGGAACGCTCACCATGGTAGGCAAATCGGCTCCGAAGGCGGTCTCCAGTATTCGGGGAAATAGCACGGGAACAGGACCTTAGCGCTGAGCCTTGACCTGCACAACGTGCTCCCCACTGCATTCCCCGGCCGATGCGAATTTTACCGGGCTGCGCAATCGTCTCTTCCCTGACTCCTTAACTTACCCCTTTGAGCCCTCTTAGCGCTTGTTCTGGACTGACTCGTGGGACGCAGTGCTGCAAACTTTGACACGGCGCGGATTCCCTCTACTAAACTGATGCTATTCTCAGCAGCTGCAGTATTAGACACAATCATGTGTCTAATGACAATGCAGCGATGTGTGTTGATCAAAGATCGAGTGTTGCTCGGATCTTTCCATCTGCTTAAACCTCCGCCCAGTCACGCCGAGGTCGGGACTAATGAGACACAGCATTGTGGCGTGCATGGTATTCTCTCAGCCCCATTTCCTAGAATGCCATGATCATTTCTCTGTCATCGGTATCCGTATTCTAAATCTGCAAAGCCTATCATTCAATCTGGAATAATGATCTGTCCGTCTGTCTCTCCAAAGCCTTGTGTGTGGCATCCTCGTCACCCATGATGTTGCACACAGACTTCCGAGTCACCCCGGGGATCTGATTGCCCCCCCTGCTGTTCGAATGGCCTAACAATCTCATTATAAGTTCACGCGTGCCCCAGAGCTAATATGACTTTGGTCTCTTCTGTCCTCTTCCTATCATTCCTCAATCATTAGGGCCTTCCATCTTTCAACATGCACAAGTTCAGCCTCCTCGTGGCCGCTGGGTCCCTTCTTATCCCAACAGCTCTTGCAATGCCAGCGGCTCTCCCAGTCCCGGTTGCGAACCCTATCGCGATGGCACAACCCACTGCTGCTGCAGAGCCAACCGCTGCACCGGAACCAACTGTTGCGCCGAGTATAGGTAAACACGACGTTGAGAAAAGACAGCTCCTCGGCGTCGTCGTTGGCGAACTCAACTCCATCCTTTCAAGTCAGTCCGGCGATCCTGCAGCAATACTCTCTGTGCTCGATGGCATCCAACCCACAGCGACACCTACGGATATCCCACAAGTACAGTCCGAACTGCAAACTATCTTTTCCGCGACACCAACAAACCTATTCGAAAATATCGCCACCATGATCATTGACGGACTGGCCCCTTCGGACATTGCAACGGTGGCCGCCGGTTATGGTACTGGAGAGAACTCTCAGAACAATGTCAACACAAGAAGCCCTCGTCAGACCATATATCCCAAGAAAAGCCGGGAAGATGCCCCGTACTCCCTCACCGAGGCTCAGTTGCGTCAAGTCATCTACATCCCATCAACATTCACTTATGGACAAAAGCCGCCTCTACTGATGGTTCCAGGCACTGGCTCTTTCGGAGGCGTAAACTTCGCCAGCAATCTCCGCAAACTTCTCACCGGAACCTCGTACGCGGATCCTGTTTGGCTCAATATTCCCGGCGCTATGCTTGGTGACGCCCAGGTCAATTCCGAATATGTCGCTTACGCCATCAATTACATTGCCGGCATCAGCAATCGTAATATCAGTGTCACTAGCTGGTCCCAGGGCGGTCTCGACACGCAATGGGCTTTCACCTTTTGGCCTTCTACGCGCAAAGTTGTGAGCGATTTCCTTCCGGTCTCGCCAGACTTTCGCGGCACCGTATTCGCCAATGCCCTTTGCTTGTCCGGCGACAGCGTGATCGGCCTGGACCCCTGCGATCCAGCCGTGATTCAGCAAGAATCTACCTCAAATTACATCGCAGCGCTCCAATCTCATGGCGGCGGGAGTGCTTATGTCCCTACCACAACTTTTTACTCCGGATTCTTCGACGAGATTGTGGAGCCACAACAGGGAACAGGTGCATCGGCTTTCATCCAGGACGCGCGAGGAGTGGGCGTCACGAATAATGAAGCTCAATTGGTTTGCCCCGGCCAGCCCGCGGGTGGCTTCTACACTCACGAAGGGATGCTCTTCAATCCGATCACCTATGCGCTCATCGTCGATGCTCTAACGCATGACGGCCCGGGAAAGACCAGCCGCATCGATTTGAGTTCCGTGTGCCAGGAGATAGCTGCACCTGGCCTTAGCTTGACGGACGTGTTGGCGACGGAAAGCCTGATAGCCATTGCCGGAGCATTGCTTTTGGCATACGAACCAAAGATGGTCACCCAGCCCGCGCTCATGCCTTATGCGCAGTGAAAAAGACGCTAGACTATGGTATCTGGTCCTCAGATTGCGCGGACGATTAAATGGGCTTGGCGTTTGGGTGGAGTCTTGCATGACGACTTACGACCTTAACTTTGAACCAATAATCGGGCTGAAAGAGACCTTTTCTGCATACAAATACAATGTACACTCCAAAAACGAACGAATTTGATTTTCTCAGTCGGCGGTTGCCGCGCCACGAGGCATAGTGACCAGGGTCCAAGTGCGGCTGGTTTTAGCTCTCACAACCACGTCGCCGGCTAAAAAGATTGTTTCCCCCGGAGACCTCCAACGACCAATTATCATCCGTGTTCCTGGCTGTTCCGCTTTGGCGATGCAGCATATACGGGACCCGCGGACGTGGCTTCAAACTCTATTTACCGAAGTCGCGGCTCCTACGTATGCGGCTGACTGCTAGTGCCGTGCGGCCGAGTGTCATGGTATCCTAGCCGGTACGGACCACGGATCACACGCGCAAGTGCTGACTGCCTCATAAAGTCTAATCTTCCAGCGTGGCATTCTCATCTGGGATAGCTCCATCTGGGTCATCTACATGTCGCGGGTCTCCAGCGCTTGATGTGTGCGCTCCTCTGTATCCTCAACGATTTGGCATGCCGGTACCATGTACGCTCGCCCGGAAGCTGTCCCGGTTCGGGTATGCTACATACCTGGCCATATAACTCCCGGGTCTGACTGCCGACGACCCACACTCAAAGTCGGTGAGCTCAATGGATGAGGTATCATGGTCCGGCCGTCGCTTCACCATCTCGACAAGTGCGTAACGGAGCCCGGGTCTTCGACCGTCGATGGCGAAAAACTCAATCCCTTCTCAGCTCACTTTCGATACCTCAAGCGGAGCAAATGGAGGTAGGGTTACTAAGGTGAATCAACCATACTTCGCAAAAACAGTTCGATGGGTTCCGCATGCCTTGAAGCCGCGACTTCCCCGGATCCCGTTGATCACAATCAGAACAAGTCTCCTTGTCATCGCTGGGGCTGGATTCATCCAGGATCGAACACCAGTCATTGCGGATGAATTCATGTGCTAAAGTCATGTAAAGAACCTTTCCACCGAGGCAAACAGTGCCTACACAGTGAGCTCGTCTCGGCTCGTGTCTGGGATTACTGGGAGCAAACACCCCAAGCTGCATCCTACTTCCGGTAGCATCCACGAGAGAAAACAAATCCCTGTTTTGGATCGCCATTCGACTTTCTTCAGTGCATCAGGCTCTCCACTCCTGTCGCCAGGGGGCCGGGCGCCATGTGGAGTCTGGTTGACACTTAAACCTTCCAGAGCTCGCGGTTTCCGCTGTCCTTGCGAGCGACGTGAACTCTCTCCCCAAGTCTCTTTATCAGGCCGATTGCAAAGGTCGAGGTCAGACCCAGAATCGAGTGCCGGAGTCTTCCTCGGCAGTGATGTAATATGCCCTTCGGAGATGGCATCACCAGAAAAATCAGGATCAGACTCCGACAGAGAGGACACTTAGATGAGCTGATCGAACTCCGGAGGTCTGTTGCGATCAGCGGCCCTGAATACAGGGTGCCGAAGTATAAAACCACTTCGATCGATAACCTTTCTGACTTGGAAGGAACCTGCTCACTATACTTCTCAATGTGGTTCTTTATATCTCAAAACAGTTCGGTAAAGACATCTCGTGCAGGTCCGGTAGCTTCCCAGAATGTGGTTCCGCCTTCGGTTCTCACAAAGACGCCAGTGGATAATTCTGGATTAGAGAACCTCGAGAATGACGGCGCATCTAAGGCGAACAGGCTATTAACCCAGCATAATCCTTCCATAAGTTCAAGCTAGGCGGTTGCGCAAATGAGGTCGCTGATGCTGCTCTTCGTCGATCACTCTATGTTGACCTTAGATAGATTAGTGAATTTGCCGCAGGCAAGGGAGGTTGAGGCGGGGTATACGCACCGTTGATTGGAACGTTCAAAGGAGAAGTTATGCCGAATAAAAGCGCCGGGTGTGTACTTATGGATGAGCGCAAAACTTTGGACAGAACATCAATTGAATAGCGTTAACGCCGTTAATAGAGTTAAGGGGTAGGAAGTCAGTCATGTAAGCGAGGGTTACATAAGTCTGTATACAGGGGATGCGAGCTGGATGCGAGAAGCCTACCATATCTGCCGAACCTAGACTTCTCAGCCTCAAAAGCGCTTAAACGGTAGGCATTATCCCCCGCTCGCAAGGAACTTGAGCATTCCATCACATGAGTATGACTAACACTCACCAACGCGTAATAATTCATTTTGTTCACAGTTATCTCAGCCATACTAGGAGACCAAAACAAGAGTGATTTAGGTTGGAGAAGCTGCTCAATACGCGTAACCTAGGGTATCTTACTAGTATTGATGTCGAATGGACCAGTAACCGTAACCTAGCTGATCACTCCAATTAATGGACGATGATCAAAGAGTCAGGATGACCTATCATGTGACCTTTCTTGAGGACCAAAAAAGGTATGCAATATCTAGTCCCTCAAGATATCATGGTACTTACATGTATATCCCCAATCCATGGGCTCTTCCCGGATGGGTCTATAGAGATCCCTGATGGCACTTGCCCTGCTGCTACCGTCAACCGAAAAGGAGCCCAGAAATGGTTCCGCAAGCAGAAATGTTTGCAAAGTTTCGATACGAATATCATCCACCGTGGCCGTGTCCAAGCAGATGATAGACATATTGACAGGTTCAAGGTTTGTGGCGACTGTCTTGTCATTCTGAAGCAGACTTTGACGAAGCTGAGCCGGGTACATTTTCCCCGTAGTGGGATGATCGTAGAAAGTGGCTGCAGTGCTATAAGTTCTGGGTTGCTGTCATCGTCCTGGTCCTTACTGTCATCTTTGGTATCATCCAGTCAGTAGAAGGTGGATTACAGGCATACAAAGCCTTGCGTCCTGGAGGTGGATGCTTCTGCGATCCGGTTCTCATGATCAGGGGAAGGTCAAGATAACAGGCCTCATGTACATAGATTCTCGGCTTCCATGGAGCTTTTGCAGAAAGGTGTGCAAAAATTGGATGTCGTCGTTGTGTTAACCTTGCGGGCTAACGATCGTCGAAGGGAAGGCGCCGGGGAGCTGCCGAGGTGCAGGGGTGACTTGGACCAACAAGTGGGTTGCTCTACCTTCACCGCGTGGCCGATACTGTTCAAAAGCGTACGAACGAAAGGGGCTTCAGCTCAACATAATACATCTCCAGGATTACAGATTGCGAAACATTGCAGGTACAAGCTCCCGATTGCTGTAACTAGCAATCTGTGACTCTGCACCGCCTCAAACTTCAACCACCACCGAGACAGCAAACAAGTAACCATGGAAGACACCGATACCAATCCCGTAGAGGTTTCTCGTGACCTCCGTCTGATGCAAGCCTTCTACGGAACCATCATCCACGCTCTCACGACCACTCAAGTCCAGATCCTTACCAATGCTCTCCTGCTCGTAGGACCAGAGGGCAAGATTTTGCTCTTCAGGGAACACGTTCACAAGTCACAAGTCGCCGGCATCCTCGCCGACTACAGCTCTGGTGTGGGCTCTCTTCGAATTCGCTATCTCGAACGTGGCCAATTTCTCATCCCCGGATTTGTTGATACGCACAACCACGCCCCGCAATGGGCGCAGCGCGGCACCGGCCGTGGAAAGATGCTTCTGCAATGGCTTGAGGAGATCACGTTTCCCCACGAAGCCAAGTTTGCGGACACGGTGTATGCGGCGAAGACTTACTCTCGTTGCGTCCAAGGATTCCTCAGGCAGGGCATCACGACGGCTTCCTACTACGGTAGCGTACATGGCGAGGCCACCAAGATCCTGGCAGAAATATGTTTCGCTATGGGCCAGCGCGCCCTCGTCGGCAAATGCAACATGAACCAGAACGCACCAGCTTCAGTCTGCGATAGCAGTGCCGATGAGTCTCTGTCCGTTACGCGCGACTTCATTGCTCACGTGCGGAAGCTGGACCCGGAATCCAAGGTCGTAACGCCAATCATCACTCCTCGATTTGCTATCTCCTGTGATCGCGAGCTGTTGGCCGGTCTAGGCAAGATTGCAACCGAGAACCCGGATCTTCCCATTCAAACCCACTTCGACGAGGCGGAGGACGAGATTCAACTCACCAAAGAACTTTTCCCTGAGTTCAGTAATGAGGCCGATCTCTACGAGAAGCATGGATTGCTGAATGAACGGTCTATCCTTGCACACTGTGTCTACCTTGAAGCATACGAGCTCGAACGCCTGAAGGAACTGAACTGCGGTATCGCGCATTGCCCGATCTCGAACACCACGGTTGGCGGCTTTATGGCAGCGCCCATTCGCGAGTATCTCCGCCAAGGCCTCAAAGTCGGTCTCGGCACGGACAGTGGTGGCGGCTACTCGTCTTCTATCCTGGATGCCATGAGACAAGCGTTTGTGGTGTCCAAAGCCCGCGAAGTAGCGACGGATGGAGAGGACCCGTGCTTGTCCTTGGACGAGTGCTTCTACCTTGCCACTCTGGGCGGTGCTGAAGTATGTGGTCTTGCGGACAAGGTGGGCAACTTTGCTGAAGGCAAGGAATTTGACGCACTGGAAATCCACACCATTGGTGTTAACGCCGGGATCATCGCACCAGTGGAGGAGGAGGACGGGCCGGAGGTCATCTTCGAGAAGTTCTTGATGACTGGCGATGACAGGAACATCTCGAAGGTCTATGTGCGAGGAAGGACGGTCAAGGACTGAGCGAGCGAAGGTCCATACGGTCTGCGCCGAGCTTTATTCAGTATAAGGATGCTGTAACTCGGGCGGGAAGATGTCGATAGTGTCACCGTTCTCTGAAGGGGGGTTTGATTGTGAGCGACAATACCACTACTCATACTACTTTGATAAACCCTTCGCAACAACGGCACTTGCCCCGTTATGAATTGTGACTTCAGTGCCAGCATAAGCGGCATGGAGGATCTATGTATATATATATTGATTATTTCGCGATGCTCGTTGGACGCCACAGGCTCCCACGCACGCCACGGCCACCAGCCACGAAGAGTTGGGCCCTCCAGTTTTTGGCTGAAGCTCAGAGCGGCTCGTCACCCCTGCTGTTAGACCCTCCCCTCACAAGCGTGCGTCAGCCGGCAAGCTGGCGATCATAATCTAACTTATTGAACACCCCAATGTTTCATCAGACTGCGGAGATGTCGTCGACTGCCCATGCCCGACTGTCCTGATGTACTCAACCACTCACTTTTGAATACTTACACGCCTCACGCTCTTTGACCCTTGCTTTTCATGCCCCCTTCCCAACCCGGCTGCGCGCCAAGCCTTGCTCAACACCACCGCAGCGAATCTGCCCTTCCGCCCGTTTGAGCACCACATTCTTTCATAACCTCCGCGGAGGACTCACCATCATTCGCACCCTGTTTCTACAGCCGTTCATTTGTTCCAGCGTCGCGGCACGCTAAGACATCATGTACACCAAGGTCACCGGCATGCCGACCTCGAGCTGGAGGCGCGACCTTTCATCCGATGCTAGTAGCGTCAAAACCACCTTTTCTTCATGGGACAACTGTATGGACAAGGCCTACTGCAAGTCTGTCATCCTAAGTCTTCGCCGGTAAACCCGAACATCGCGACTGACGTGCTTGCAGATGGCCAGCCATAGCTCTTATCATAGTAGGCGGCCTCATCGCCCTCTCGTTAATATGGTGCTGTGCGCGCTGCCTCTGCTGCGGCGTGGAATGCTGCTGTGGATGCCTGCGTTGCTGCAACGCCTGCTGCCCCAAACCGCGCCGCCGTAGACACCAGCGCGTCGCGTCGCCTCCGCCGACCTATCCCAATAACACCCCGTACCAATCTGCCCCGCCACCGACATACAGCCAGCCAGCCCAGTATGGCCCGCCCGTGCCCACAAAGAACGTCCCACAAGTCGCAGTGTTCGACACGCCGACGAAAAGCGCAAAAATCAACGAGGATGCGCTTCCTCACATGCCGAGTTGGGATCAGGCCACGAGTCGGAGAGTGGAGGAGGTGGTCGAATCTGCTGAACCTGAAAAACCGGGTGATGTTGAGATGTCCCGTCTCGACACAAATGGGCAATCAACAGGACGCTCAACACCGAGGACACCGGGCATGGCAAGTCCCATGCTCGCGAACAGATCCGGAACGCCGATGCGATCCCCCGGCGGCCCAATGCGCTCGCCAATGCCCAACCCTTCACGGTCACCAGGTCCGGATGGATTTCCGTTCCCAAATGTACAGCCGCAACAACCGTCGCCAGCGTTCATGGGCGCTGGGGGTGTGGGTTCTGGGCCATATCATGGAAGCTACCGTGGAGCCCCGTCTCCGGGTCCGCAAGGCGCTTATCGGGCGAGAGGATCTCCTGGTCCACAGCAAATGGGGATGAGGGGATCTCCTGGCCCACAGCAGATGGGGACGAGAGGATCTCCAGGTCCACAGCAAATGGGGTATGGAGGCATGGCCCCGCCCAGACCGCAACAGAACTATCGAGGAACTCCATCTCCTGGCCCGCAGGGAGGATATCGGGGCGTTACAGCGTCAGCACCGGCGCCTTACCGCACTCCCGCAGCCTCGTTTTACGGCAATGACGGCTACGGCCAAGATAACTATGCCCAGGATCCTTACAACCACCAGGACGCCTATGTCAATGATCCTTACGGCACCACACAAGATCACTACGCTCCGGGCTATGCCAGTAACGGCCCTCCGGGCTCTGCAAGCCACGCAACCGGCTACGCGCCGTCAGGCTCTACACGAAATGAACCGAACGTATCAACTGCGCAGAAGCCATACGGCTCTGGCTTGGGACAAGCGCAGTCTCATTCCCCGGTGCAGATGCCTGTGCCGAGCGTGTCGCCAGTACCAGCCTTTGGCTCCGCATATGCCAAAGCAGCCTCGCCGGCCCCAGCTTACGGTACCGCATACAGCAAACCGCCGTCACCAGTACAAGAGTCCAGCGTGTCCCCAGTCCAGCCGTATGGCTCCGCATACAGCAAACCAGCTTCGCCGGCGCCTGAGCAGAGCTTACCACAAGTCCCGGGCTATGGCGCTGCATACACCAAGACGGCGTCGCCAGTGCAAGAGCACAGCGTCTTGCCGGTACAGCCATATGGTTCTGCGTATACTACTGCGGCCGCGACTCCAGTGCATGAGCACAGTGCTTCGCCCGTGCAGCCATATGGCGCTGCATATGCTCGCGCAGCGTCGCCCGCGCAGCCACAGCCTCAGGCGCCGGTGCAGCAAGCACAATGGGTGGAGCATGGCAGTAGCGGGTATGCGGCACCTGGGGGATGGCGTGATGCGTAGAGTCCGGTTTGCGCGGGCAGCAGCATAGGGGAGATGGATATGCCTTCTATTGCGATTGATCTCAGGAGACAAATTCTTTGGAGGCAGGGTGGTGCATAGCGATGGCGTTCTTGGGTGACCCTATGATGCCTGGCCATGTCCAATTCTGATGCCGGACGGTCAAGCTGGCAAAGTCTCGAGATGCGAGTATCCGGTATAGCCGGGGATGTAGGATGCGCATCTCCAGCGTAGGCGGGCTCGATGACTGCATGGATACTTTTTTTCCGTTTCCGTTCCGATTTTCTCTTTTCTTCTTCTTCCAAGATACCCGAGGGCATGCATCTTTATCGCTATTATTCGTGTCTCAGCATTTTGACGAAGGACCATTGAACATCTTATCAATCACGCATCACTTATCTGTTCAATGACCTGAAGTTATGGTTGGCGGCTGCTTCAAAGCGGACTCGGCTGCTTTCAAACCTCTTTTCCAGAGGTTTGCATTGTCGCATTTGTCGCTACCTGTGCAGCCTCGCTACAATCACCGTCTACCACGCAATGAGTTCGCAGCAACGTCGAAGGAGATGCATTTACTGTACAGTACAGTATGTTGTGTCTTTTGTCCGCCGCAATCCATTCGCTCGACGTCGGCCATGATGTTCGCTCCTGCAGGAACAGAGGTCGGACAGCCTATCAGCCATGCACGACGACGCAGCAAAGCGACCCTATCTCTATCTGAGACAATTAAAGTCCTTCGGCATCGCTCTGGCCCGCATCGACGCTTTCCATCTGCAGACCCCACCAAGCCGACATTTGTTGTTGCTCGCTTCCTTCCGGGACCACATCCCCCAGCGTTGGTCATCATTTGTCAGGTCGCACACGTCTACGAGATCAGACCGCCAACATTCGATCCTAAGGTTCCTAATGGAGGGTGAGTCTTGTCGAATCTGCCTTGTCAATGCGGTTGGTATGCAACAGGTAATCCTGGCGATAGCTTGGCTATCACCCACCTGCTCGCCAGGCCAACCATTGGTCCATCGGCCAATAAGTCGCCATACGGAACAACCCATACATACTCACCCATACGTCTCCCCACTGCGCACACCTGCCCAAATGCATCCCGTGCCAGTGTCTCCATATCCGCGGAGCCATGGCGGAGGATGTTTCCTTTCTCTGACTCGCTTCTGGAAGGGCCACGCTGCCACGTGGGTGAGGCCCGCCGATGGGTGGATATTCTTCTTTCCTTATTTTCTTCTGTTGCCGGCGACGCGATGCGCGAATCCTGCGGTGCAGACAAGGACGCCGTTTCTAGACATATGGGCCGGGCTGTTATGGCCAAGGAAATGTGAGACAGGCGTGCGCTCAGCAGTGGAAAGTTGTATGTATATAGAGGTCTTGGTATGCCTCTGATCTTTGCTCGATATAGCTGTTCACTAGTAAAGCTCCTCGTCATACCTAAACATTTTCGCTGTTTACATTATCATGATGTGCTACATCGTACCTGTTCTCGTGGCTATGGGGGCCATGACCAATGCTGCTGCTCTTACTAACACTTCACGCGCTTCCACTGGCTGCTCAATCAACTTGGCGAGTACTTTGACAACTCCTGCTTCTCCCGGCGAGAACATCCTGATGAGTATGCGTCAATCCTAGGCTCAAAACATCAACCGTCGGACGGACGACTAACAGTCCTTGACAGAAACAATGATCAAATGGGACTCCACAACCGGGATGAGCGAATTCATGTCGGTAGGTCAAAAAGGACATCCCTGCCATGTCCTTACCACAAGACAACCCATCACCTGACGCCGCAACTGATTGTGAAACAGACCTACTGCGACTGGAGCAACACCAGCTCGGCGCCCTTCTCCGTGCTCTTCTACGCCAACACGATACCCGGCTATGAGAGCGTCGCGGATCTCGAGAGCGTTCTGGACACGTGGGTGGGCACGTGGTTGGTCTCCGATACGGCGACGCCTTCGAGTGGCGTCGTTGGCGACTACAACGTCACCAGCGTCGAATGCTCTTGAGGTTGCTGAAATTCGGGTGGGCGAAATGTAAGGCCGATGAAAAGGGAATTTGCCAGGAGATCAAAAACGTGCGTTGGAGTTTCGGGCGACTAAAAGTAGATTTACGGATATTTCATTGCTTGAATCTACACTCGTCATGGTGTTCGTGACAATGTGCGTCGGTGTCAACTTGGTGGAGCAGGTATAGCTCACGACAGCATGGTAACATTCATCGCACATGCTGATGGGTCGACTCCAAAAGCACCGATATGGCAATTTCGGCTTGCTTCAACCTCCTGGAAGATTGAGGTTAGCTAAATCCAACAGCGCCAACATAATTCGTGACACCGGCTTGCTTCAAGCTCCTACCGAATCTGAAGTACGCCAACTTCAACAGCACCAAACAGTGACTTAGGCTTGCTTCGACCTCCTGTGCGGCCACCCTTTAACCGCCTTCGATAGCTCTAGAGATAAGACAGGCTTGTTTCGACTTCCTGTAAAACTCGTAATGGGCTGACTTCGACGGCACCGTAGTGGTACAGAACTGCTTCAACCTCCTATCCAGCTACTGTTTAAACGCCTCTGACGGCACTGGAATCGCAGTATTGACTTACTTTAGTCATCTATACAATGTCTACTAGACAGCCTTCGGTAGCACCGAAACAGTAGTACAGGGTTGCTTGAAATCCTTTTATAAGAATGTTGTTGTTGTTGTCTTGAGAACGCTCGGTAGATCGTCCGATGTTGGTGGAAGCTGCTCCGTTGAAAGTGAGGAGGGTAAGTCACAAACGTCGATGCTGTGGAGAAGAATGCCGTCTGTCACGTCTTCGACTTCGAATCCAATTCATCGTGTCAGTAAGGAAGCTTTGAACAAAGACATTGTCTGCGCCATGGGCGAAACTCCGAACAATGGTCGCCTATCTCAGCTAAGATCTTGACAGTGCCAATGTTTCGAAGACAAGTCAGCCAAAAATGGGTGTTCACACAACAATGCGCTGTGAAAGCGCCTGTCTCATGATTGAACAATGCGGAATGACCTAGAATATAACCGGCCTCGATCATGGTAGTGGGATGGCCATCGACAGAAACCAAGCTTATCAGCAACACAGCAAACACAACACTCTTCAGAATGAACCCTACAGCAAGAGCATTCGCCATTGTCGGTGGCTTCGTTGCCGCAATCGCCTTTCTCGCCATCCTCGGAGGCTGCGTGTCCCGATGCATGAAGCGTCGCAAGTACCATTCTCAGAGAGCCCATGCCGACCGCTATGAACATCGCAGGCGTCAAAATGAAAGGCACAGGTTCGGGGCTCGCGAACGCGACCTCGAGCTCGGTGAGGGTTGGACTAACATCGACTTGCACGAGATGCCCAAGGCTCCTAAGGCTGCCCGGACTGCTGTACCTGGCGTCACGTTCCCGATGACAGGCGCGCAAGGCAGGACGCCATCCGCGTGGGAGAGGCCCGTTAGATTGCCACAGCCGGCTATCTCGCGGTACCCTCGCACAGGAGCGCCGAACTATCGTTGGCATTATCCCTCATGATCGGTGAGCTCTGAAGACACCGGCATAGACAATGGTTTGTAAAAGGTATGTTTTTCGTAGACAGTCTGCTTTTCCGTTGAGAATCTGATTTCTGTTGATCCTAGAATTAAAATTTGAGTCTTTTTTGTAAACCCCTTTTTGCAAGCAAACGTGAAGTCCAACAACTTCGGCATCATGTCTGAAGTCTTCATTGCATCGTGATAATTGCAGACTCGGAGTCTTTGTCGGATTTCCAGTTTCCTTTAGAGTTGGACTTAAGACATCTCGTGCCTCGTTTCCGGTGGGTCACGACAATCTCCGTAGTCGATTCGGTGCTCTCCCAATCTCTCTCCATTAAGACTGGGGTTATAGATACGTTTCCATTGCCCAGAATTCGACATTGATATCCACCAGTGATGGAGAATATCCCGGCTTTCGTAGGAAATTAATTCTCGGCAGTACCTCGCGCTACTGGCTTGCTCTTCACACTTACCCAACAGCACATTGGCGGTGGGGGCATAGGCCAGTGTAGTCCTTTCGCTTGTTGCCTCGATGCCCAAGTCGGTTTGCACCAGTCCCACGCGTTTCATTCGGCATGACCGGCAAGCCTTATTCTTTGCGGACAGCGGCGCAAAGTAGGCACCGTAAGTGGCAGTATTGAAAGATTCGTGCAAATTGGTCATGTAACCACTCAACGTTCTGAAGGGCCGGTTCCGTGCTTGGCTTGCCGAGACTCGACCTCCGCAATCTTGGTTTCCAGGTCTTTCTTTTGTCTGACAAGGTGGCCCTTTGTCGATTCCATCGCCGCTATTCTGTCTTCTAAGCTAGCTTCAACTCGCGCTTTCTGGACCTATTATTCAATGAAAGCGGATCAGCTATGGACGGATCCCATATGAGGAGCGATGCATATCCGACGCATCGTGATGGGTCACAGGAACGTCGAAGTGGTACCTGTTCGTGGTCCTGCCGCGTCTTCAACTCGGCTCCATAGAGAGCTCCAATAGCGGTAACGGCAGTGATAGTTCCAGTATAAAGCCAGCGTCGGACAGTCTGCCGTGACATAGTCTTCAATTGCGAATTAATGCGCTGTGTGGCTGAGGAGTGTGGTCGGAGCTGGAGGACTGCCAGTGCGCAGACCTAAAGCCGGGGGAGCAACGCCAAGACCGCGGAGGGGCATCTCTAGCTCCAGCTCTCCGACCAACACCACCTGGTAAACAAACACCATACATCGAAAGCTCAACGACAAACAACCGCTATTCTGTACCGTCGAACGCCTCAAGAATACACGGGTATGTCGAGCTATCCGCGTCCGCAAAGCACCGGCCCCCGCGCCAGCACGATGCCGTCGTCGCAGAAGTCGCGCCAGCTGTCTCACCTCAACGCGCAGCTTGCGCAACTCACGGCCAACATATCTGACCTGGAAAACCTGATGAGAATGACCGCGGTTCAAGCGGAGAGCATGCGTGGTCTTGGTGGTTACAGCGGTGGGATGTAGGTCACTGGGAGTCTATGCTCTATCGTGTCGCAAGATGCGAGAAAAGCGATGCCTTCTGCAAAATTTTGGTGAAGCGAGATTTATGCATGAGGCTGACGAAGTAATTTCAGGTTCATGGCCGCCAGTAAAGTTCTCGGAGAGGAGACGGTCAGCGGCGGTGGCGGCCAATCCTCCGCTCGTGACAAAAACGGATCCTGAGCTATCACAGCCCGGCTCGAAACACCAACATCACAAATACCCCCTCTGTGTGTACTGAAAGGAAAGACGCCAAGACGCAACCCAAGCCGTGCCACTGGCGCTTTCCCCGACCTTGACCGCATTCCTGAGTTACCCGAAAAGGTTCTATCGCGCGACACTTAAGCATCTCACACGCCATAGGACCAAGGGACATGATCCTCCATCGATGAGCCCGAATAGCCGGTGAATACCTTATCAGGACCATGTCAGGTGGTGAAGGTGCGTCCCGAAGAGCTGGGACAGCGTCAAATGTCCGGGCAAGGAACTGGCATCACCTGCATATCGTTTATCTCTGAACCCTTGCGGGAGATACACCTTTGTTTCGAAAGGGGGATTTGAGCTGTTCTACACGAAAATATCACCTTTGCCAACATGGCAAGAAGTCTCGTGCGCCTCGCCAAATCAACGTCCGTCATCTCACACGTGGTACCTGACCATGGCTTTTGTCCCTGATTTCCATTATCAATTTTATGTAACTTTAAAAGCTTAGCCATGTGCCAGCGCGCAACTGCACCCCACAGGCGCCACTAACGCGGGGAAACTCATTCACTAGTGGGACAGGGTCTGATGATGGGACGACAGAGCGGATCCATCTCCAGGCTTATCATTGCCCACATGCTCGCAACCCGCATTTCTTTCTTCTCCGCGAATCCTGAGAGCCAACTGGCGATCTCAGCATCATGTGGCTACGCATAGCTTTGGTTCCCCACTTCTTCCTCTCCCTCAGTCAAAGTAGCTCGAGCAAGGTGCGTGTTCGGAGGGGAAGCCAGTGACAACAGGATAGAAGACCGTATGACACAATGAACATTTCCATTCCAGTCAAAGTTCTGCCGGCTGTGATCAAGTCTCTCCGTCCGATGCGCACAAAGGGCTGCTGTCTGATGCGCGCCATTACTCGTTGCTCCTTTAGCAGATAAGGTCTTGCGGTTCTGGGTCTAGATAGGAAGCTGAGTATCACCGACACGGCCCTCAGGATGGCGTAAGGCTCTGCAACACCCCTGTGACAGCACCGCACTGCTGGATCCGGGGCGTTCCAGGTGAGCTGCGGACAGATGGCAACAGGCGGCCTAATTGGCAGAGATGTGCGTGCGATTGTGGCAATCCGGGCGGATACACGCGTGGCAGCGACTTATCACTTGTCTAAGCCGCGACGAGGCCGCGACGAGATAACGCTATCTCAAGGAGATCTTGTAAATCTGCGTCCGGGGCGTGGGAGCACTGAGCCTGAGCGCTATATAAGTAGGTGATGGCAGCCCGTTTTCGTGAGGTCGAAAGCCGAGGCGAGACGCTGGATGGCGTCTGGAGGCTCGCCAGCAGCGGAGGAAAGAGACCACGAGGACGAACGACAGCACATACCGCCGGCCCCGGAATCATCACTCACCAGGACGCTGGACTTTTTTTCTTTTTTTGCACGGCCACTAGAGGCATTGCTCGAGCAGTCCAATAATTCTGCCACTCCGGACTGCGTCGCCGGCACAACCACGGGAAACAGCATCGTCGAGCAAAAGTCGAGCTTCGCCTTGGCTTTGGGGTCGTGTCGCGTTTACAATCTCCTCGACTCGCACGCTGGCCCGCCAACGCAGCAGATGGCCGGACACGCGAGCACCTCGGCGCTATCGACTTGTTATTCCCACGAGCGCGCTCGATCAGGCATCGGCAACGGTCGTTACGGATTATCGTGTGTTTCGGGGCTGTTAAAGCAGCCGGGCGGACATCAACCTAATGACCAAGGACGGCCAAGCTACCGGTTCAGACGAGGATCGGCTTCGCCCACCGCGTTGAAGATTCCAATAATCGCCCCCCGAGGAGGAACGTCATCAGGTCCGCTGGGCCCAAGGGAGCGCGGGCGGGCGCAGCGCACGCACAACCTCACAGGCTTCCCCTCTCTCTCTCTCTCTCTCTCTCTCTCTCTCTCCAACGGCGGCGCCGCGCATCCCACCACGGAGACTAGGACGGTCAACGCCTCGCCGGCCGCTGCAGCAAGCGAGATCGTGAGACGCAAGGCCGCGGCCCCAGCACCGCTGCATCCATCTCCGCTTGAGGCATCCCGCGCGCCCTCAGACTGACTAACGTCAAGTTACGCCCCGGGCCTTGTGCCTCTTGTCCTGGCCGCTGCGGAAGGCGTCCTCAACCGCGGACCTGGGAGTGCGGATAGGCCGGCCAGCCGGCCGTGACGTGACTCGGCGGGCGCCGCGTGAGAGCATTGGGCCAGAGTGCGATCGGACCTTCGTTGGCTGCGGATGAGGCGGTTGGGTCCAGGGCATCGCATCGTCTGCCCGTCGGCCTTTGCGCCCTATTGACAGGCGGCCAGAGGAGAGAAGAAGCTACGAAAGGCGCGTCCTCGAGTCGACGAGCGTGTGTCGTCTTGGCTGGTGGCTACGGATTCCACAACAGTACAAGGCCCCCAAGAACGAGCAGAGCCGAGCCCGGGCGCGATATACAGCTTCCATCCGGAGAGGAGGTTGCATGCACGTCGTATGCAACACCAAGGCCAGCGTCGTCCCTTAATGCCTCTCCATGCCTGCAATATCCGCTCCCCACGCGGGCGAGTTCATATAACGCCGCCGCACGCGTCTGACTTCTTCAGTCGCCGGTCGCGCCGTCGATCCTGGGCCTTGGGGTGTGGCTTGCTGGCTGATCCCGACCGGCCGTCCTCATATCTCACAGCCATGCTCGCTGGGCTGCGACTCGCTCACAGGCTGGCAGACGAGCCAGGTTGCGGTGTTATTGGATCTTCGCTTGACTTTCTGCGCCAGGTCGAGCAGCATGGGATGCATGCGCAGCATGTGATAGTGTAGTAGGTGAGACCCACTGGGCAAATGCGGTAGAGAGCAATGCGACCGCAACCTGGCCCCTCCCGCTACAGGCGCGTTCCGCCACATGAGCGTTGCACCGGTAGGGAAGATCGTTGGCGAAAGGGCAGCACGGAGCAGGCGTTCAACCTGGCTCACTGCCGACGTTTGAATGCCCGTCGGCCCACGGCAGGTACAGCTCTCAACATGCACGAACAGGTCGGAGAATGGAGAATGGAGATTCGATGTCCTCCTTTTGAGATTGTTGCTCTCAAAGTGACGCTGTGTCGACCCGCACCTGTCTCCAGAGTTCGGATGGGAGAGGAGTGCTTGCGCGCGGACCGAGACGGTGCCACGCGACTGAAGTCGCACTGATGAGCGGACCGTTGCTCGCGCGAGTGGAGCTGATCTCGAGTGCCGCTTGCTGCTTGCTGCTTGCTGCTTGCTGCTTGCTGCTTGCTGCTTGC
>ML978775.1:0-32720 GCA_010015785.1 Saccharata proteae CBS 121410
TGTGTGTGTGTGTGTGTGTGTGTGTGTGTGTGGATTGGCAGATTGGAGGGCTGGATGTGCGGTGGGGATGTTGAGCTGGCGCGAGGAATAAAGCGAGTTGCTTGTGTTTACTAGTGGTGATGCCGGAGCGGCCAATGACGTAGGGTTGTTCGGGCGAAGGCTGACCGCAGCATCGTTCTCTGGAGCTGGACTGGGAGCTTGCGATGTGGGTTTCGTCGTGCTGACTATGTTCTTTCCGGGACATTTCTACTACTTCGAAATTCTTTGTCAGGCCGTTGGTGGTCGGAACAGGTACTGCAGGCCCAGCTGGTCGTGGCCGCACGCACTTCGACCTCCCAACCTCGTCACTCGGGCTTACTTCGAAATTCTGACAATGGAACGGGTTTTTAGTTCTATGGTTCATGGGGGCATTCTAGACTTACTTCAGTAACATGTGGGAGCTTGGTGCAGAGCTTGCTTCAAGATAGGTGAAAGTGTACTTGCGACTTGCTTCGAATGCTAGACTACATTAATTACTTTATAATCCGTATTTTCTAAGTTTTCTCCAACAATCAACTGTTAAATGGGTTGTGTGGTGTAGGGGTTAGCACTCCAGATTTTGACTCGCACTCAATATTCTGGTGACCTTGGTTCGATTCCGAGCACGACCTATTATTTTGTCTTTTTGCCCTTTTTTGCTCGGCTAGACAATACCGGCAGATCACGCTTTTGAATTCCGAACACCTGGGTTTGATGTGGGTCTCTGCCCTCGGCACGCGGGAAAGGCCCGGCCCCGCTAGAAGAGATTTGGACTCGGGACTCGGGACTCGGGACTCGGCGACCCCAGCTTATGGACCCTTCGCGCCCCCTAGATAGACCGGCATAACATCCCACGACACTTCTCCGTCCGCATATCTCCTGCTGTTCACCATTACTGCTTTTTTGTTCGATTGCACCTACATCCGTTGGCTGGACCGAATTGTGTAGTAGAAGCAAATCTGTATGTCCTCTGCCTGCACAAACCCGCGGTTCCTGGACTCCTGATGGATCTCCTTCCTGTCAATGCCAAGACTGACATCCGTCAGTGACGGGTTCCCCGTACGTGCCTGCCCCCGGCTTAAGCTGGATTGCTCGCATCCCGACGGCCCGCATCTCATTCCGTATTGCTAGTGCTGCCCGGCTCCCCCGCAACTGTCATCTTGTCACTCGCCGTAGCTCCCCTCTCATTCCAGTCATGAGCCCGGATACCTACGTCGATCCGGCGCTCACCCGTCCGGACCTGCTCGTGCTCCAGAGATTGCTGCACGACAACGAGATTGCCGAGAAAGGCGCTGGGCCAATAGGAGGAGGGAAGACGCAGGCAGAAGATGAGAAGCACGACTCTGCCATTGGTACTCCAAGTTCGAATAGCCCGCCAGGCTCACCTAAGCAGTCCGAATGTATGGTCTTTTGATCAGGTCTCCGTTCCACCTTAGCCAGTAACTGACGGACACAGCGCCTGCCATTACCAAAGAGCTTGCTGAGAAGATTCCCCTCGATGATGGATCCACCATTGAGACTCTGAATGCTCTGAACAACCCCAAGCATGCCGAATTCGAGCCTACGATATTCGTCTTATGGGACCTGAAAGACATCAACCTACCTCCCTTCCTCAACGACTATGTCCTCCAGCCCTACATCCGCTGGGCACGTCGCACCGTCCGTGTCGAAACGGACGTGGTAATGTTGACCCATCTCATCCTCTACTTCACCACAAGCGTCCCCTCAGCCCTGTACCTCTTCCACAACTTCACCTACCCGCACGCCATCCTCCACTGGATCATGCAGTCGTACTACGTCGGCACCTACAACCTGATGATGCACCAACACATCCACATGCGCGGCATCCTCGCCAAAAAGTACTGGCTCTTCGACCAAGCCTTCCCCTACCTGCTCGACCCGCTCTTCGGCCACACCTGGAACACGTACTTCTTCCACCACGTCAAGCACCACCACGTCGAGGGCAACGGACCGGACGACCTCTCCTCGACCATCCGCTACCAGCGCGACGACATCTGGAACCTGCTGCACTACATCGCCCGCTTCTTCTTCTTCATCTGGTTCGACCTGCCTCTGTACTTCTTCGGCAAAGGCAAATACGTCACCGCGCTCAAGGCCGGCGCCTCGGAAACTGGCACCTTCGCGCTCTGGTACGTCCTCGGCTCGCGCGTCGACTTCCGCGCCACCCTCTTCGCCATCATCATCGAGTTCGTGTTGCTGCGGATCGGGCTCATGGTCGGGAATTGGGGCCAACACGCCTTTGTCGACGAGATTGAGCCGGACTCGGATTTCAGGTCCAGCATCACGCTGATCGACGTCGCCGTAAGCCTACCCCCACCACCCCCCTTTCCACCACCACCAACAAACTCATCACTGACAATCCCCTTTTTGTGTCTGTCCAGAGCAACCGCTTCTGCTTCAACGACGGCTACCACACCTCGCACCACCTGAACCCCCTCCGCCACTGGCGCCAGCACCCCGTCGCTTTTCTGAAGCAGAAGCAGCAGTACGCCGATGAGCACGCGCTCGTCTTCCGCAATATCGACTACATCTTCATCACCGTCCGGCTCATGATGAAGGACTACATGCATCTGGCCAAGTGTCTGGTGCCGATTGGGGACGAGCAGAGGGCCATGACGATGGAGGAGAGGGCGGCCATGTTGGAGACGAAGACGCGGCGGTTCACGGAGGAGGAGATTAGGCGGAAGTTTAAGACGGGGTAGAGGGGGAGGGGTTGGGGTTGGATGGATGCAAGGTGGTGGGGGAGGGTGTGTGGTTGGTTGATTTGGCATCTGAGGGAGATGGTGGGCGAGGATGATGTTGTATGATGCGTGTTGCGCTTGTTCCAAGAAAATCGAAAGAATCGTATCGCGTGGCTTGGTTTCCGTCCCTTTCTTCTGTGCATCCGTTGCACAAGTCATCATCGAGCGATGACGGTAGAAACAGTGTTGTACTTCGACCGGAACACGATCTCCACTCCTCGAGCAGTAGCACAACAAGACATCATAGCAACCACTCCACCATCACGTGGCATGCTCCCATCGCCATCAGATCCCCATTCCCAACTTTCAGCCACTGGCTCAGCTCGCTCCAGTGGGCTGCCAAGACGACATATCCAACAGTACCTCTTCAAAGCGCAGGGTCCATGCACGTCCATCGCGCGCACGAAGAAGCCGAGCGGGGAGAGCGGGCGGAGCAGCGAGAGCGATTTGCTTGTTTCCAGTGCGTGTGCATCACGCCAACATCCGCCGCGGTCTCGGGTACGAGTACACGTGTGACGGGCCACTGGTCCCGCCGTCTCGGAACCGTGTTGCTGGTCGTCGAAGTGTTGGTGGAGCTCGAGGGGGTGGAGAAGAAAGGAGCCGAATAGTCTGCAGTTGGGGCGGAGGGGCTCGTGGCCATTGTTGTTGACCTGAATGGCGGAGACTGATGGGTAGGAGTGGGATGGACAATCAGAGGTTTGCTGCCACGGTGCGGTGTTTTTGCGGCCGTGGGCCGGCGTTGAGTTGATGGAGGGTGGGGGCGATGTTATTCCTGGTGATGGGGCTGGACGAGCGAAGGCAATCCAATCCGCACAAGTCGTGGATTTCGTGAAGGGCGTGATGACCATCCAACAGCCTTCAGCGTTTCATGTTCCAGAGGATCGATCCCGTTGTCGCGAGTCCTCGTGCCAAATCCCTGCCATCACCACAGGCAGGAGAGTCTCCGGGCCCCAAGAGTAGTTTCTTCGAGAGAGGGTTTTGCCTTGTCCCCATAGCCTTTCCACATGCTGCCTGTCGCGGTAGCCTCCTTTTCTTGTTCTCAAACTGTGCGGTTGCTCAAGAGCCGTGAGACAGCGGCCGAAAAGGGTCCATGTTCAATAACATGGACGGATCCCACCACATCATCGAATCAGGCCCGTTCAAAGCGTTGGCATTTTCCATCGTACCGCTGCTGTCCAAGGCTAGAAGTACTGGCTCTGTCTCTGGGATTGTGAAACTGTCGACAAGCCAATCTGCAGCCTTTGAGGGCCATTGGATCGAAGTGGTCGGGATAGGAGCCGGATCGTTATTCTCGGTGGTGTCTTGATTTAGGTAGGTTGGAGTGTCCCATGCAAAGTCTGCGGAGTTGTCTGTGGATCTTTGTCGTTTGGGGGGTATTAGTAGTTCAGGTTCCAACGTCGGGAATTGACCCGTTTGCGTGCCGTCTCGAAACAAATAGACGTCTTTCTGTAATCCTCTTCCAGTATCTTCCGGTAGCACTGACACTTCCCTCTTTCTCTTCTTCCCACTCTCATCCCGATCATTCCTGCTACTACTCTCCACCGCTCTCTCACCCACTTCATCCACAACTTCCGGCACACCCTCAAAGTCAAACCCACAAGCCTTCACCGCATCTATAATTGCCCTCATATCTTTCTCATCAACAGGCTGTCTCACCAGCTTCCGCATCTGCTTCAGCGCCTCCACAAGCCGTCGCTGGTTCGCTTCCATGCTCTGAATGTACTCCCTGGCCGCGGCTTTGGGATCCGAGGGCCCGTCTCTTTTGGACACAACGCAGACGACATGGTCTTGCATGCAGCGGAGACATGGCACGTCGCAGTCGCACTGTAGGGTAGTTGTTGGTTGACCAAAACAATCAACATCGCTACACGAGGGATCAGTTCTCTCGGTGTGCCTTTACTTTCTTCATCCGGCAACGGTCACATGCTTGTTTGACTCGGGAACCCCTCTGGTGATGCTGCTGAGTCACGGCCAACGAACCATTGGTAGCGGCAGACGGCTCAACTGGAGGAGGATGAGATGTGGGCATGATGAGGAACATGGCTTGACATTCGTGTAGTATCTGACGGTGAAATCTTCAGTGGCGACCTCACGAGTATTTATCGAACGGGTATATCTGAGTAGGCGTCTACCACGGGGGCCGTGTGAGGTTTGGAAGCCGCCGCTGGGACTCCTGGAAGGATCAGCAGCCGATAGATACTAAGGGCCCCTCTCGGCAACGTCATCCCGTGGGGAACGGCACCATCCGCAAAGCTTGTGAAGCTTATGTCAGTTACTTCCCCAAAACCGGTAGCATGGCTCCCTGTCTAGACCGTTAGAGCTTCACATCATGGACCGGACGCGCGTACGTTCTAGCTCCTATCATTAATAAACCTCTCTCTGGTGATGCAGGCGGTTGGTGAGGCATTATTTCCCTACTCCGTGTTCGAACGCCAGAACTAAGGATGTGGACGGCCTGGGAATACCAATGGGTTTATGCCGCTTCTGCCAGCGTGAGACGATGACCTGGGTTGCTATCTCGGATTCGCTTCGCTTTTGATTAAGGTACGGCCATGTTGGGCCTTGAGTGACATCTTCTTCCAGCCCTCTAGCCCAATAGGACGCACTACCAGAACTCTCCCGAGCTCTTCTAGACATTATTCACATGATATCCAAGTCTTCGTCTCCTTTTCCTTCCATCATACCACGCAGGCCAGCGCGTGAGCATTGCCGGTCCAAAGCAGCGGCCCCATGATAACGACCAGCAGCATTACTCCAGCAGCAATGCTCGTGAGCCCGTAGAAGTAGGCATGTTTTCTTTCCAGCCCTTTCAACTCCACAGCCCACGTACTCACGGTCGTCAAGCAGCCACAGAAACCATCAATGACTCCTTCCAGCACCTGGCAGCCAACACGGCCCCCGCCAATAAGACCAGAGCCCAGCCGCGCGTGCTGCAAGTCCCAACACATCCCAATGACCGCAGTGCCGACGATGTTGACCGCAAACGTGCCCATGGGAAAAGCCGCAAACAGGCCGTTCAATCGTAATGAGGCGAAGAACCGCAAGAAGCAGCCCAGAGGCGCAAAGACGAGCGCGAAGATGGCCTGACCCCGCCACGTTTCTTGCGCCCACGATGTTCGAGATCCAGCTGCTGGTCCGCCAGGTCTGTCTGGGGGCCAGATCGCCATGAACACGGCGCCAAGCCAGATACCCCATCCAAGAAGCACCACTGCTGGGTCGAGCACACGCCGAGCGCCGATGCTCGAGACTTTGGACTTCAGGGGATCCATGAACATGGCCATATGCGCACCGACGATGAGCGAAGACATGCTTAGAGAAACCTCGATGAAGATGACGCCGAGGAGGGCCATGACGCTGTACCCATCATTCCTTGGATACGGCGTCGCGATGTCGTTGCTCAGATCATTTGCCATGGCCAAGAACGAGTCGCGCATGAAAGACGAGAAGCTTGTCAACGAGCCGCAAAACCCAACAGTCAGACCAATGTAAAGCGGCACTGTTTTCTTCGCCGCGTTGTGCGTCCTTTGCGCTTTCGTGATGACAGGCTCGCTGATGCTGGTGCGATCATCAGCCTCGCTGCCTTCGGGTGTTTGGAGTCCTTTCTGCGCGGATGTCATGGCGTTGTTCCATTCGCGCTGGAAGAACATGCGGTCCTCGGACAGGTAGCCCATGATGAAGCAGCCTGCTACGTTGGCCCATAGCTCGGTGGGTAGGAACGGGCTTCCGGGATAATCTGTCAAGGTCTGGAGACCCAAACGGGCGAGCGTTCCCAGGATAGAGAAGAAGACCAGATATGAGGATACGTAGAGTTGCTTCAAGTAGGCTTGCATTCTCTGTTCTTTCTCCGAGGGAGTTCTGTTCTTCGCACTGGTGTCGGCCTGTGGGTTCTCCTCGTTGCTGGCAGCCCATCTAGCTTCTTCGAGGTCGTGTCGTTGGTAAAGTCCAGCATTCCCGGAGTCCTCAACCGGCGGTGGCCCTCTAACTTCGTCGAGGTTGGAATATCCGTTGAATCTCGAACTCTGGTTTTCCGCGCCGTTTTCGTAATAACTCCGAGAC
This sequence comes from Saccharata proteae CBS 121410, assembly GCA_010015785.1. Classification (NCBI taxonomy): domain Eukaryota; kingdom Fungi; phylum Ascomycota; class Dothideomycetes; order Botryosphaeriales; family Saccharataceae; genus Saccharata; species Saccharata proteae. The sequence continues at coordinate 6,837 of ML978775.1, forward strand.
GTTTGGGACTCGCTCGTTTCGTCCGCCATTCCTGTTCCCCTTGCGGCCTGGTCGCCATGTACCGACCCGGCAAACCTGTCGAACTCACTCAGCTCATAGGCGCTGTAACGTTCGTCCTGATGCGGAGCACCCTCGTGCCACCCATGGCCGTTGCCACCGGCGCTCATGCTGGGCGACTGGTGGTTAGGGCGCACTGGAGCGTACATTATCGCATCCTGGAACCCCGATGCGGCAGCGCACGCAGATTCTTCGTCGTCCGGATGATGTCGGGATATGAGGGCCGGAGTGTTGATGCAGTGGGCTACAGTACAGTATAGGCCCGGTTCCCCAGGCTCCCTATCATCACACGGGGCCCATGATGATCAGAATCTTATCGCTGTGCGCGCATACGAGCGACGGTGAAGTTGTCGGCGACGTCGGCGGATAACGCGAGTCAGCTAACTTAACTACACCTATCACTCTTAGCGCATCCAACCAGCCCGACTAGTAGACCTTGTTGATCCCAACTTCATGCCTATCGCAACCTTTCAACATTGAACGGGTACAGTATGTTTGTTGTTTTTCAGTCCAAGTTAGTAAGCTTATAATGCCATGATCACACAAACAATTCATGAGCACTGTATATGATTTCTTGATCTTTCACATTGTATATCACAGATGCCCTCTAGTTGGGCTTTAACACAACTAATAGTACAGCCATCAATGCTGCGCCAGCGGCCGCGCCCTGCAGCGCCGCACTCGTGACATCGACTTTGCGCATCGACACCGCGCGCTCGCTGAACAGATCCCTGACGTAGCTACGAGAGCTCTCGTACAGGGCTGAGATGTACTCGCGCGAGAACTCGGGCGGCGGAAGTGGATGGAGTGCAGCAGCTGGTGAGTTCTCTGCGCTGGCAGATTCTCCTACGGGTTCAGACGCAGGTGATGATGACTCGGCGGCAACGGGTGCGGCAGCGAAGATGGATGGTTCGAGGCCAGATGTATCTGACTCGATGATCATACCGATTCCGGTCTCCTCGTCCCTGTGCAGCACTTCCATTTCTTCCAAACTGAAATCAGTAGGATCAACCGCCTTGTCCACCTCCTTCTCTATCTGCTCCGTTGACACCGGCTTCGCTGCCTCAATCAGGGCCTCGACCTCTGCCTTGACAGGCTCGTCTACAGAAGCAACAGGTGCTTCAGCTGGGGCAGCAGCAGCGACTGCTGTCGCAGGAACGGCGTTATTCTCTTCCAGCGCATTCCTGATTTCCCGTACCATCCTCCTCCTTCGCCACGGCTCCATGATGACCAACTGAACCAGTAGCAGCAGAATGTTGACTCCCATCAGTCCAAAAGTAACCCACGTGCTGTTGCGTCTGATAGTGTCGCTCCAGATCTGCTCCTCGTGGTACTGCGTGCGCTCCCGTTTCTCAAGCTGTGCGCGAGCTTCTTCGAGTGATCGCTCCTCGGCGACGACGGTCTCCTTGGCGGTGCGCACGGCTTGTTCATTCAAGTGTTCTGAGCGGATGAGCGACATGTAGCGTTCGAGGTCGGCGGCGGACCATGAGTGCTTGCGCTCGAGGAGGCCGACGACTTCTTTTTGAGAAGAGGATTGCTGAGCCAAGGCTTCGTCGACGGCGGCCTTGGCATCTTTCACGCGCTGGCGGTGGGACCGGACGAGACTTTCTGTACAAATGTTAGATTTGGGCCGCCCGCGATCGGTGGTAACTGGCCACTCTACCTTGCTGTTTGATCTCTTTCCTCAAAGCCTCAATGCCTGTATAGTCGGTTCCAGTGTAGTGGTTGAGCTTCTGCGTTGCCGTCGCAAGCTTCGGGAGCAACTCGTCCAGCCATGCATTGAACTTCTTGTGTAGCTTATTCCTTTGACTCTCCCAATGAGAGGGGAGCTGGTCCTTTGGCGCCGGTGTCACGGTGGGATGCTCTACGTTGGGCTCAGCAGGCTTCGATGTGTCTGGACTGGAGTTCTGTGCTTCGTTTTCCGGGGGAGTTAGTGGTATCGAGGGGGTCTCATTTGCCTTGGACTCGTCCGATTTGGCTTCGTCCGGTTTGGGTACTTCGGGTTCCGGAGGAGGCATAGCTGTCGTGGAAGCTTTTGAAGTCTGCTCGTCCGCCTTTGGCACCTCATGCCCAGGCGGCGGCGGCATCGGTATCGCGTATGACACTGCATCTTTCTGAGTCTCGGATGCGGTGCTAGACTGCGACTCTTTGGGGTCCACAGGGTCTTTCTTGACGTCGAGCAGCCGTGACGACGAGGTCAATTGGCGTGCAGAAGCAAACACGAATGATGCCGTCGAGGGCGCATTCCTCCTACGCGTAGCCGGACGGAAGCCCGAGAAGACACGCAGCTGGCACTGGAGGCATACTGGCTTCGTACCAGAGGCTCCGAGAAAGGAGCGGCGGGCAGCCGGAGAGAGGATTCCGGAGGAGCTCAAGGCGGCATGATCGGTAATTGAGCGAGCGGCATGCTTCAAGACCGGTCGCATCTCCTCTCGCGTAGGGTGGCAGTTGGGGTCGGCGGGATGCTTGGCTGCTGGCACAGAAGTTCGTCTCCTCCGTCACTCCGCTGGCAGCTCGACGGAGAGCAGAGAGGCTCGGCGACTTGGCGCTCCGACACGGAGCTTCGACCAGCGCGTTACAAGTGTGACGTGAGAGCGGCCGGGGGCATGATGGGCGACCCCACGTTGGCAGATTGTGTGGTGGTGGCGGCCGGGGCGGTTGCGCAACTCTCTCCTTCTGTTGACCGCTGTGCAGTAAATACATTGTCGCCCGCTATATTTCTCTCTCCTCCAGCCTAGCTCCCCTCTACACACTCTCCACCCTTCAATCCGCCAATATGTCTGCTCCCGACCTCTCGGCCATGCAGTCAAACCCCAAGTTCATCTTCTTCACGGACTTTGATGGCACTATCACCCTCCAAGACAGTAGGTAACCTTTCGCCAAACTATGTTATGCGCTTCACGTGCGCGGAGCTTCAGCCTCGTCCCAAACATCATCTTCGAACACAAGCTGATAAAGTCCACAGGCAATGACTTCATGGTGTGTGCTTGCGCAAGTCTCGAATATGACTAGAAATTGACATCCTGCAAGACCGACAACGTTGGATTTGGCAAGCCCCTTCGGCGCCAAGGCAACATGGACACGCTCGAAGGCAGGAAGACCTTCAGAGAGTCCTTCAAGGAGATGATGGACAGCGTCAAGAAGCCGTACAACGAGTGCATCGACTACCTCGTCAGCAACATCAAGTTGGACCCCTACTTCAAGGAGTTTTTCCAGTGGTCTCTCGAGAACAACGTGCCCGTCGTTGTCCTCTCATCCGGCATGGAGCCCATTATCAAGGCTCTGCTCGAGCACCTCGTTGGCCCTGACTACACCAAGATGCAGGTCGTGGCCAACAGCGTCCGCGCCAGACCTGGCAAGACCATCAACGACGAGGGCGGCTGGGAGATTGTCTTCCATGACGAGAGCGGATTCGGCCACGACAAGTCGCTGACTCTGCGTCCGTACGCCCAGCTGCCTGCTGACAAGCGTCCGACCATGTTCTATGCCGGTGACGGTGTCTCGGATCTTTCTGCTGCGCGCGAGACGGATCTCCTCTTCGCCAAGCAGGGCAACGGTACGAAGCGATTATCTTTGTATATGTATACCCCTGCAATATTCGATGCTGACATCCAAGTAGACCTGATTTCCTACTGCGTCAAGGAGGACATCCCCTTCAACGTCTTCGAGGACTGGAGCTCCATCTTGGCCAAGGTCAAGCAGATTGTCGCGGGCGAGAAATCTGTCCACGAGATGGCCAAGGAGGGCTACGAGCTCTACAAGGCTGGCGAGGCCACCAAGAACTAGACGATGGACTTTCTTGTGCATCAGCGTGCTGCAGGAAGCACGGTTATGACGGCATTTCGACTGCAGGTAGATTTGGCCTGGGCATAGAGCGTTCCGAGGTGTGTTGTTTGGACGACCAATTAGTTCTTAGAAGAAGATGTAGATGATAGATACTCTGTTGCAGCCGGGAAGCTGCAAGATTGACGAGTATGGATCCCGTCCCGCCCCGTCCAGCCCTGCAAAACCCATCATGTGACTTGTCTCGCAGCAATCCCGAATCCTTCATCGGAATATCCGTTAACATCGTCCCTGAATTCGCTTACGTTGCAGGGGCGCGAATGGACGCGGAGGAAGTCTGGCATCCATGCAGGCCCTCTCCCGTGGTGATGCGCTGGCACAACGGCGCAAACCCCACGCCCCGCGAGCTAGAACAAAGACACCCCCTCTTCCCTCTCCGAACCTACCCTCTCAGCATGGAGCCATATACCACGCAGATTATTCGACACGACACCGCTCGACTCGCTGCCCTGCTGTCCGATTGCGGCTGACTCGTGTCTCATTGAAGCAATCAACTGGTCCGCGCTTGCCCTGCCTCTGCCGACGTAAATAAGACGGGCACGGAAGCGTACATCAATCACCTCACTCCCGCGGCCGCAACTGGATCCTTCGGCGGCAAGTGCGGCAGTCTGATCCTATAGAGCGGACTCAAGGAACCACCACATACCATACCACACCCATCCACCCTTTATACTTGGGCCAATCGAGTCATCCGCCGGCCGCCAAAGCTACGATCGATCTCGCCGCCGCGCCCTCGCAACAATCCCAGCAAGCTCCTCAACCTCCTCAATCCATACCCAGTGCCCTCTCACCGCAATGGAAACCATCGACCCGTCAACAGGCCAAGCCCTCCCCGCCGGCTCCATCCAGCGCATCCTCTTCATCCACCCCCTCCTCCACGTCTACCAACCACCCCCCCTCACCAGCACCAAAGGCCACTCGGCCGCAACCTGGACAACCGAGATCTTCATGTGCCGCCTGCGCGTCCTCGAAACCGCCGTGCCTAACACCTCGAACCCGTCCTCGACCCCCACCACCGAGTCGGAAGAAACCGTCAAAATCGACATCCTCCTCGAGGACCCCAAGACAGGCGACCTCTTCGCCGCAGCGCCATACACGAGCCCCGCAGCCGTCGAGCAAGCCATCGACAGCAGCCGCTTCTTCGCCGTCAGAGTCGTGAGTCCGGACGGCGGGAAGAAAGTGACGCTGGGCATCGGGTTCGAGGAGAGGAGCGACGCGGTCGATTTCAACATCGCGCTGCAGGAGGCGAGGAAGGTGCTGAACCTGGACGCGCAGCCGGCGGCGGCGGGGAGGAGAGGCGGCGCCGCGCAGGAGCTGGAGAGGCAGAAGGAGGAGAAGAGGGACTTTAGTTTGAAGGAGGGCGAGACGATTACGGTTAACATTGGGGGGAGGGGAAATCGGAGGAGGGAGGGTGGTGGATCGAGGGCGGAGAGTGGGTCCGGTGCTGGTGCTGGTGGCGCGGCTATGCCTTTCCTGCCGCCGCCGCCCAGTGCGCAGGAGGTTAAGGCGGAGAGGAGGAGGAGTAGGGGTTTGGATAAGGAGAAGGAGAAGGCACAGCCAAGCGCGCAGGATTTGGGCTTTGACGACGGCGAGTTTGGCGAGTTTCAGTAGCGATGCGAGAGTATTGCCAGCGCAAGAAGAACAGGATAGTGTCCGAGAAGACGAGAGGTTCGTCAACCGGAAGATGTCAAGGTAGGTGTTAATGCGGGATTGCGCTTGATACGTCGTTGCATTTGTCCAGCGTTTAGCGTTTACAGGGATCTCGCGGATGCGTAACGTTATAGAAGCGATAGCTGAGGGTAGCTCCTCACGACAGGGATATCAATTACACATAAGTACATTGTTCGTGTCGGATCATTACCAGGGCCTCCTCTTCATAACAATAGGCATAGCCGTCAACGCCAGGAACTTACAAACCCCATACTTACTCTTCGTTGAGGTCATTATAGAGAGCGTCAACGTCGCGTATCAGCTCCTCGGGTGAGGAGCCCTCGTCGCACTCCTTCCACTCGCCTCCGTCCCTGATGCATCTCACCTTCCCATCCAACCTAACTGTACAGCTCTTCGTCGCGCCGACATTCGCGCTCCTCTCAAAACTACTCCTCAGCAAGTCCAACGCATACGCGCCGTCATCCCTACTCACACAGTCGTTCAGACGCGCAAAGTCTATGCCGTGCTCGAGGGCGCAGTCGGAGACGAGCTCGCGATCCGGAATGTCGGCGTAGTGCTTGGTCATGCACATTGTGAAGCCGAGGTAGATCTTGGGGTCGGGGTAGAGGTCGGCGGCGCAGAGCTCGAGCATGTTGCCTAGGCACTCGGTTTGGCCGTGCTTGCAGGAGACGCCGTCGTCGTTGTCGGTGGGCGTGCCGATGTAGGAGAGGGTGAAGTCGATTTCGGAGGATATGTTGGCCATGGTGGGGAGGATGAGGGATTGGAGGCAGACGAGGGCATCGGGGCATTTGGACCTGTGGAGAGGGTGAGTGGGTGCATGGTGTGGGCTATTGGAGCCACCAGGACGGACGTACATTATGTGAGCCTCGAGGGGTACTTTGTTTGCCTCGTCGACTATAACATAGTCTTCCGAAATGCTATCTAGGACCGCATTCTGTGCAGGTTGAGACGGTTCCCAGCGATAGAGTTGTGGCAGCACGAGCCGGTAGATGGTGAAGATGAGGGCTGCACAGCCGGCGAGCCTCAGGAATTGCAGCAAGGGTGAGGGCCCAGCGCGACGGCCTCGTACCTCTTCGTCGGGGTGGGCGCTGTACGGCAGCTCCTGCTTCTCACTCATGATGCGAGCTTGAGTCGTATGGTATCAATAAGGTCGTACGCTGGCAATGTTTGGCTTGGAGTTGTGTTGCGCTTTGGTAGCGAGCCGGTGGCAGCTATGGGTGATGGCTGACGTAAAACGCGGAGAAGTCGAAGATCGGGCTGGCATGCGGACAAGGGTCTGGATTGGCTTTTTTACTGCCCGCGCCCTGTTCTGAAGCCCTTCAACAGCACGATATGCAACATTTCTGCCTCCTGTCCTAGATCAACCCTTTCGGTCCACTATATCAGCACAGTGCAATGTTGGCGGCAGCGAACGCTTGAAGAGAGGCCTCAGCTGCACCGTCCGACTGTCCCCTTGTCGCAACCTCGGCGCATGAGCAACGTCGCTTGATTTGACTCGGATGCAGGGACTGACTGGTTCACGACATCCCCCATCTTGCCTCATTCCCCCCCTCCCCCCATCCACGACGTTGTAGTGCAGCGATCACTCTCGGCTACCTGCAGCTTTATCACCTTCCACTTCTCCAGGAACACACATCTGCCCCAAGCCACATATACATATACGTGAGTCTGGGCAGGTGTCCGCTCCCTCCGCTCTTCTTGCCCGCCCTCTTGACTCTTCTGCTCGCCACATGATGCTTGCCTTTATCTAGCCTTGTTCTCAGCTCTCTGTCTGTTGCTCGTGCTCCTACTCTTCTTCCGTATCCCCTTCTCTTCGTCTCAATTCCGAGCTTCATGGACTCACTCGGGCTGACCGGGCACGTCAATGCCTCGCTTGCGAACGATCTGGAACCTCTCACTCGCCGTATCAACGAGAAGGACTTGCATATCTTAGCGTGCAGCTTTGCGGAGACGTACAGCTGTCTTGCTTTGGAATCGACGGAGCATTTCCTCGCCACGCCAGTCACTGCCTTGCCCACGGGCAGAGAAACTGGAAAGTTCCTCGCCATTGATGTTGGCGGCACGAATCTGAGGGTAGCTTTTGTCGAGCTTCTGGGAGAGCACGAGCCTGGCCCATCGACTCTTCCCCGCAACGAACATGTTGCAGATATGCCAAAGATCAGGCGGTCTTATGAGAAGGCATGGCCCATTGACCAACACTTGAAGATGGACCAGGCTGAGGATCTGTTTGCCTGGATAGGAGACTGTATTGCCGGCGTCATCACTGATGCGTTGGAAGGATCGCCAGCTGCAAAGGAAGAGCTTGGTGATGAGGTCCCGCTTGGAATAACATTCAGTTTTCCCATGGCGTACGTCCCACCACCTCCCACTTGATATTCGCAGCACTTCTGTCCTTCGCCAGGATCGGCCTGAGCTCGGGGCTCGTAGTCACGCTGAGCTGATCTTATCCTTGAAGGCAAACCTCCATGGCGGAAGCCACGCTGATGGCGATGGGTAAAGGCTTTGCGATAACATCCAACCTGAACTTGGGAAAGATGTTGCTGGCAGGCTATGAGCGGCATTGTGGAATTCCAAGAACCAACGGCAATGCGCACACCATGACCATGCAACCACCGAATGGCACGATAAAGACTACTGCGTTACCGAGGTTGCGTATAGCGGCGATTACGAACGATACCGTCGCAACGTATACCTCTCTGGCTTACAGCGTCAAGTCGTCCAGCAACAGCCGCGTAGCAATGGGCGTCATTGTGGGAACAGGGACCAATGCGACTGTGCCAATGCGGATATCTGCCCTGCATCCATCGAAGAGGACCTCCCATGAGTCCGGCCAGAATGGCCACAGCAGAGACAAGATTGTTATAAACACCGAGTGGACTATCCGCGGAAGCCACATACCATTGGAGAAGCTCGGTATTCCGACCAAATGGGATGAAGCCCTGGACAAAGCCTGTGAAGCGCCAGGTTTCCAGCCGTTCGAATACATGACGGGTGGTCGATACCTCGGAGAGGTTGTGAGACACGTTCTGCTCGATCTTCTTTCCAGAAATTCAGCCATGAATGTCTTGCCTCCAGCGTTGCTTCAGAAAGATTCAATATCCACGGTCCTTCTCGCCACCTCTGTCGCGAGCGGCAGCGACGATGTACTGCTCAAGACTCTGCTATATCTCTTTCCGGAATCCCCGTCGGCCACAAAACCGTTCTGGACGACCGAAACGACGAGTCTGCTGCGCGCCGTTGCTCTTGCCGTCTCCGATCGTTCTTCTGCTCTGATTGCCGCTGCAATAGTCGGCCTTCTGGCTTGTGTCGGCGAAATCAGTCTCGATAGCCCGGACGGCAAAGAATCGGCGTCTCAAGGCCTTTTGGCGACCTCGGGGTCTGCGCCATTGAGTGAGGAAGCCATCGCAGAAGAGCTGGTTGTGGCGTACACGGGCGGCGTGATATCCCATTACCCCGGCTATTTGGACGCGTGTCAGGCCTGGATCGATAAACTGGTGCGCGGAGGCTCATCGCGCAATGCGACGAAGCGGGTACTTCTGGGCGAGGCCACGGATGGCGGCGTTATCGGAGCTGCCGTTCTGGCAGGTATGTTTGCTGGCCAGGCGTAGGTGGGCGCCGTCACATGACGACAACAGCAGCAACAACAACAACACCAACGCGCACGGGGTCCGGGACATCATCAGGACGAGTCGAGCTGAGGCACCGGGCCTACTTGCCGCCGGAGGGAGAGTGAGCGCGCGCGGCGTCGGCGTCCGTCAGGGCTGCCTCCGCCGCGTTGCGAAATTATCACTATATAATTGCCCTTGCAAAAATCATTTCCATCGGCGGACACCATAGGGCCCATGGGGGCTGGAGAAGTTAGCCACCAAGAATAGTCTACGGGCCTACACTTGGTGCACTTGGCCAGCTATAGTAGTGATGGTGTGCCGTGACTCCGAGCATCAACACCGGGTGACTATCGTGCACCTGAGGTGGTTCCGACACTTGTCGCCCACGAATTGTCAGTTCGATCCTGACGGTGTCCGCCTTCTTTTTGCCTTTTTTTTGCCCTATTTTTGCCTTTTTTGCCCTATTTCATTTCTAGGCTTTTTGGGAAGAGTGATGGTGAACCTTTCTTTTGGAGTATGCCATCGCCGTTTTGATGCCATTGGGCGCGAGGAGAAGATAGATGGGGAATCGAACGCTTGAGCTGTGGAGCAGCCGAGCTTCTCGGATAACTTTGACTTTACGCACGCTGGTCTTCTTGCGGGCGATGCTGGTGGCACTGGTGTTGAACATTTCTGGCCGATGACCAAATACGTCATTCGATTACTTCGTGAGCAGACCTATTTCCAAACACACACTTCATCTCAGCCAAGCATGTCCCGCTCTCTCGCGTCTTTCCTTGTATCTGCCCACGCCCTCCCATTCCATTCCATTCCTCCTCCTACGTTCACGTACGCCGGTAATGCCAACAATGGGCGCCACCCGCCATCAAACGGCGTCAAGTCCCCACGGGTAAGTATACCTCAATCCCTCTCTACGAAGTCGCACACGCCAAAAGCCATCAGAGCAAGCCGTTGCCGTCCTTGACATTGAATCAGCTCTTCCTAGTTTCGTCGTCACGCACCTAGTACGCTCTCTCTCCCCCAATCGGCCAAACTCCGCATACTCGAACGAGCGGCAAGAGAGTAATCCAGAATTCCAGGCCACACGCACGCTGGCAAAACCGTACACCTTCGCGCGGGCCGACGGGATCGCCCAGTTACACTTGCTGCACGCGTGGCGATATCTGAGATGGCACGCGCCAATACGGCAGAAGACGCGGTCGACGGAGATGGCTGCTCAGGCCTGTGGACATTGCGCATCGCCGCATGCTGGAAAGGCACCACCGAAGCATTCAGCTGTCTGCGGCCAGGAAAGGGCTGTTCAGCCCGGAAATTCGAGTGACGGTATGCGAGCCTGGGATGGATGGGCTACCACAACAACGGCATCATTCTGGACAGTAAGTTCTTCCACCTTTTCGCAGGGCCTGACACAGCAAGAATCCTGGAGCACATCATTCCAGAGCAGGACGTCGTCGACTTGACTCGAAGAAGATGTCATTTGGAGTTGTCTAGGAACAGGGCGTCGCATCGTGAAAGAAACACTATCAATTCGACCGGCTTCTAGATCATAGCCAACGCATCTACACCCAAGGGAAGCAGTGGCAGCACCCCAGCCCGCTCCACCCGCCACCTCACAGCGCCTCCAAAACCCGCTCCGTCATCGCCAGGACTTTCTCTTCTTCCAATCTGCGCGCGACTAGCTGCAAGCTCACCGGCATGCCATGCACGCCTGCGGCATCGTCTGTATGGTTCGAAAGGTCTAGTCAGCAAGCCATCATCTAAACATCGCCACATCCAAGCAGCAGGACTCGAACCGCACAAAAGGCCAAAACTTACACTCCCTCTCCGTCTTCTCATCCACCTCCCCATACCAAACCCCCCTCTCCATCCCCCCGTCCCTTTCCGCATCCGCAACAACCCCCGACGGGAACGACACGGCCGCGTAATCCAGAATATTGAACACGCACGTGTACCCCACATATCCAAACTTGCCGTGCGCAACCGTAGCATACGGCGTCGTGGGGCACAGCAGACCGTCAATCCCGGCCGCGTTCCAGCGGTCGAGATAGCGTTTTTGCAGAGCGGTGCGCTCGAGATGCAGCTGCCAGAGGTCGTAGCAGCCGGCTTCGGTGGCGGAGGCGTAGGCCTGCATTTCAGGGCGGATGGGCTCGGAGGTGGGAGCGAGGATGGAGGCGACGGTTTTGCCGCCGTCGGCGGTGAACATGCGTTGCTAGGTGGTGGTGGCGCTGTGAGCGATGGGAGCAGCAGGGAGGATGGTGATGATGGAGAAGAGAAGAGAAGAAGGGCTTACGATGATGTCGCCGGCTTGTTTGTGGTCCTCGTTGCTCCAGTCGATGATCTCGTGGCCCTGGCCTTTGAGCTTGTCGACAGTCTCCCGCAACGCTCTTCGCACGGGAGGCGTGGGCATCACGACGCCATCATCCCACAGCACGCCCAGTCGCAGCTTCTTCCCGACCTCCACCTTGCGCCACGGCATCGGAACGCACTTCGGGTCATACAGCCACGGCTCCTGGCCCACAACCGCCTCAGAATACAGTCTCACGGCCTCCAAGGTCGGCGCCAAAGGCCCATTCACGCTAGGCACTGCCTCCTGGCCCGCGAGGCCGGACTTGGTCTGCAACGTTGGGAAACGACCCAGACTGGGACGCAAAGTGAAGATGCCAGTGCAGGCGGCGGGAATACGCAAACTACCGCCGATGTCACTGCCCACGCCCAACGGACTGCCTCCAAAGGCGATGAGCGCGGACTCGCCGCCGGAGCTGCCGCCGGGGGTGAGAGAGCGGTTGCGCGGGTTCAGCGTGCGGCCGAAGACGTTGTTGACGCTCTCGGCGATCATCATGGCGGTTGGGACGTTCGTTTTGACGTACAGGACTGCGCCGGCGGCGCGGAGCAGGTCGACGAGGGTGCTGTTGTAGGCTGCGGGCGAGGCGACCCATGATGTGAAGCCGAGGGTGCTGTCCAGGCCGACGATGTTGAAGTTGTCTTTGATGGAGATGGGGAGGCCGTGGAGGGGACCGACGGGTTGGCCTGTCGATGCGAGATGTGCGTCTAGAGAGCGGGCGTATTCAAGCGCCGCGTCGAAGAGGGTCTCTGAGAGGCAGTTCGTCTGGTATGTTGTGTTATCATTACACTATGCTCGCCTTTGTTGGAGTCGTATGACTGCACCAACCAGTTGATGCGCTGCGGCAGCTCTCTTGCAGAAAGCCTTGGTAACCTTCTCGCTCGACCATTCCTTGCTCTTCAATTTGACCAGCAGCTCCTCGGCCGACGTGCCCGTGATCTCGAGCTCCTCGTCGCTGAACCAGCCAGAGCTCGCTGGCCAAGTCGTCACGTCGAGCTGTGTCTCTGGCGGGCAGACGTCTGGCGGGATGCGCCAATCCGCGGGGATGGAGGCGAGCAGGCGCTCCCTCTTCTTCGCAGCGATGTCTTCCCAGCCAGCCATCTCATCAACACACGACTCTGGATGTAAAGACTCTAACGTTAGGTCTTCGACGAAGTTAAGGCGACTACGAAGAGAGCGGGCAGCCAGCTCACCCTCAGCCGCCCAGCTCTACCGGCAGACTCGCGTCGTCCATTCAGCTAACGTTACGGCTACAGTAACGTTGCGCCCACCTTTGGCTGTCGTCGGCAAGCATCTCACCACAGCCGACTAGTTAACGTTAGCCGGCCAACGGAACGAGATAGGTACAGCTACGGTAGCGTCAAGACCCGTTGGACGCCTATCAAATTGTCCAGGAGTCTTCGGCGCGCATCTTTGATCTCCAAGTCATGATCCTTGCCCCACGTCGTGCTCGTGGCTACATGCGTATCGCACATCCCACCCCTGCTATCTCGACACCTGAAGCCTTATCGAACTCTGCATCTACCGAATTCGCCTTTCGTGCTGTTTTGCTGCCCTCTTAAAGAACTTCCCAGCCCCCAGGGCCCATCGGACTGATCACCCGGCTTTTCTCCAAGCTTTGGGCACCCAAGAGTCGTCGAGAGCAAGCGATATGGCCTTCTCCGATAGAGTGAGGGCTTATTTGCGGCCTTCGCAGCAGTCCAAGGCGGAGAGGAAGCTGGTTCAGAAGATTGATTGGTTCATTCTGGTTGGTTGTGTTCTGGATGTGTGTTGAGAAGTTTGTGACTAATTCGGATGGGTGTAGACATTTTGCTGTCTGAGCTATTTCGTCAACTATGTATGCGTCCTCGATGTTAAGAAAGTCGAGCTGTAGGAGGCTCACTATCTGCAACAGCTTGATAGGTCGAACCTTACCAATGCATACGTCTCTGGCATGAAGGAGGACTTGAACTTCACGGGTAACCAGTTGACTCAGATCAACACCGTGTTTACCTGCGGGTAGGTCCACTCCTCTCTCAAACCAAAGCCTTCTCCCCATAACCTTCCAACCCAACAGATACATCATCGGCCAGATCCCTTCCAATCTCGCCCTGCACTATGTCTCCCCCCGTATTTTCTTCCCCAGCATGACCCTCATCTGGGGCGCCCTAACCATGATCACGGCCTCGGCCCAGCGGCCCCAAGACATCATGGCCATCCGCTTCTTCCAAGGCATCGCCGAGTCCACCAGCTTCGTCGGCACGCACTACATCCTAGGCTCGTGGTACACAGGCCGGGAGCTGGGAAAACGCAGCGGCATCTTCACAGCCTCCGGGCTCGCCGGCACCATGTTCGGCGGGTACATCCAAACGGGCGTGCAAGCCTCTCTGAACAACAAATCCGGCCTCAGCGGCTGGCGCTGGCTCTTCATCATCGACGGCCTGATCACCGTCCCCATCGCCATCTACGGCTACCTCCTCTTCCCCAACACGCCCAGCACAACAAACGCGCCCTACCTAACCGCCTCTGAGCGCGCGCTGGCCATCTCCCGCGTCCCCCTCCAAGCCTCGCACGAACGCAGCCAGCAATCCCCCCTAACCCTCTCCTTCGCCAAGCGCGTCCTCACCAGCTTCCCCTTCTACGCCTTCGTGATCCTCTGGATCATCGCCGGCGAGACCGAGTCCTTCACCTCCAACTCCCTGCTCAGCCTGTACCTGAAGGCGCACCCGACAACCAGCTACAGCGTGTCCCAGCTCAACGACTACCCCACCGGCGTCCCCGCCGTCGGCATCGTCAGCACCCTCTTCTTCGCAACCCTGACCGACTTCCTCGGCGGCAAGCGCTACGTCGTCGGCTTCTGGATCGCCGTCACCGGCATCGCCACCTCGGCCATGATCCTCGCCACCCCGGCTGCCAACACCGCCGTCCATCTTGCCGCCTACTACTGGGCTGGCAGCGTGTACGCGTGCCAGGCCACCTTTTTCGCTTGGGCAAACGACGTGCTGAGGGATGAGGAGGCTATGTTGCGCGCTGTGGTTGTGGCGGCGATGAACATGGGCAGTAACGTTGTCAATGCGTGGTGGAGTATCGTGTTTTACTCTTCCGATTTCGCGCCGCAGTTTACCGTGAGTTTTCCTTCTTTCTTTTCGATCCCGAGGGTTTGTTCCAGTCGGGGGAGTTAGTTGGTTGGCTGACTGCGTTTCTAGCGGGGCATGTGGGCGATGATTGGGTGCTCGATTGCGTTGGCGGTTTGGACGACTGTGCTGCTGTGGTGGTCGGTGAGGCATGAGGAGAGGAAGGTGGTGAGGGCGGTTGAGTCGCCGGTTGTGGAGGCTGCTGAGGCGGTTGTGCCGGAGAAGGTTTGATTTCGTGTGTGGCGTTGTGATACCCTTGGAGGCATTAGAGATGGAAAAAGAGACATGATGATTGGTAGACTGAACGCCAGCAAGGCCGTTCTCTATAACATTTCGCTCACCTAATTGTACCTACTCATTCCAACTCATCGTACATGTACAAGCGTCTCCCGCCCAGCCGACCCATCCGCGCCATACGCCTCGCCCGAACCCGCCAACCCAGAAACCCAGCAAGCGAAACACCGGAACAAGACATGCCATTTCCCGTCATCATCTTCTACACGACAACCCTCCTCAACCCCCCCGTCCCCCCCAACACCCTCCTCCCCGTAACCGCATCCCTCCCCTCCCCACTCTCCCACCTCCCCTTCCGACTGCCCTCCTCGGCCGCCCACCCCCCGTCCTCGCCGTCGCCGTCCCCCGCCCGGCCCTCCATGAACGCTTCCTGCCGCTCGTGCGCGCCGTCAACCCACCTGTGGATGCAGGTGTAGCAGTAGACGAAGCCGCTGGGGCTGGCAGTGGGCGTTTGGATCGGGCCGAGGCAGATGGGACAGGCGGCGGGGTCGGCATTGGAACCGGGCGCGTCGACGGTGAGGATGGGGAGGAGTGAAGTGGCGGAGATGGGGGGGTTGGTTTTGCGGTGGGGCGGGACGATCTCCTTCGCGGCGATGCTGCTTTTCTCTGTTGTTGTTGTTGGTGATGTTGTCGAGGGTGCGGTTTTGGTGCCCGGTGACGGCTTCTTGGGCATGCCGGAAACGATGGGCGGTGGCAGTTCGAGCTCGGCGTGTGTTTGCCGCGACAGCTGGCGCGCGAAGTCGGATTGGTGCCACCATTCGAGGAACTTGAGCAGGAAGATGGAGGTTGGGAGGAGGATGCGCAGGCTGCCGAGCGCGCGGTTCGAGAGGGCCTGGCCCAGCGTTCTGGGGTTGAGAAGGCCGGAATTGGCCTGGCCTGGACTACCTGGTTGTCCTCTTGGTGTCGACGCTGGAGGAGGGGGGGGATTCGCGGCCAAGTCGATGGCTCTGTGGTCCGCGGCGTTCATCCGCCGTATGCGCGTGCCAACGAGCCACAAGAGCGGACTATGGAACTTGGATCCATCGAACAGGTACGCGAGGTTGAACGCCAGCAGCGCAAAATAGTACGCCGCATTCACCCCCGGATACACGCGCCTCAGAAACCACTTCCAGAACCGCAGCGCCCGCGCTCGCAGCCCAGCCACTTGCTGCTCCTCCCTCCGATCACGAAACCCGGGCCCAACCACCATGCTCCCCGTATGCGCCGCGTGCACCTCCCACCCCTCGTCCAGCTTCCTCCGCACCCACGGCACCCCGACCAACACCGCCAGGTTCGTCCAAACATCCCTCTCGCGCAGCCGCAACGACTCGCGCACCTGGTCCGGCGCGGCGAGCGTGGCGCGCGGAACCTCGCCGCCTTTTGTGCGGAGCACGCGCTCGCGCTTGAGGCCGTAGAAGTTTTCGGTGAAGGAGCCGCCGTAGCTGGTCAGGAAGTGGCGCTCGAGGAGGAGGGAGACGAGCGCGTAGACTTCGTCGAATGAGTTGAGGACTGGGAGGAGGTAGCGTGGTTGTCGGTGGACGGCGAGGGTGAGGAGGTAGCGGAGGGAGGGCGGGAGGAGGGAGGATAGTTGGGTTTCGGAGAGAAGTTCTGGAGTGCGGGTTAGTTGATTGGAGGTTGGAGATTGAAGTGGGTTGGGATGGCGGAGGGTGGATGCATGGATGGAGACTGAAGGTGAGGGGAGTTGGTACCGAATAGAGACGGCTTCAGCTCATCGAAGCCGCCCTGGGTATTGGCCATGAACTCCATGGTGAGTCGCGGGCGCAGTGGGCATTGTTGGTGGTTGAACTTCTGATGTTGTAGCTCATCGCGGTTGATGCGCTGTCGGCGGTGATGCGCGACGAGCCGAGGCTTGAACCCTGCTCCGGGTAGGCAGCATGGGACAGAATTAACGTGATGAAATCAAGCAGCTTTATTCACAATAGCCGGTAATTCTGCGCATAGTATAGCCAGAGATCATTGTTCCGAATCCTACTCATGTGAGTGATTTGAATTCCGTGTTAAACTATGATTCGTATCCGGCTAATCCTGCTTTTAAAGAAAGGAATGCTGCTAGAACCGCAAACTCCAGTAATCGAATTGAACCGCATCGTATCGTTCGTGCTCCTGAAGAACTTCCTGAACGCCTTTTCCGCATGTACTCATCTTGATCCACCAACAGCAATTTCCTCGGTCCGGTCCGAGTCCAACCCACGATCGCATCAACGAATACACCTGCCCCAGCCTAAACGGACACAAAAGTTAGCCATCCATATCAAACAGAGTCCACCGCCAACCTCACCACCCTCTTCCCCAACACAAAGAATAATACCAACTTACCAGGCAACCCACACGCAAACCCAACAAACAGATACACCAAAAACAGCACCACCACCACCAACAACGCCATGAGCCTAACATTCTTCCACCACATCCTCCTCCTCAACCCGCGACTCCTAACCCTAAAATCCCTCGCATTCCCCCCCAACCGATCCGTCTTATCGACCAACAAATCGATCCTCTCGCCCCTTTCCAGCACCCTCTCAATATTCTCCGTCATAATCTCCCGCACCCCCGCCATCTCAGCCTGAACGTTCTGCAGCGCGTCCGCTTGCGCCGCGCCGCCCTCACTGCCCCCCATCGTCGCCATAAGCTGCTTCAACGTGCTGTTGAACGCCGCCGCGCCATACGCAGGCAGCGCAGCGAAATCCGTCGTCGCCGGGTCATTGGCAGCGAGGAACCTCTTCTTGATCTCCGTCAGGAACCCAAACGGGACGCGGCGGCCAAGCTCGCTGCGCGCGATGACGAGATATGTGAGGCCGCCGGCAGAGGGCGCGGAGGGGTGCTCAGAGGGCGCGGAGGCGATGTAGTGGATGAAGTGGGCGCCGTGGGTGTAGGTTAGTTTTTGGGGCTGCTGGTGGCTGATTTTGGGGAGGATGAGGGAGGCGAGGGAGGAGGTTTGGGAGGAGGCGGATGCGGTGTGTTCGGTGAGGATGGTGCTGTTGTGGGCGATGCAGGAGCTGTGGGTCCTGGTTAGCTGGGTGTTGTGGTTGCTGACGGGACGCTGGGGGGCGGAGCGGAGGTGCTGGGCGGTTTGGGGACTGACTAGAGGAGAGGCGTGCTCGAGGAGCTGGAAGACGCCATCGTGGCGGTATTGAAGCGATGCGAGTGCGATACGCGCTGGTTTGTGAGGTTGGAAATGGTTTGTCGTAGGTTGAGAGGGTGCAGAGAGGTAGTGGTGAGTGAGCGGGCGGCGGAGGTTGTTTGGGGAACCTTGAAGCTTCACCCCGGTCAAGCCGTCGTCATGGTTGCCTTGGCACTGAGGGATCGTCCACCCGCTTGATCATCTTCACTTTGAGCATACAAAAGCCTTCGACATCCCCGAAATGCTCTTTGGGCTTGCTTCAACCTATTCATGTGTTTTCGAGCTTGCGTCGATATCTCGGGTGACGCGGTTTGGCCTTGCTCCGATGTCTAGCCAACAAAGTCACGGCTTACTTCACGACAACAAGGGACGCAACGAAAGCTTACTTCAACGGTTGAACAGTCTACGGTACTCCGAGGCCGGCCTCGATTCTATTCAATTACATACTACTACACTATCAATGCTACAATACAAAAGCCATCATCTACAAAGTCTATGCTAAAAACAAACCGAAATGACTTCCCTACGAACCAGTACGCAAAACATTGTACAAAGAACATCCAGACCTCAATACATAATATCACCATACATGACCGTCAATAGACGAACCTCCCGAATCACGCCGCCCATATGCATCACCCGATTTTTGAAAACTATGCTAAACGCCCGATTATTTTACGAATTTCCTGTAGTAGCCCCGAATTCCTCCTCTAAAGCAAGATTTTTGTGTCCTGTTACGTCTGTCTCTGAACGCCGCGAGAAGAACCGCACTTTTGTTATCCGTAGCCCGAAACTGCTTCTATGATGCCAACACCAAAGCGAGCAGCGCCATGCGAGTGTACAGACCGTACCTCATCTATGCAATTGTCAGTATTCGTATTTGATAAGAAGTCAAAGAAAACGGGAATCACTCACCTGTCTGAAGTAGGCAGCTCTGGGGTCAAAGTCAACTTCCTCCGCGATCTCCGCGTTCCTGGGAAGAGGGTGCATGACAATCATGTTTTCTTTGGCGTTCTTCATGACGGCGTTGTCAACAACGAAGCTGTCCTTGACCTTCTCGTAGTACTCGAGGTCTGGGAAGCGCTCCTTTTGCACACGGGTGCAGTACAGAACGTCTGAGCGTGCGACGACCTCGGGGGTCAGCTCGTTGACCTCAGCGAGGAGCTGGCCGCGCTCGACAAGCGACTTACGCACGCCCTCGGGGATGGCAAGGCCTTCGGGGTTGACGAGCTGGATCTTGATGTCCTCGTAGTGCTTGAGCAGGTCGCAGAGCGAGTGGACGGGACGGCCGTACTTGAGGTCTCCGACGAAGGTGATGGTCAGACCCTTGACGGTGCCGAGCTCCTCACGGATGGTGAAGAGGTCGAGGAAGGCCTGAGTTGGGTGCTCGCGAGAACCGTTGCCGCCGTTGATGATGGGCACGTTCGAGAACTTGGCAGCGGTGTCGGCGGAGTCATCGCTGGGGTGGCGGAGGACAACGGCATCGGCGTAGCAGCCCAGGGTGCGGATCGTGTCAGCAAGAGACTCACCCTTCTTGGTGGAAGAGTGCGACTCGTTGATGACGACGACCTCACCACCAAGGCGCTTCATGGCAGTCTCGAAGGAAGCCGAGGTGCGAGTGGAGGGCTCGAAGAACATGTTGCAGAGCACCTTGCCCCTCAGGGTGTCCAAGCAGCCGTGGCGCTGAGCGCCGAGGCGCATCTCCTGCGCGACGGTGAACAGAAGATGCAGCTCGCTGCGAGTGACTTGCTTGACCGAGATGACGTGCTTGCCCTTGAACGGCGAGCCGGCGAGGAGCTGGCCGAGGGTGGCCGAGTTGCTCGTTCTGCCAATGTGAGGGACCAAGTGGTGGTCGTGGCCAGATGCGCCGGAGGCGAACTCCTGGTAGTCGACCTTGCTGACCTCGAGGTCGTAGTGGCGAGCAATGGCCTCGATGAGCAGCTTGGCGTTCTTGACGTTGGTAACAAGCGGCGTCTGGTAGTCAACGGCCATACGACGGGTCCTGTAACCTCTGCTCATGTAGTTGGCGGGTCTTCTGAAGCGGTTGCTCGACGGCAAGTTGATGTAGAGGTCAATCAAGTTGCCGGACAAGTGCTGAGTCAAGGAATACTCGGCCTTCTGCTCGCCGTCGTCAGACCCGGCACCAAGGACTTCCAGGAACTTGACAGGGATGCCGTGCTCTTGGATATAGTCGGCGGTACCGGCAGTGGCGAACAGGTTGTAACCCATCTGGTGGAGGCGCTCAATGGAAGGAAGCATCTCAAGCTTGTCCTTGAACGAACCAATGGACAAAAGGATGTTCTTTTTGGGAAGCTTGAAGCCGGTAGCAAGCAAGCCCTTGAGGTAGGCCTCGTACTTGGTGCGACCAAAGCAAGCGACCTCACCAGTCGACGCCATCTCGACACCAAGGACCGGGTCAGCACCAGACAGTCTCGAGAAAGAGAACTGGGGAACCTTGACACCGACGTAGTCCTTGGGGATGTTGACGGGAGGGTACTCCTCCAGAGGCAGACCAGCCATGGCCTTGGTTGCCATCTCAATCAAGTCGACACCCATGACCTTGGAAACGAAGGGGAACGAACGAGAGGCACGGACGTTGCACTCGATGACCTTGATGTCGTTGTCCTTGGCAATGAACTGGATGTTGTAAGGACCAGTAATGTTGAGAGCGTTTCCGATCTTGCGAGTAGCGTCCTCAATCCTGCGAACAGTTTCGGGGTCAAGGTCCTGGGGTGGCAGGATCAAGGTGGCGTCACCGGAGTGAACACCGGCATTCTCGACGTGTTCGGAGATGAAGTGACCGATCATTTGACCGTTGCGGGCAACGGCGTCCATTTCGATTTCCTTGGCGCCCTCGATGTACTTGGTGATAACAACTGGGTGCTCGCGCGAGACCTCGGCAGCCTGGTTCAGGTAGTTTGCGAGGTCGTCCTTGGAGTAAACGGTGTTCATCGCAGCACCAGAGAGGACATAGGAAGGCCTGACAAGCACAGGGAAAGAGACCTTCTCGCAGAACTCCATGGCCTCGTCGATGCTGGTCAATTCTCTCCAGGCGGGCTGGTCGACGTTGATGCGATCCAACATACGGGAGAACTTGTAACGGTTCTCAGCACCGTCAATCATCTCCGGCGAAGTACCCAGGATCTTGACGTTCAGGCGGTGGAGAGGGAGGGCCAGGTTGTTGGGTGTCTGGCCGCCCATGGACATGATGACACCAGCCGAGTCCTCGAATTCGTAAATGTCGAGAATCGTCTCAAGTCCGATTGTTTCGAAGTACAATCTGTCCGCCTCGTCGTAATCGGTCGAGACAGTCTCAGGGTTAATCTCGAAGGGAGTTAGCATCTGTATAGTGCATGGGAGTGCATAGGCAGTCGCAAACGATAGGAGGTGAGAAGAGAAGAAAAGAATTTACTCACGTTAACCATGATGGTCTTGTAACCCTGTTCGCGAAGAGTCCTGATGGCACGGACAGAGCACCAGTCGAATTCGACAGACGAACCGATACGGTAGACACCAGATCCCAGGACCATGACACCATGATCGTTGAAGTCGAGGTCGTGCTCGGTGCCGTGGTAGGTGAGGTACAAGTAGTTGGTGTAGGCGGGGAACTCAGCCGCGACGGTGTCGATCTGCTTGACGACAGGGCGGATGCCCTCCTCGACCCTGCGACGGCGAACGGCAAGTTCGTTGGAGCTGAAGAACTTGGCGAGCTGACGGTCGGCGAAACCGAGCTGCTTGGCCTTCTTGATCAGAGTGGCGGGAACGCTCTGGGTGTTGTAGTCGGTCATCTGCTTGGCAAAGTCGCTGAGACCCTTGAGCTTCCTGAGGAACCACTTGTCGATCTTGGTCATGGCCCAGATCTTGTCGACGTCGTAGCCGCTGTGCATGGCGTTGGCCAAAGCGAACAGCCTCTGATCGGAGGGAGTCTGCAGCTCGGTGTCAATGGACATCAGAGCATGGCTGGTCTCGTTGAAGCCCAAGTTGTTGGGGTCGATGGACCGGATCGCCTTCTGGATGGCCTCTTCAAAGGTCTTGCCGATGGCCATGACCTCACCAACACTCTTCATGGACGAGCCAAGGAGAGTCGAGACACGGGTGAACTTCTTCAGGTCCCATCTGGGAATCTTGACAACGACGTAGTCAAGCGAAGGCTCGAAGCAGGCGCAGGTCGACTTGGTAACAGAGTTCTTGATCTCGTTGAGGGGAATGTTCAGACCGAGCTTAGCGGCGGTGTAAGCAAGAGGGTAACCGGTGGCCTTGGAAGCCAAAGCCGAAGAACGAGAAAGACGGGCGTTCACTTCGATAATGCAGTACTCCTTGGAGTCAGGGTTGAGCGCATACTGGATGTTGCACTCTCCGACGACACCGAGATGCCTGATGACGTTGACCGCAGTGGTGCGCAGCATGTTGTAGTCCTCGTTGGACAGGGTCTGCGAGGGTGCAACAACGATGGAGTCACCGGTGTGGATACCCAGGGGATCAAAGTTCTCCATGTTGCACACGGTGATGCAGTTGTCAAAAGCATCGCGCACGACTTCGTACTCGATTTCCTTCCAGCCCTTCATACTACGCTCAATGAGCACCTGAGGGCTGGCAGCGAAAGCCTTGTTGCAGAGGTCCAGGAGTTCCTCGTTGTTGTCGGCGAAACCACTGCCCAGACCACCGAGAGCGTACGCAGCACGGACAATGACTGGGAAGCCAATGTCACCGACGACACTCATGGCTTCTTCGACCGAGTTTGCAGAGGCCGACTTGGCGCACTTCTCACCAATAGTTTCCATGCTGCGGGCAAACATCTCACGGTCCTCGGTGGTGATGATGGTGTCGATGGGGGTACCAAGAACCTTGACACCGAGACCCTCGAATTCGTCCTTGAGCTGGATACCGACCTGAAGGGCAGTCTGACCACCAAAGGTCACGTAGATGGCATCCGGGCGGTCCTGCTTGATGACCTTGCGGACGAAGTCGGCGGTGACCGGAAGGAAGTAGACCTTGTCGGCCAGACCCTTGGAAGTCTGAATGGTGGCAATGTTGGGGTTGATCAGGATGGTGTAGATGCCCTCCTCTTTCAGAGCCTTGATGGCCTGAGAACCGGAGTAATCGAATTCACCAGCCTGACCAATGCTCAGACCACCACTACCAAGCACGAGGACCTTCTTGGGGTTTAACTTGGGGTGCAACGCCCTGTTCTCCGCCAGGGTACCGCCGGGAAACTCGACAGGCTGCTTAAGAGTCTCAGGGTTCTTGAGGGACTTCATGATCGTGTCAATGAAGACGTCGAACAGGAACTCCGTGTCCTTGGGACCCGGCGCATGCTCAGGATGGAATTGGGTACTGAAGTATGGCCGACTGACGTGGCGGATACCCTCGTTGCTTCCGTCGTTGGCGTTGACAAACAGCTCCTCCCAGCCGGTGGGCAGGGTCTTGGAGTTGACAGCATAACCATGGTTTTGAGAGGTGATGTAGCATCTGCCAGTGACCAGGCTCGTGCAGGGAATGTTTGCACCGCGGTTACCAAACTTCATTTTCAGAGTGTCGGCACCGGCAGCGCGAGCCAGCAGCTGGTGACCCAAGCAGATACCGAAGATTGGTGTCCTCGCCTCCTCCATCGCAGCCTGAATGTGCTTGACGGTGTTCTCCATCATCGCCGGGTCACCGGGACCGTTGGAGAGGAAGAGACCGTCGTACTCCTTGCCAGCAAGTTTCGGGAAGTCGTAGTCCCACGGCACGACCTCGACTTCGACGCCTCGCCTCACGAGGCATCTCAGCTGGTTGAACTTCATGCCGACATCGACGCAGACTATCCGCACGGGACGACCGGAGGGGTGCTTAAGGGCGGTGGACGGGTCGGGAGCATATATTTTTGGGCTTTTGATGGAAACTGCTCGAGACGTCAGAAAAGGCTCTCGTCAAGGCGCAGACGAGCTGCGGTACCTTCTGCGACTAGATTCTTCTCGTTGGGGTTGACCCAGGGTATCTCTTCATAAATTACGTTGTGGCTGTCGCCGTTCAGCAGCTTCACGGCGCCCTCCCCCTCATTGGCCGGGTGGCCAGCAGCTTCGGAAGTCTGCACCAGCATACGGCCAAGCATGCTACCCTCCTGGCGGATGATCTTGGTCAATTGCCTGGTGTCGACACCGAACATGGCGGGGATGCCCTGCTCCTTGAGCCAGTCACCTAATGAGCTCTCCGCGAGGTGGTTTGACCAGTTCTCTGCAGAGTAAGCCAGCACGACTAGACCGGCAATGTGAGCCTCGTCGGACTCGAAGTGAGCGGGCAAGTCCTTGAGCAGCGGGTCCCTCTCCTTGCGGCAGGGCACGCCGTAGTTACCAACGAGCGGGTAGGTGATGACGAGAATCTGGCCGCGGTAGGAGGGGTCGGTCAGCGACTCTGGGTAGCCCACCATGCCCGTCTGAAAGACGAGTTCACCGGCCATGCTCTTGGGGGCACCGAAGCTGTAGCCCTCGAAGGCCTTGCCGTCGCTCAGCTCGAGCCTCATGGCCAGCGTCTCGTCGGGCTGGTGCGCCATGGTCGCGTGGGACTGGGGTATCACTGAAAAGAAGGAATTGATGGTGCCTGTAGGGCTGCTGGAAGCAAGAGTCCAGGACTAGAAAATTTCTTGGGGGTGCAAAGGGAGAAGAGGTAAAAAAGGCTTGGCATCCGAAATGTTCGGCATTACTTTTAGCAGTTTTGGCTGGGCGCGGGGCAGAAGGAGGGCAGAACCCTGCAAACGGTTGACCGCCCGCGCGCGGATCGAGAGGCGGAATCGGTGGGTGAGGAGCGGTGACTCTGCCATCGAGGCATCTTGGAGGAGGATATAGCAGTGGACACGACGCGTAGGCAGGATGGAGGACATGGCAGTGGACACGACGCGTAGGTGGGCTGGAGTCAACATCTATATGTTTTTGAGCTCGTCCTCGGTCGCGTACGCAGCATAGGTGGTGGTGTGTAGTGGTGGTGATGGTTGTGGGTGCATACAGCCTCACTTAGTCGTACAGTATCACCAACCGAATCCACTCTGCCACTCTGCCACTCTACCACTCTGCCACCAGGGGCATCTCCACCATAGAGGCATCCCGCGGGAGTGACTCGCAGTAGAGGAGAATAGTAGTTGGATACGACGCGTGGGTAGGCTGGATTTAGGATCGATATATTTTCGAGCTCATCTTCGGTCTTGTACCGCGACACTAGCCATGCAGACAGACGGGTAGTATAGGTAGTATGTACGGTATCCCCGCCATCGAGGCATGCTACCGCGGGCGTGACTTGCAGTAGGCGTCGCCCTGTAGTAAGATAGAGGAGGACGTAGTGGATGCGACGCGTGGGTAGGCTGGATTTAACATCTGTACATCTCCGAGCTTATCTTCGGTCGTGTACCGCGACACTGGCCATGCGGACAGACGGGCGGCTATAGGTGGTTATAGTAGTGTGCATCGGGTGGTGGTGGTGGTGGTGGTGGTGGTGGTGATGGTGGTGATGGTGGTGGTAGTGGGTGCATACTAACCGAATCCACTCTGCCACTCTGCCACTCTGCCACCGAGGGCATCTCCACCGTCGAGGCATCCCACCGCGGGAGTGACTTGCAGTACGCGCCGCCCCGTAGTGAGATCGAGGACGCAGTGGATTAACGTCTGCACATTTCCGACCTCATCTTCGGTCGTGCACGGCGACACCGGCCGTGCAGACAGACGGGCAGCGGCAGGTGGTGTACGGTGGTGTACACTACGGTGATATGTCCTGCTGGCTGCCCCCTCGTCGTCCATGGCTGCCCCCTCGTCATCTAAGGGTACCCCCTCGCCATCCAAGGGTACCCCCTCGCCATCCAAGGGTACCCCC
>ML978776.1:0-32521 GCA_010015785.1 Saccharata proteae CBS 121410
GCCCGAGAGCTTAACGTATTAAGTGCCTTTAGCGATAATGATTAGCCATCGAGTGAGACTTTTGTAGCCGCCGACTTTCGATTGGCACATGGCGTGTCACTCTGGTTAGTCAGCTGATCCTTCCACGGTGAGTATAGTGCACCGGAGCTGGAGGGACATGTAAGTAGCCCGAGAGCTCTCAAGACAGCAAGGCCCGAAAGGACTGTACAGAGCTAGGGGCACCACTGTGTTGCAGTCAGCACCCTCAGCTGCATCCCATCTCTACGTTCATGAGCTGCTTCGACAACAGTCCACCTGAGCCGGCGATACCAGGGAAGGGCATCTCAATAGCATTCATTGCCATGCTTGAAGGAAGTGGGTGAGCTGCTGTCTGTGTTGCAGGTCGAGGTGTTGTCAGGATGAGGGAGTGCTGTTGCTGGTGGTGATGGTTGGTGGCATGACGGTTTCGGAGTGTCGCGTGAGCGGGATCGGCTCCTAGCGAGCTGTGTGCCCTTGCATTCACGGCCATGGAACACGCTTCCGCGAGAAGCCGGATCGGGTGGATGCAATGATCGTGCAATGCATAGGACTGAAGCAGTCCGAGACGGAGAGAGAGAGAGAGAGAGAGAGAGAGAGTGTGTGTGTGTGTATGTGTGTGTGTGTGAGAATGAATTCCAGTTGGGGTCCAGGTGGTGCAGCTGTACCTGAGCGTCACCCGTCCCTAGTCCTTAGTGGGTGGCTGTTTGGACTCCCCCGCATTCTGGCAACCCCCCCAGACTGGGCAGACAGGGAGCTTGGGCCTGTGTGAGTGAATGGTGTGAGAGGCATCCCGCTGCCTTGCTCGGTGGCATCAGAGTCAGGTGCTCGCAACCCCGCATACGGTAACCGCCCTATATAAAGCTGCTGCTCCCTTTCTTCCTCCTCGAAGCCCCGTCGACATCCATTGATTCCATCAGTCAATCCACTGCCGACGTCCCCAGACAGCTACACCACCTACCACTGCCCTCTTTGCCAGCTTCAAGCTTGAGCCTGCACCTACCTCATCGTTCATCATGTCCGCTGACACCGCACCCACACCCTTGACCAAGGTCGACTCGGCCATCGAGTACGGCTCACCCCCAAAGGACCACAAGAAGGGCCACCGTCGGGCCAGCAGTAGTGTGGCCGATGTCTACAACATCGCAGACCTGGGTGAGTGATAAGGATGACGATACCGAGCCTTCCGCCGAGCGACGCTGACTCCGCTCCAGAGAAGGAGAACAAAGACCTCAAAATCGCCCCGGAGACACAGAAGCTGAACTGGTATGTCAATCATTCGGTAGCTTACATCCTGTCATTCCCGTTGCCGCCGAAACTCGCGTCGGTCCCGGCTGGTCCGGGTTGTCATGATGTCTGTAGTGGACTCTGGACTAACAGTCATCTCCAGGAGACTGAACACCTCGCCAGCAAAGCTGGACGATCAAGACGTGCTGAAAAAGCCTCTTGTCGTGCCAATGGTGAAGAAGATCGACCTACACTTCCCTCTCGGACTCGAAGTCACTGCGCGGAATCTCAGGGGCGTGACCATCAAGGACGCGTTAGATGCCATCTACAAGCAGTTCAAGAAGAAGGTAGGCCGCTCTCTCCTGTCCATTGACGCTGGATTCCCTGCTCTTGCCGGTGATCCCGCTGCTGCTCGACCCGATCATCAGTGTGCTCTGGCTGACTCATGATGCAGGCCGACGACGAACTCGAGAACCCCGTCCTGGCAGGCTTCGAGTGGGATCGTGAGGAGTGCTATACCCGCTTCATCGTGCACCAGAAGAAGGAGGGCGCGCCACCACCATCCAAGAAGTCCAAGAAGAAGGACAAGTCCGAGGAGAAGACCGAGGAGTAAATCACTCCCACTCCTCCCGTGCGATCTCAACCCACAATGTCGCAAGCACGTTCAGGGTTCTATGGCTTCGGTCGGGCGTTCGTGCTCGACAATACGGGATCGGTGCCTGGGAATTGCTGGCAGGCTGGACGCGGCCAAGCCGTTTTGCTGTACGAGTTCGAGCTTATGCACCACGCCGGTGCAGCGTCTCTGGACGGTGGTCCAAGACGCCAAATCAATCCTTTGACCGTGTGTATTGACCGGAGTGAAGTGATGTTGTTGTCGTCGCGTGGACGTCGTTGTGTAGCACGGAGAAAGACCCACTCGGCGCACGCGTTAGCCTGATTCCGCCGGGTATAGCCGAAGAGCGGGCGGCTCGAGGATCAACACCACACCAGCACCAGCCTCAACTCCGCGTCTTGCCTGGAGATAAGCGCATCGGTCTTGAATCCAGTTAGCAAAGACACACAACACGTACCCGAACGCCTTGAACCATTCGCGCCTCCACTCGCCCCGCGCAACCCTCTCCACCTCACCATCCCAATCCCCTCACAACGATGCCCTCCTCAACCTCGACCCCAGAATCCATACCCACCCGCGCCCAAACCCCCGTCACCCTCCCCGTCCCCAACCCCACGACCTCATCCTGGCAAAGCCCGCCCTCGCACCTCTCCTCCCACCGCAGCACCCCCGCGCTCCCCGCAATCGCCGACACCGTCATCATCGGCAGCGGCATCAGCGGCGCAATGGTAGCCTGGAACCTGCTTTCCGAGACCGCGGACGCAGCTGCCACCTCTACCCTCGAAGAAGAAGAAGAAGAAGAAGGAGAAGAAGAAGAAGGGGCAGACAACCGCCCGCAAAAGCAGATAGTCCTGCTGGAAGCGCGCGCGGCGTGCAGCGGAGCGACAGGCAGGAACGGTGCGTGCGACCCGGCAACCACAACTCAGCCGCCAGTCGTAGGCCACGAGAAGAAGCCAGCTAGCTGTACACACGGACTGACGCTCTGCCTCTCGCCTTGAGGACCAGCAGGCGGCCACACGAAAGCGGCGTCGTACCGCAGTTTTGCCTCGCACGCCTCCCATCACGGCGCCCGAATCGCGGCTCAAATCGCCCGTCTCGAGCTGTCCAACATCCGTGCCACGCATGCCTTTGCGCGCGCTCGCGGCTTGGACTGCGAGGCTGCGTCGCGAAGAACTGTTGATGTCGTTTATAGTCGTGAGGCGTTTGAGGCGGGGAAGGCGGCGATAGGGTTGATGAGGGAGGTGTTGGGGACGGAGGACCCGGCGGCGGAGTATATAGTGTATGAGGGGGAGGAGGCGAGGGAGAGGTTTTTTGTGAAGGGAGGGGCGGTTGAGGGTGGGGAGAGGTGCGTGGGGGCGTTTGAGTATGAGGCGGGGAGTGTTAATGCGTATGGGTTTGTGACGGGGGTGCTGGATATGTGTGTGCGGCGGGGATTGAATCTGCAGACGTGGACGCCGGTGGTGGGGTTGGAAGGGGTTGAGGGAGAGGATGGGGATGGAGATGATGCGAGATGGGTGGTTCGTACGGAGAGGGGGTGTGTGAGGGCGAGAGATGTCGTGCTGGCGACAAATGGGTATACCGCGAGACTGCTTCCTGAACTGCAAGCCAGGGTCGTCCCTCTAAGAGGTCAGATCACGGCGCAGCGGCCTGGTAACAAGCTTCCGGTCCTCCCGACGACCTACTCCTTCATATACGACGAAGGATACGAGTACATGATCTCCAGACCCGCGAACTCGCCCTTCCCGAATGATATCGTTATTGGGGGCGGGCTTGGGAAGCTGCCAAATGCGGGCGCCTGCGAGTACGGAGAGACGGATGATGGAAGCTTGAACGAAGAAGTAAGACGGTATCTTGGGAAAACGACGAAAAGCTATTTTGGAGAGTGCTGGGGCGAGGACGAAGGGGAAATGGTGAGGCAAGAGTGGACGGGTGTGATGGGTGCTACTGTCGATGGTCTGCCCTTTGTGGGACCTTTTCCCGAAAAGCCTGGACTTTGGGTATCGGCGGGCTTCAATGGACACGGTCAGTTGTTCTCCAGGTTTCCGCTTCGTGACAGCTTGACTGTCCCTCAAGGCTGACAGATGGTGCTTTAGGCATGGTGCTTTGCCTGAAATGTGCAGAAGCCTTGACTCATGTTCTTCTCGGAGGGTCCAAGAAGGACATTGACTGGTTTCCCGACCCTTTTTGGGTTTCTGTGGATCGAATCAAACATGGAGACTTTGAGGGAAGAAGAGATTTGAAACCGGCTGCGAACGCCGAGAATTTGGTCTCCGCAAAACTCCACAAGATTTGAGATCGGCTCGAATCTCTCAAAAGCTGCGACCCGATTCTTGTGGGTATGCTGAAGTTCAGGTAGATGCTGCTAGGATGAGCAATGATCGAGCCGATCAAGTTTCTAGCACCACGGTCGACCTGGACGGAGCTTGGCGAACATCGGTATCGATCTCAATACGCGCCAGCTGATCCGTCCATAGTTGTGCATAGGCTCGATGGATTCCAACCGGGTTCCGGGGGCTGCGACGTGGAGCACCTAGAAATATGTTTGCCTAAAAGATCAGTCGTTCAATGCGTAGGACAATGCTGGTAATCTGAGAGACATGGCGCTGCACGACCTCTGAATTGGATATCTTCTGCTGCGATAATCGGACTGCTCTTGGCGCGTGGCTCACTCCTCATTGAACTGAGAAATCTTGATTTTAGCATTCGACGGAAAATGCAATTCGGTTTTGATACACCTTGCTATTTTCCATCCCAATGCCGTGATGCCGTTTTCGCTGCAAATAGGCGCCAACCCCCAGATGAAACCCACACGTCGTGACATGCTTACTCCTCGACAATGTTACCCCTCTCGGAAACGTACAGACCGTCCAAGAACTGCGCGAGTCTGTTAGCCAATTGCTCCTGCGTCTCACCATTCTTTCGCCACAAACCTTTCTGATATCCTTGTTCCTCACACGGCAGATCTGCTGGATGTCGGCGGCGCTCTGGGACACGTTCTCGAGGGAGTTGCCGGTGAGCTGGAGCTCATCCTTGACGTTCTTGGAAGCCTCAACATCGACACCGGGGGCCATGGTGACCCTGCGCACGATCTTCTCGCCCAAGAAGTTACTGCGCTTCATATCAGAATCCGTCCGTAACATATTTCCTTCCAAAGGTGTCCACATACCGGATCTCAACTTCCCAAAGACCGGTCTCGCTGTTCTTGTCCAGGTTGACGTTGATGGGAAAGTGAGCGTACACGTAACGCATCTTGTACTTGAAGCCCTTGGTCACACCGATGATCAGGTTGTTGATGATGGTGCGGACGGTGCGGAGGGCGGCGACGTTCTTGCGGGCGCCGTGGTGCATCTCGATGTTGATGACATTCTTCTTGGGGTGCGAGAAGGAAACCGAGAGGTGGCCAAGGTCCTTAACCAACTTGCCTGCGTCTCGTTAATCGCTGCGATCTGATTCCTGCTTGGGCAACTCCTAGCATACCACGGGGACCCTCAACGGTGACCACCCTCGTCTTGATGTGCACCTTGACTGCGATTCGCGATATTCGTTAGCCGGAATTCCGCGCCGCGCGATTCCTGCCTGGCGGTATGTGTACTCACCACCCTCCGGGATGGTCAGCGACTCCTCTGAGTGGATGTATCTCATCTTGGGCGAATTGTCGGGGTGTCGATATGTCGCTGCTCAAACGTCGTCCCTGCTGAAGTTCGTTGGTGCTCGGGAGTATTTTGCAAAAGTGCGCGGCGCACGGCCCCTTGGATTATCCGACATCATCACGTGCTTGGCGAACGACACCAACGATCCCGACACTCCCGATCCATCACCGCGCAAGAACTTCAGCATTTGTATCGTTGTACCATTCATCCGATCAAATTCAGGGCCATTCTGGACCTGCGCGAAGTACTAAATCAACCCCGACCTGTTTTTTCTCGCAATGCTCACCACCTCAACCCTTTCAACGCCAATAGATGCGATCCTGTGTCGTCTCAGCACTCGGATTATTGCAGGATCAAGCTCTGAATTCACCATTCATTCGCAGCATAAGACTAAAGAACGCGGATCTCAGGAGAAAATCAGGTATCTGTCTCCGTCTTCGAACAGCTTCGTCATCACCTCAAAATCAACCTCTTCCCACTTCTTAGATGACAGCAGTGGACGAAAAGGCAAAAAATGAACGCCCTAATTGGGACTCGGCATCAAATTCGAGGATTGCAAAGTATCGGATAGAAACCTCTTAATTGCACCTACACAGACTTTGTTGGTAGATATTTCCCCCCAGTTTGCCAGGCCATTGTCCCGGATTGAGCGGTCTGTAGCCGGCAGATACGGTAGCTCCCGCCTCATTGCTCATACAGCGACCGCAGCGCTTCCGTAGGTCTCATACGGGTCAGCAATCTTATCGTGCTCGTTGGCAGTCGAGCCAGAAGCCGACATACGACCCGCACTCGTCCTCAGCGGTCCTCTCCTCGAATCCACAAGTCCCGAAAACCATGCAGTCTCACCTGCTTTCAGATCACCCGAGTCCTTCTCCAAGGTAATCGGAATGGTAGCAGCTCCTGTCATGGGTGTCAGTGAGCTCAGAAACCAGAATTTCGACTAAGCTGAGAGCAAAGGAAAGTCAACATACCAAGTCCGCGTGGAGCCGAGTTGACGTAGACACCCTCCCAGTGGCCGACGGGAGAGCGGAAGACCTCGTGCCAGATGCTGATGTGAGGCATCTTTGCGATGTCCTTGTTCCACCAGTTCCACGCATCGCGGTGCATAGAGTCATGGGCAAACTTGTGCAAGCCCCTGGGTTTACTCATCAGCATCGGAACTCTAAATCTGCGTGAGCTTACCACTTACTCAACGTTCTTGAAGTACATGACGGTCATAGTCTCACTGCCGGTTGCTCTCTGACCGACAACGGCATACGGAGTGACACTGCCAGGCATAAGGTCGTATTCTTCAGCTCGTTCTGTCAATGATGTGTCAGCTTCCAACTCTGCTAGTCCATCTATGCGATCTTGTGGTTTACCTTCGATATCCTTGTTCATCTGATCAAATCTATCACCCAGCTCTTTCCACCCCGGGGCAAGCAGGCCAAGCGGGCTGGACGGATGAGTCAGTTTTGTCTGAGCACATGATCAACGATGCGTAAACGGCTTACTGGTTGTTCTTCGCGCCAATGAGAAACACGACAACCTCTCTGTTGGCCGGGCTGCCGCGGTACTTGCCCTCGGCGTCGGGGAAATGAACAGACGACTTGGTCATGACAATGCCATCGCTGTCCGGGTCAGGCTTGTACGCCTTGGCGATGAGGACAGCATCGACGATGCGATAGAAAATGAGGATAAAGGCTGGGACCAAGGAGACGCGGCCGATGACGCTGTACAAGAGTGTCTGCAAGCAGGCTCCAACGGCAAGCCATGAGGAAAGGGTAAGTTGGTCCTTGATTAACTGGACAGAGTCAGACTTCAGTTCGGGCATTCGCGTATCAAGTAAATACGGGAATGAGGGACATGGAACCACTTACAGCGACCAGTGGCACAGGCACACCCCATGCCTTCTTGTTGTTGACACTAAGGGGTTTCTTCAAAGCCGGTTTCACCAGCGGAGTGTAGTCCACCATGATTGCTGTAGTTGTGACACCGGAGAGTTGCCGTGCGGTCCTATCAATCCTGCGACTCGAAGTACCGCTGGACTGAAGGGCGGCTGAAGATCCTCCAAGTGCTCAGGAGAGAGGCTTTGCAATCGGAAGAGATGTATTTGTGCAAGCTATCGGCACTTGGCGGATCAAACAGGGCCCCGGCGTTCACCACAAATCCAATGTCCCCTTGAATGGACAGTTTACTGCGAACAGTCTAGTCTGGAGGGCGTCTCCACCTCGTGGCTCGGCAGCTAAGCGGATCGGGAAATGCGCGGCCGGATGCTCACCAGTGGGGGCGCAGACGAAGGGCTTGGGTCAGCGAACAAGCACCGCAGTCTTTGTGGATGACTCGCTGGAGTTCGAAAAGGGTGTTCAGGAATCAATCATAATGCGCTCTCTTTCCTGGGTATCAGTACAATTGTCCCAATGGCACGACCAAGCTCATTAGTTGTGTTGTTGCTCCGCTTACAAAAGGCCAGCCAGCGCCCCACGGGTGAATTCAAAGTCCGATGGTGGATCTCACGGCCGAGACTCAGCCTCTGGAGAGCAGACGTCCGTCTCGGGGATAACGTTACAGCGTGAGCGGAGAATGCACAGAATCTCCATCGACTTTATCTGGCAGATCTGAGCTACCATCATGACCGTCAATCTCCTACAATAGATACTGCTGAGGAGTCTTCCTCTACGCCGCAGTGAGCTTACGTGGGTTCATCTCTCGGTATGGAAGGACAGCAGAGCTTTGTTTGCTTGGGTTTTGAGACAAACCACAACTCTAACGTACTCCACAACACGGACGCCGAAGCTGGATATGCCTGGACTCAACTGCGACTGGCGAGCTGAATATGCCAAGTACCGTCTTATGCCTCGCCTCGGCCACGAATTCGCGCCAGACTCCTCGCACACGATCTTCGACCGATCACTTCGACTGAATGTACCCCAGGTATAAGCTCCAGTCCCTTGAGCCATGCGGCCGCTGTGACGGCATGATCAGTGACCATGTTTCCCACCCCAAACTGAGGAACATGATGCGACGGACACGGCCGAGAGAGCGGGATGATCTGGTTGGCCGCCTCCGGACGTTCGTCGAAGACACGCCGTGTCCAAAGCATCACCTAAGACATGATCCAGACTCGACAAACACATACCCATCTGCATTCTGACAGTCGACAGTACCAAGACGAAAAGGAGTAATTCTGGAGTGAATGCCAGACTCCTCCAGCGCAGGAAGCGTGACACGCAGAGAACCCTCCCCACCCCCTGCACCCCGCTAGTGGGGATCCCCGTAAATTGCGGGACCCCGTGCGTTTGTCATCAGAATCCCGAATTCACAGCTGGCGTCTCCTTCTCCCCCCTCCTCTCTCTCACGACAATGCCATGACTGTCCAGCAAACCTCGCCGCCAAGCCATGGCTCTTGGTCGTCAGCAACCTCGTCCGCACGACTCACACCCGGCAGCTCGCGGCTCTCCGACGACGATCCGGCTGCAGGCGTCGGCATCCCGCTACGAAGTCTAAACGCGAGACGCGACAGCGGTATCCCCGCGGACGAGGAGAAGGCCGTCGAAGGAGACGGTGACTCTGACGACGAGGAAGAGGAGGAGCAGGATGGGGATGGGGAAGAGAAGGGCTTTCTTTCGCGGACTTCGCGGGCCTCCGACTCGACTACGGTGCAGGACTATGAGCTTTATACGCCGGACGAGGAGGCTGCGGTCGTGAAGAAGCTCGATCGGAAGATGGTGCTTTTCATGGGGCTGTTGTACATGCTGTCTTTTCTGGATAGGTCCAGTATGCTCTCCTGTTCCTCTCCTGCTGCAGAGCGTCATGGAAAAAAGAGTGTAGGCTGATGCTGTCGTGATTTCCCCCGCTTTTTCAGACATTGGCAATGCGCGCATTGCGGGCTTGACGGATGACCTGAAGCTCAGCTCGGCGCAGTACGAGTGGCTACTTACCGGATTTTATATCACTTACATAGCTTTTGAATGGCTGACGCTCATGTACGCTACCCATCTTGTTATGCGCTTTTCCCTCCAACTTTCCGTCCCTGCTTTGACCTCGATATCATGCCATACTGGTCATTTCGTCGTCCATTTCATGTCCACATACCATGTTTGCCAGTACTCATGATAGACTCCATGCGCTTCGAACACTGCAAGCACACCGCTGAGTCCAACCCAGGTACCGCGTCTTTCCACCGCACATCTACATCTCCCTCTGCGTCTTCTCCTGGGGTCTTCTCGCCTCCCTCCAATCCATCGTCCCCTCCTTCGTACCGCTCCTCCTTCTGCGCGGCCTCCTCGGCATCGGCGAAGCCGCCTTCGGCCCCGGCGTCCCCTTCTACCTCTCCTTCTTCTTCCGCCGCGACGAGCTGGCCTTCCGAACCGGCCTCTTCATCTCCGCGGCGCCGCTGTCTACCTCTTTCGCCAGCAGCTTGGCCTGGCTGATCACCAAGCTGGGCGAGGGCGGACCGATTGCGCCGTGGCGGTTGTTGTTCCTGATCGAAGGGTTTCCGAGCTTGTTTGTGGCGGTGTGGGCGTGGAGGTTGATTCCGGATGGGCCGGGGAGTGCGAGATGGCTGAGCGAGAGACAAAGGGAAGTTGCGGTGCTGAGGTTGAGGAAGGAGAGGGAGGTGGTTGATGATGATGAAGACGAGAAGATTTTCATGGATGAGGAGAGAACGGGACGAAGTGGTCTCGGCAGCAAGAAACAGAAGGGACTGAACATGCAGGAAATCTGGCAGACGCTCAAAGACCCAAAGTGCTATCTCACCGCTGTAAGCTCACCTACCATGACTCCTCAAACCCGACCACCCTGCTAATGCCTCCCCACAGATAATGTTCTTCAGCTGCAACGTCGCCTTCTCCTCCCTCCCCGTCTTCCTCCCCACCATAATCCAAGAAATGGGCCACTCGGCCCTAACATCCCAAGCCCTAAGCGCACCTCCCTACCTCCTCTCCTTCCTCCTCGTCCTCGGCACGGCCCGCCTCTCCGACCGCCACGCCACCCGCTCCCCCTTCCTGGCTTTCCACGCCCTCCTCGCGTTCAGCGGCTACGCCCTCATCGCCCTCGCCGGCCACCACCGCCTCCCCGCCTTCTGGCGCTACGTCGGCGTGTACCCCGCCACCATTGGCTTCTTCTCCGCCGTCACGCTCATCATCACCTGGACGATCAACAACCAGGACTCGGACACGAAGAAGGGGACTGGCATGGCGGTTCTGAACGTCGTGGGGCAGTGTGGGCCGCTGCTGGGCACGAGGCTTTATCCGGATGACGATAAACCGTACTATGTGCGCGGCATGCTCGTGTGTGCCGTTTTCATGGCTGCGGTCGGGGTTTTGGCGCTGGGGTTGCGGTTCGTGTTGGCGAGGGAGAATGCTGCAAGGCTGAAGACGTGGCGGGAGGAGACGGGAGCCGCGGCGGATGACGAGGACTCTGTGGCTGTGCCGTTGGTTGAGGGAAGGCGGGTGGAAGCCCGAAGTCGGCCATTCATGTATATATTGTAGGTTTGTACGTTTCCGAGGAAATACCATGGTGAGTCGGTACTAGAATCTGCTTGTTTTGGACAGGTCATCCAGGCCACAAGGTGTACGGTTTCCTGCAAAAGATTCAAATCCGACCTCTATATCGAGTTTCTTTCAACTTTTTCACCTGACCAGGTTATCCGAGCGAAAAATGATAGCGATTGGACCAGAAACCCGCCATCTCATGGGTTTTGTAGGTAAGATCGTATCCGAGCTCCACGGAGGTTCTTGGTCGTTTTCTTCTTCTTCTTCTTTTTTTTTTGCTCTCTTATGGTAACGTTATTCATGATGAGCGACCTTGACCTTACCAAATGTGTTGTTTGGAAAACTTGCGCAATCTTGTCGAAAAGAATCCTATTTTGCTATCTGACCGCCAGCGAAGCTCTCGATTCGAAGGCGGCTGGTGCATGCAGTACCTCTGGATTATCTATAGACTACATTATGGTCAGTGTCCCGACATGTTCGGTCCGATGCTCGACCAAATCGCCAAAGCCGCGCTCTCCGCTCCAAGAAGAAGGGAATCGAGCGGGCAGTTTGGAGAGCTTGTTCTGAAGCACGGAAAGACGGGTTGTTAACAGCGGGTTTAAGACGCATTCATTTTGAGAGACCTACTTCGTACATGCTCTCGTGCCCATCCATCCAATGTCTTAGAAGTCCTGTACCCCGTCCCACTGTGTGGCGCAAACGGCGAGAGGAGCCTTCCAGCTCGCTCAACTCGTTCCTGCGATTCCGACTGACAGCATCATATTTCCGCGCCTGGTTTCGGTGCGCTGTTCCCGCCCGAGTGTATCCCGGCCCTCGGTACGACTGATTGTGTCCATCCATGGCCGTCGTCTTATGCTGTGTCGCGCACTTCCTGTCATCATGTCCTCTATTTGTCTTGTGCGAGCAGGTTTCCTTTCAACCCGATAGACTCACATCGCAGCA
This sequence comes from Saccharata proteae CBS 121410, assembly GCA_010015785.1. Classification (NCBI taxonomy): domain Eukaryota; kingdom Fungi; phylum Ascomycota; class Dothideomycetes; order Botryosphaeriales; family Saccharataceae; genus Saccharata; species Saccharata proteae. The sequence continues at coordinate 11,922 of ML978776.1, forward strand.
CCCCTACTAATGCCTCGTCGAACGGATAGGCTCGCCCTTGACCTTTGTCCAATCGATCGAATCGTCCAAGGCTTCGTCGACTAGACCGATGATGACGACGTTGTCGCCGCGCAAGACGCGCACGCCATTGTCGCGGAGCTCCCTGTTCTCCCCGTCCTGGTCGTCGGCCGGATAGATGATGCGCTCGACCGTCTCGTGGAGGATCAGGTTCGTGTTGTAGTCGCCGCCGAGGAGGGTGCCGACGTAGTATTGGCCATCGATTGTGATGATTGCGACCTTGTCTGTTGGGGGCAGCTGATTAGTGGCCTGTTGTTTGGGGGAAAGCAGCGGTTATGGACGGTCTTGTGAGACTTACTGTTTATGAAGTCATGTAGGACTTGCGACATGATGATGAGTGATTTTGCTTGAGGCAATCTGTACGGGTGTAGGCAAGAAGGATATCGAAAGCAGAGCTTCGACAATTGATCGAACGGCCGTGTCTCAAAAGAATGCGGAGGTGGGTGTTTGGGGAAGGTTGCGGGTTCGCGAAAGTTGAGCTTATGGCGTAGAGTGCAGATCAGCTTGGCATGCGAGTCATGCTCCCGCAACGCTTACTGAAACGGGTTACCTGCCTTGAATCTCACGACGCCGGCTCGCCGACGTGATTTTGGGATGAGATATGTATCAATTGCTAATGCGTGGCTGACGAGTAGATGATGTTGAATAGAAATTTCATATGCTATAAGAATCCACGATCGCGCTCATATGCGGTTTCAATCATATTTTTAAGGCCGCAACCAGACGAGGACAATTGACTTGGGAAATACCTAGGTAGGATAGGATGAAGTGAAAATTCGGGGCTCTCGCAAGCCCCTATAATGAGCCATAGTATCAGACTTGAGCAAGGCATAAGGAGCTTAAAACCAAAAACGACGACGTTTCCAGGTTGGGAGTAGCCTGAAAGAATCAGGACGTGTTGACTGGCACCACTTTCAGACGATCTTCATATGGGTTTGAACATGTTTTCCTGATGGCCTAGTTGATTGATCTATGAGGCTTCCCAGCAGGGGATTAGGCACTACAAAGTAATCTGCCATGATGCGGCAAGGCAGGAGAAGGGGGTTCGATTCGACAATGAGCACACCTCGTTATGGACGGACGCAATAAACTCAGATGATTGAGTATTGAAGACAGTTTGGCAACTCGTCAAATGGCGAGAACTTCCATTTGGAGGTTTAGACCTCGGAGGTAACTCGGAGAATGATTTCAGTAAGGCATACTTGGGTCGAGTCGATGGCTGGCCAGGGCCCCGTAATCATAGAATTTCTTCCTCGGGGTTGAGCTTCTCTTCATGTCCCTCTTGTCACACTAAATATTATTCGCCTGAATGTTGAACTTGGAATACCTGTGAAAGGTGGGTGGTCCGGATGAATCAGGCGGGAAGCGGGAGCATGGGGAAAGATGAAAGATAAGCGCTCCACGCAGAACCCAGCGTCGGTTCCCGGAAGCTTTGAATATGCTATTCTCGAGGCAGTACTGGGATCACAAGCTGGACCAGAGTCTGGCAGTCCACGGCAGACCGTCAAAGGAAGGATTATGGGCTCGGAGACTGATGACATTCCGTTCGAGTTCGCTTCACCCGCAGCCTGAGCTGAGTGCAGCATTCGAGTGAGTGCTGTGTGTAGACACAGGTGGCAGTTCTCCCGCGCTGAGTAGACGTGGCAGTTCATGACTGGCGGTCAATCTCTTTTCGCCTCCGAGGCGCCCAATTGACAGTTCCCGTTTCGCACAGCATGCTGAAGGCCGAGCTCGACCACAGCCTGGATCGCTCACCATCTGTATGGATCGTACAACCATAAGCGGAAGGAATTCCAATGGACTTATGTGTCGTTGAGCATCGCAATTAGCGGTAAGGGGCAGCAGACGGCGGGAAGACAAGGATATAGATACGAGCTGGCTGTGTTTGAAGCAGGAGATGCCACGGGACTTAATGCGAGGGTGTTATGGATCAAATGACTATGTTCAATCTAGCGTATGTGGGGAAAATTGAGAGGATGGGTGGCGCTCAACTCGCTTGTGCTACTATCGCAGCCAGACGTAAGGAAATGATAAACGAAGGAGCATTGGCAATGATGCAAAGAAGACAGCGGAACGCTAACACTCACGCGACGTATTTTCGAGAGACAAAGCGGATAACGGCGTGTCCAAGAGGCTCAGTTTCGCGGTGTCAGTAGCAGAGCTTCTTCAAAAGCATCGATGGACGTTGGGCGGATAAAGAATCGGCCGCTGTGCCAAGGCGGGATGCTGCTTTGAGATCCCATAGGATGCCGTGCTCGACGGGGCAGGTGACTTCGGATGTCGAGAATGACGAAGTAATGGCTGCAGGTCGGGTGCGTCCGAATGGCCAGTCTCAAGTCTGTGGTCCTCGTTTGTTGTTGCTCTGTAATGAATCCCGGCCCATGGAAAAGCGATCAGCAGGAAGATGATAGTGCAATTGGCATCTGATTGGACAGAAGATATTGGGGGAAGTATCTGCTGGTGCCATCCAGCGCATATCGTTATCGCTCCGGTCTGCGGCTCCAGCTCCGGTTTGATTGCGGAAGCGCCAGACTCATGCCTGGTCTTGGGACAGAAGTCCAAACGCAGGCCGCGGAGGCAGGCAATCGATACGCGCCCTTTTGATGAATGGCAGGACTGTTTCGCATGGTGAGCCGGAGAGCTGTCGTGGGGCACAGCGGGAAGGCCGACGCACGGCGGTGGTTGAGTAAGTTACGGCCAGCTGGCTGCAGATTCTGGCAGACCAGCACATGGATGCGTCGTCAGCTCGTCAGCGTTGAAGGAGATGGGACGCCACTCGGGCACGGAGAGGCTTCGAGATGGAGAGCACCGGGCTGCATCCTGTCTTGTTGACCGTCCAGCCGTTGTGCAAGTGCTTCAAGGCCATCAGCCCCACATACGCTTTTCCTCAGTCGGTCACGAAAAGGAGTCGACGGGCGGGTGTTGGCCGCTTGCGTTGCCACGGCCACTGCTGATCCTGCACGGCGAGTGCTCGTCACTCGCTTTGGCTGCGCAGCCTCCCCGGCCTGTTGAGGATGGAACTGCGATGAACAGCTGGGGAAGAGAGGAGGTTCAGCGCGGGCTTATGTAAGTAATCGGCAGGGGTACCTAGATACAGTATGTAGATGGCGTAGGTAAGTTATGTAAGTTAACTTACCAGGGCTTAGGCGATCTGTGACGCCCGCGATCGCAGCAACAACAAACCTTCGCAGTCTGGGGGAGACAAGCCGCTTTTCTACCAGTGCGGCCTCATATACGGCAAGGAACGTCAGGGGACGACGACGCTCATGTTCGAGAAGATTGCGGAGGCGCGTTCCTCGATGACAGCAGCAGGCTCAGCAATTGCGTGCTCGTCGCGAATGTGTCGTGACGCGACGTCAAAGACGCATTGTCCATCGAGCCTCACGCACACGTATCCCGGGCCTTGACCTGCACCGGCCCGTCCGCATCTTCCAGCATGTCGCGGGTGTAGCAGAAACGGGCATACTATCCAGCATCGTGCATAAGCTCCCCGAGCCGCCTGTCGCGAATCTGGGGAAGGCTGCCGGGTCAGTGGTCTTTTCACTGACCGCATTCTCCATTCCAGCGGGCAGCGCTTGCACCAGTAAGCTCAGTGTCTTTTTCCCCAAAGGAGTAATCACAGCACTGTACGCAGCATTAGCGTATGTGGAGAGCCTTTGTTGATGAGGTGCTCGGCCGGACGATCGCGCAACCCTGGACGGGAGCATTGTCATCTGTCACCCTTCCCCAATTACCAACCCATGGCTCAGTGCTGCCGCTTGGGGCAGGATCCATGGTGACTCTAAGGAGGTGGTCGGTAGCTTGTGGGATTTTTGCTCCGCCACTTCCTATCTATAAAGAAGCCCGTCCTCACTTTCTCATTGACCATCATCCTTCCTTGGTTCCTCTGCTACCATTCTCTCTGATCTTTTTCCATAACTCAATACTCCTCCTTTCTTCTCAGCATGGCCTCAACCTTGGAAGTCGACGAGACCTACTCTTCTTCGCCTGGCAGCGAATATTCGTTCAAGGAACCCAAGGCCAGCGTTCAGCAATCGCAAGCACCGAGGTCTGAATCCGTCACAAACTATGAACCAGGCCGCACCTTCGTCGAGCGCTACGATGAGACCTATGAGCACAAGGACCTTCTACCCCGGTTCCCGGACGTGCACTGGCCTGAACTCAAGGAGACTGTATACTGCGACAAAGGCATCGAAGGAGACCCCCAGTTCCGCAACCTTCTCAGCGCTGCTACGGATGTCTTCGACTATAACCCGAAGATCGTAAGGTGTCCCTTGGAGAATGGAATGAACGTGTTCTGACATACTTCGACAGGGCACGGAAATCCACGGAGTGCACTTGGCGAAGCTCAATGACGCGCAGAAAAAAGACTTGGCCCGCTTGATAGCTACCCGTGGAGTCGTCTTCTTCCGCAATCAAGATGATCTGGACATCGATGCCCAGCGTGCGCTTGGCGCTTATTTCGGCAAGTTGCACAAGCATGCGACTACCTCTGTGCCGCGTCGCGAGGGTTTGGAAGACGTCCATGTTGTGTTCACCGAGGGCAGCAAGGACCTCAGGTAACTCCAACCCCATTCCATCTCCTTAACAAGGTACTCATGAATTTTCAGATCGCTGTTTACTCCCACGTTCTTGTGGCACTCTGATGTCACCTATGAGATCCAGCCACCAAGCTACACCTCGCTGAAGCTCTTGACCGGCCCTCCCCGTGGCGGTGGCGGTGACACTCTGTGGTCCTCTCAGTACGCGGCCTATGATGCCCTGAGCCCGTACATGCAACGCTACCTCGAAAGCCTAACAGCATTGCACTCTGCCGAGATACAAGCCGAGGGCTCCAAGGCCCTAGGCCGTGCAGTCCGCCGAGACCCCGTCGTCACTGAGCATCCCTTGATACGCACCCACCCCGTCACCGGATGGAAGTCACTTTTCTTCAACCCCGGTTTCGTCACCAAAATCGTCGGCATCCCAAAGACGGAGAGCGACCACATCATCAGCTACCTCAACGAGATTATCGCGACCACCAACGAGGCCCACGTCCGCTTCCAATGGGGCAAGAACGACGTTGCCTTCTGGGACAACCGCATCTGCAATCACTCGGCCTCGTACGGTTTCGCTCCTCACCGCCGTCACGCCGTCCGCGTCTGCTGCCAGGCTGAGCGTCCGGTATTCGACCCGGCTGGCAAATCCCAGGAGGAAGAGCTCAACGCTCTCTACGGCCTTCCGCCAGTCAGCAAGGATGGCTCCGGAGTGGTCAACTACAACGACTGAGAATTCCAACACGACCTCATGCTTTCGGATCTCCTTGCTTTGAATTTCGGACCATGGTTACTAGCGAGGTATCATGTGGGTGGGATGGTTTCGCGGATATCCAATTTGCATTGTGCTTGTTCTTGATGCGTGCATGGCTAAGCGTCAAGGAGTCTGGAGTCGGGGAACATACGACGTGGCGCATATGATAGTCACATATACGTAATGAATATATCAATAAGACTAGCGTGTGCGGTAAAGAGGCTGAAACGTAAGTCACAACTGATGATGGCAGGTGAGTTTATCCAAGTCAAACGAGAATTTGCATCTCGTCCGATGATTCTCTGCAAGTTCGTCGTTCAAGGGCGTCATGCTTGTTCAAGAATCCTGAGTGCTGATGGAATTCAGGGACAGCAGTGCCTGCCTAAGGTATCAGGGACTCTCGCGGGAACGCGCGAAATTCCGCGACGCGTCCGACGCGACATCTCCATCACCTCCAAACTTCAACAGAACTCTCTGCATATCGAACGACTTATCTTGCAGACCATTCCTGAACTTGCATCACTTAAGGCGCGTCATGGATTTCTGAGTGATATGGCACATGCACCAAACGCGGCTCGCAGGCGACTCCAAAAATCTCGTCTCACCCATAATCGCCCATGATGGACTCGCTTCAGCCAACACCGGACGCTGAGCAAGACCTCGTAGCACCGAAGCTATCCGATGAACCCTCAGTTCTGGAATACGCGCGGTACCACGGCATCTGTGCCGATTATGTTTCTGACAGGCCGTTGGACCCGGATCAATTCCCAACGCCACCCATCTTCTTGCTGCAGGATTTCGAAGACCCCCCTTACGCCATCGCTGTAAGACTACCGCCTGGATTCAGCTCGAACGAGCGTCTCGGGGTCGGTGCAGCAGCAATGGGTCTGCTCAAGGTTGCATGCAAGATGCCGGATCTGCCACCACCCGATGAGCTTGTTCCCGATGTGTTTCCGTCGTTGCGTGAGCTGAAACAGGAGCTACCGTTGCTGAAAACTGATGTTGAGATGGATATGCTGAACTGGGCGAAACCCGCCAAGCCCGATTTCGGGTCGGTGAATCTCCCATTTGAGCATGTGGACGAGGAAAACGACGAGGGCATATCATGGCCAAAACGGTATTACGACGTTAGTGGCGAACAGCAAGTGAGAATCGAGGCAGAAAGACTGGCAGTGTCCAAGGATATTCTACGGTTTCTGCAAAACTCCCTCAAAGTCGGGTACGGTCCTGAGGATGAGCAGCAGGTGATCGAAGCGAATCTGACGTACAAAAGAGTGAGTCTCACTCCATCGGACAGAGCGAGGCTGACAATAATGAGCGAAAGAATTTCGAGCCTGTCACTCCTCCTTTGATGCCACTCACGCCTCCCCAAACACCATTTGAGCTTTCTTCAGGAACCGGCCGACTCGAGTTGCTTTCAGAAAGCACAGACTCAGTAGCCAACGAGGCACGTCTACTCGAAGAACAACTAATACACAAAGACCGGATTGCATCATCTAGGACCAGCAGTGACCCAATGCTTCTCGACGACCCAGGCAGTCCTCTCCGCTTAACAGACGACTCCATGTCCTCCACGCCCGCCAAGCGCCGAATCTCAGACTTGCGAGTAGAAGGGCCTCTCACCCCACCCATCATCTCATCCGGTGCAACGAAGAAACTGAAAACCGTTTCCTTTCCGGAAATGCTGCACGAGTACATTCCGGACCTTCCGTCGCACTTTGAGCGTGGTGATGACTTGCTGGGCTCTGGAAACAGCTTCGATGCCTTTTTCGAAGAACATGTTGTGCCTCTTGCTGGTGAGGCAACGAGGAAGACGGAGCAAGAACAGCTGCAGGAAGTAGACACCACTCGACGAGTGGAGGTGCCAGTGTTGGACTTCACTCTGCCTCCAGCACCGTGGGATGCATATACCCCAAAGATGCGGGGAAAGATGCGCGAGGGACTTAGTGAGCTGTGCATACAGAAGCAGCTGCTATCAAGATGCAGAAAGGAAGAGTTCAAGGGTATGGAAACCTGGCACGGCATCGCCAAGATCGAGAGAGTTCTGCCCTGGAGCCCGTTTCCCTCACAACTGGGGAAGATGTCGATCACTGAAAGCATATCCGAGGTAAAGATGCTGGCGAAGATTGTGGGAGATAGTACACCAGGAGATATCGTGGACAGCGCGTCGATGATCTGGAAGCCGGATGGTCTGCGCATACTCGATGAAAGTGATGACGACGATGAAGATGAATTGCAAGTCGGAGAGTACCAGGATGTAGATGTGGAGACTCAAGACATGAGGGCTTTACTGAAGAGACGCAATTTGGAGTTGCTAGAAAAACAAGGACAACAGACAGAAACGGCGCAACAAAATCTACCCCTGAACCCTTCGATCAACACCGCTGTCGCAGATCCCGTTGCATCGATACCGTCCACAGGTAGAGACGCACTTTTTGGCGGTATGTTCTCGGCTAGCTCAGCAATATCAAAGTTCATGCACGCCCGCAGCGGCCAGAAGCCTGGCAGTGCCAAAGCCGACACCAAAACAAAGGAAGTTCCAACCACGCCCCCAGGACCCGAACCAACAGTAGCAGCTCCGTCTGATCCAGCATTAGCACAGCACACAGCAGTTCCCCGTTCGCGTAGCTATCACCGTGCTCCGCTCCCAGCGCCACCATCTCCAACTCAACTCCCCCCTCGCCCCCTCATCCTCTCCTCCACAATCTACACCCGGCGCTCCCTCCTCCGCTCCCTCAAAACTCTCTACCCATCCGCCCAACTCATCGAGCGCGACTTCAACACCTCCACCCCGTCCGCTCGCGAAGCCGATCTCCTGCTCTCCCCCGGCACCGGCATCGTCGTTGCCTCGCTCCAGAAAATCAAACAGCGCGCTCTCCCAGGCCAGCCGCCCTCCTCTTCCACCGACTTCCGCATCCACATCCGCGCCCTCGCCGAGCGCTATGAGCGGCTTTTCGTTCTCGTCAGCGAGGACGGGTTACGTGCCGACGATGCTTTCGGTGCTGAGACTGTACCCATCACACCCCGCGCCCTCGATCAGGGCGACTGCACCGCACTGGGCGAACTCATCGCTTATGTGGCGAGTTTGGACAATGTCGTCGATATCTCGATTACGTATGTTGGTGGCGGTGTGCAGGAGTTGGCAAGATGGATTGTGGGGCTGGTGGTAAGGTACGGTGTTGAGGCTGGCGAGGTGAAGTTGCTGCAGGACGAGACTTTGGTATGTTGTCTGAGTTCTCCTGGCCATTCCTTTCCACTCTGTTCCATCACGACCTGTATTTTCCTCTCAGCCTCCGTCCGGAGCGGAAAAGTCCAGGACATGGAAGTCACCGTGGGAGAGTGAAGTGCTGACGAAACTATGACTCTGGCAGTGGGAGCTCTTCCTCCGCCGTGCCGGACTCAACGCATTCGCCGCACAAGTCGTCCTCGCGTCGCTCAAGCCCGCGAGCGACACAACACTTTCTCCTCACACCGCCACTGCCGCATCATCTTCCGACCCTGACAAGAGCCCGTCGACAACCTTGTCCGGCTTAGCGGCGTTTGTGCGGATGGGCGCTGCCGAGCGGATAAAGCGGTTTGAGACTGTGTTTGGTGGGCGGAGGGTGCTCCAAAGGCTGGGGACGGTGCTGGATCAGAGGTGGTTGAGCGCTGCGGATGGATTTGCTGCTGCTGCTGCTGCTGGACCTGTGGTTGGAGCCGGTGCTAATGGTAGGAGATTCGGAACAGGCCGGTAGTGAGATGGCTCGCCTGCTCGTGTTTCAGCATGGTGGGTAGTGTGCTGGGTACCGATCAGAAGATGGTATGGGACTGAATTTGAAGGGACTTTGCTTGCGCTTGATTGTTGAATTATGTAGGAACTCAATCATGGCTGTTAGGGTAGTTGGCCATTCACTTGGGGTACTGCCGGGCTTTCTGCGGGATGAGGACTCTGGTAGCTGGGGCCAATCACCAGTAAAGACCAATACAATAATCAATGAGGAAGTCTGACAGGGTCAGGATGGAACCCTTAATCATTTTCTTATTTGTTGCATCAGTGTAATTGCCACTGGGGTCCTACATGCCGCTCCACTCAATGCAGAAAGCCCTGACATCATCCCCATCGTTGTCTACTTCGCTCACATTATCGTCCTTGCCACCAATCAAGAAGCCCTTCTTGACACCCGTACCGAGACGACCACCGCCCACGACTTGCATCAAGTCGAACTCATCATCCCAGCCCATACCCACTGCCAGGAAATGGCTGTGGAAACGGAGCGGATCGCCAGGGTAGACACAGTACTGACAGCCAAAGCGCAGCCCGGGCGACATGAAATAGCCCTTCGAATGCAAGTATGCAAACAACGGATATGATCTCGGCACCTCTGGTAGCTTGGCAGACGGCGGTGGTGTGATAGGAGGCGAGGGCAACGGCGGGTGCGAGGTTGATGGCGTTATGTAGAAGCGCTCCTCGGCCTTAGACATGGTAGATGGGCTTGGAGAAGTCGGTCGTGGCGACGATGGCGCAAAGAGTGAGGATGATTCATCAATATTCGCAGGGTCTGCTCGGGCGGTGTCTGCTTCGGATCTCTCTTTCCGCTTTGCTGCAATTTTGTCCGCATTCTTCTTCATGGCGATCTCTTTCAGATCCGTAGCCTTCTTTTGACTGGCTTTCATGGCGTCGAGGCCCTGCTTTTCAAGTGCCCGCAGGAAAGCCTTGCGCTCCGCTTCTTTCAAGCCCATGATACCCGCTTTGTGTGCTTCAACATCATCGACGATGTAGGCGACACCCTCCTCCACTAGCAAACGCGCTTCTTCAGGCATCAGCTCAAGAGGGGTGCCGAGAAAGACGTTCTGTTGCGGATGGCCAGGGAGTGTGCCGATCAGCACTCCGCAGATGTTGTGATTGCGTCGCAAGTAAGATATATCGTTGGTGTCGTAAAGTAGGTAGCGACTCCCCGCGTGTGAGATGGGCACCGCGGCATGAGCACGAGTCGTATCATCGCCCATCGCTGTCGCTTCGACGGTGCTCTCAGCCGCAGCTCCGTCGACGGCAGGTAATAGATCACCGGTGTCGGGAGTATCAGTGACAGGGGCTACTGGTTCGCTGATTTCATGTGTCGCAGGTAGTTCAATCGGTGTCGATGAAGATGTCTGGAAGACTTCGAGAGGCTCATGAGACTCCTGCAGGACGGGTATGTCTTCAGGCGGCACATCAGCCAGTAACGGCTCAGCAACGAGAATAGAGTTTTCGACAGATGGTTGGATGACTTCTTGATTTGTAGTCGAGGGCTCAGAAAGCTGTTCAGGCACGACTTCTGGCTCAGGAGCTATCTCCAATTCCCTCTCCAACACCGGCTCTATCTGGGACTCCACGGGTGGGGTAGTAGCGGCCTTCAGGAATGGGAACACATGGTTCAGAGATGTGGCGGATGCCGAAGGTTCAGCAGTATCAAGGTATACACCGTCTGATTGTACATCAGACTGCGTCGCTTCCCAGTCTGGCCGTGACTCGATAGATGGAAGCGCCCGAGCTGCAAGGAATGGAAAGACGTGGGTCAACCCGGCATTTTCGGCTACATCCATCACGATCTCTGGCGACTCAGAAGACATCGATTGTACATAGCGGTCTTCCCACTCTTCCCTTAACGGTGGAGGGGTAGTGGCCCTCTGCCAAGGATATACGTGGGCCAAAGGCCCAGCGTCGAAGCTAAGCTCCATGACTTGCGTCGACCAGGTGAAAGGTTATATCTGAATTCGTATATTCGTCAGCCGAGTGTCCTCCAGGAGAAACAAGAATATCAAGGTTGGAATATAGATTGTGTGTCATAGATAGAACAATTTTGTTAAACATCATGGCGCCGAAGGCTCCCCTCCGGCATCAGGGGATTGACAGATAAAATTGAATTAATCATATAAGGGTGTTGTGTCAGAATGAGAGAACGGTGTTGGACTTACCTACGAAGTTTGCCTCAGTGAGGCTCTGTTGGTCGCGTTACATATTGCGTGGAATGGGAAGGTGAGTCGCAACCAAAGTTTCGGCTGAAGAAAATGTCGGACGCACTCGGCCCGGGTGAAGTTTGATCCGACCACGATGCAGTCAGATGGCGCTTACATTACCTACCTGAGCTAGCCCCAATACTTACCATCAATCGTTCTTGGAAATCTGGCCATCGATAATTCTAACACTCGGCCATATCTGCCTTTGACGCAGCGACGTATTGAAGCTTCGAGAAATTACTCACAATGAATGTGATCATTCTCCTAGTCCTGCTACTTGGACTTCCATTCATGTTATTCCTAGGTAAGTGCTCTCGCTTGCACCCAACTGTGATAATGAATTGACAAGTGTAGCATGGCTGGCGATCTCATCATGCCTTGGAGATAATTTTCGTGCCAGCATTTCTGGCTTCTCAATCAATCCTCGCCACGCATCGTATGGTCGCGGCTATGCCAGAGCTTTGGGATCAGGTGCAGGTCAAGCGGGTTGGGAGCAAATCGAAATGGAAGACATGTTGGACGATCCCTTGGATGAGGAACATGAAGAGCATGCCAGTCGCTGAATGCGCTCTAATAACGCGCTTTCTCATCATGCCATATGGTTCAATTCTGCAACAGACTCGAGGCTGTCCGCTCAGAACTCGATGTCTACCTTAGTCTGCTTGCCTTGCTCGGCCCCCAGCGCTCCCTGGGCTTCCGTGTCTCCCTCGACCGGCGGCAGACTGAAAGGCTTGATAACAAACTTCCGCCGGCTGACCGTAAACGCCAAGTCATCACCAACGCCGGCTACGCCTCCACCACCGCCGCCTCTTTCGTGGAACACAGGCAGTCTATGGACTCTCAGCATTCCCTGCGGCCTCTCCTCGTTTGCTGTCGCGGCTCCTGACGACGCTAGCTCGCCGTACGAGTCCATTAGGTGCGGAAAGGGCTGTAACTCGAGGACTCCGTCGCTGAGCAGCTCGGCCCAGCGGACGAGGCCGGAAGAGCGCGGGTATAGCTCGAGTGGCATAGTGAGCAGTGCTGTTAGACGGGTAGGGTATCTTCGCAGGAGTGCTCTGAGCCCGTGCAGAAACTGGAGGAGGAAGGACGGATTGCTGGCTTGTGGCGGGTAGAGAGCAGGCGACAGCAAAGTCGGAACGAGGAGACGATGGACCGTCGATGCTGGAGTGTTCGACAATTGAGCCGAAAGATTCTCAAGGATTGGCGCGAATGGTGAGGTCTGAACGTGTGGTGGAGGCAGTGGGATGTAATTAATCGAAGTCCCGGGCGGGAAAGTCAGACGTTTGGCCAGGTCAAATGTGTGACAAAAAGGCGGCAATTCGCTGGATGCTGGAGACTCGGTCGAAGCCTGGGCACCACTGGAAGGATTACGATCCACCGGCACTGCAAGCGCGCGAAACGTGCATTAGCACTTTGTCCAATGCCAAGCATACAATTCATGAAGCGTTTTATCAACAGTATGTACAGCGAAATCCGCCGAGCTAGGTCCCACACACCTCTACTGCCACCACCAATCCTCTTCTCCGCATCGAACTGGCCCAGACGTTCGTACCTCCACGCAATCTTCATACGCTCCCTCTCTTTCTTGACCGTCCCGCTGTCCGATTCTTCGGCAACACCAATCAATCCAGGCAATTCCCTCCCCCATTGCTCTCCCAGTCCGACTACATGCACTTTGTGACCTTGAACGATGCCTTCCGCGGCGTAGTACCGAAGGAGAGCGCCAGCAAAGTCCGTCGTGCCGCTTTCTTCCAACAGCAGTGAGGATCCAAGTGCGAGACCCGCGTGACCAGCAAGTATTCCATCAAGAGATGGTGTGCCAGTCGAAGTCGTCGGGCGACCATCAACGGGCGATGGTCTGATTCCGGGTATCACTGCAAGCGCAGCAGCGGGCGATATGTTTGCATCGGGAGCCGTGGGCGCGCGATTCACGCCGATGTTGCGTTTGCGAAAAGCCATCTCGGTGCTGCTGTCGAAGTCGTCGCGAAGTCGCAAAAACGCGGGACCGGAATGCGATGATGGTGCCCGGGCAAGGCGGGGCGGACTGGAAATTCACAGCGCATGCCCGAAGCTGCGCACGTTCGTGCTGAGAAGTACAACTGATCGCATTCGGCGGGAAATATTCAGACCAGCAGCAACAAAGCTCTCCACGTACATACACCACCACGCGCCTCTCCCGCCCGTCAGCTCCGCCGAAACCGAATCGCAAGTAGTCCGCCGACCAAACTAACAGAAACCGCGCCACACGATCACCACCCTCAACATGGCGGACGCACAGCTCTACGACGAAGCCTTCACTATTACCTCCGTCAACAACTTCCAGTACGACCGCGTCAGCCGCATAACCGCCCAGTCGGACGATGGAACCCAACTCATCCTCGACGTGAACAACGAGCTCTTCCCCGTCGCGGTCGACGACCGCCTCTCCCTCATGCTGGCCAGCACCCTCAACCTGGACGGCAGCAAGAGCGAGGCAGGCTGGAGGGATCTGGGCAAGAGCGAGGCCACCCTGGCGGACATGTACGAATACGTCTGCCACGGCAAGATCTACCACTTCGGCGTCTCGGAAACGGACAAGGATGTTCTGTGAGTATTTGGGCGGGACCCGCGGGCTACGAGAAGTAGGAATCGTGGGTGGCTAATGCGCGCGGCTTTGCAGGAGCGTGTACATCTCGTATGGTGGACTGCTGATGCAGCTTTCTGGGCAGTACAAGAAGCTCACGTCGCTGAAAGTCGACTACGTCTACTTGCTGCTCAAGAAATGAGCGGGAGCGGGGACTTTCGCGGTTGCAACATTCCAACATGCGCTGAACATCCGGCGCCGGGTCAGATCAGCATCTGAAATGCGCTGGCACCGCGACACAAAGCTATGCTCTCCTCCGGGATGCTGCTGAACTTATGCGATTTGGATGGCAACAAGCATTTCTGGCGTTGGACGGAGTTCAGGAATTGATTGATGCATTCGATGTATCGAAGCGCCGGAGTACGGTTGCCAACAAAAAACCAGGATCTAGATGACAGAGCAGATGTCCTATAACCAGTACAGTGAGGTCACCTCAGAGTCCAGCCAAGGGTGCATATCTGGCCTTCCACTTGTTCTGAACATCGAAATGAATTTATATACCAAGCGGCTGCTACGAGTATCTAACGGCTCATTCTTGCCCCATATCTCTAATAGTAGGAAACTCGAACCGCCGATGCAACCGCGTGACAATATCGATATAATGTTTTTCGTTCTCCGGCGTCAGAATGCCATGCCTCACAAAGAAATCCAACATGACGAGCGCGCAATTCGGCTTAAACTCCCCTCTCAGCAAAGCGACCTTGATCTCCTCGATTGACAGCAGGGCGAAACCCTCCACCTCGTCGTCATTCGGCTTCGGCACCACATCCTCCGGCACCTCCATGTCGTAGACGTACTGGCTTTCGGGCTGCAGCAAGCCGGTCTCGCCGCCCGCCCGCTCGTCTCTGATCAGAAAATATGAAACCACGCCCACCGCCTTGGCCCTCTCCCTCACCAGCTCCGCCGGCAACGACGCCTCTTCCTCGGCCTCCCGGATCACCGCATTGAACGGCTTCTCCCCCGCCGGCAGCCCGCCCGCAACCGTATTATCCAGCATGCCGGGATACGTCGATTTCGTCTGCGAGCGACGTGGCACCCACACCTTGATCGCGTCCCCAGCGCGCACATAGCATGTCATGTGAACGCCGTAGCTGACAACGCCAAACAGCGCGCTCGCCGCTCTCTCAATCTTGAACAGCAGGGCCCCGTCCCTCGCAAACACCGGGAACAGCTCGTCGCGCCAGCCCTTGAGCACCTGGAAGTGGCCGACCTCGCGCATCGCGGCGGTTGTCTGGGCCACCATGATGGTGCGCTCTGCCTCGTCGCGGCCGGACTTGAGCGTCAGAGTGTGCTCGTCGTCGTCGACGGTCCATTGGGGCAGGCCGCGTAGGGTCTCGGCTACGAGCGGGAGGACGAAGCCTAGGGTCGAGTTGTACGGGTCCGAGGCGACTTGTAGAGTGTAGAGGCGGTCGAGGGCGGCATCGTAGAGGTGCGGGTCGGTTTCGTAGTAAGGGAAACTTGGGAGGTCAGTGTCGGGTGTTCATCATGTGCAGCTGTAGTTTTGGCCCAGCCGGACGTATCCAAGCACCGGATATGCAAAGCAGCAGGTGGGTTGAGATGATTGCTTTTCGGCTCCGCTTTCTAGCGCAGGCTGGCTGCTGCGGAGTCCAAAAGGCCCCCGAGAGACAGACGCGGAAACTCACTTGTCACAGTCATTGATCAGGTCCAGGTTCGATTTCTCCATCTTTGCTTTGCCGTTTGCTTGTTGCCCCGACCGGGGTTTTCTCTGCTCTTTGTTTGCTATCGGGAACGGTGAGCGAGATGCGGTGTGCACCAGACTGGACAAACCCCCACGGCAAGTCAGAGCACCCGACGCACGATGACTTCCGCCCGCGGTGAGTCCGGTCAGGGACCGCAGATGGCGTTATCGATAAGACCACGAGCTTCATTGTGACTGCAGTGGTGCCCGCCAGTGGAACGTCATCCCGAATTTTCTCGAACGCGCGCGCAATTTCGACGTATTCAGCAATCTATAAACAACGCAGTCCCCGAGTTCAATTGAATTTCTTCGGAGGTTCAAGGTCCACTACTTCTAGCTACAGTAAACACCACACGCACACCATGTTCGGCGTCATAGTGTCCGGACGCCCCGTGATCACGGACTTGCCAGCCGTGAATGAAACCTCAGTCGCATGCCAAATACCCTCCAGTCCACCTTTCAACCACATCGTCGTCTTCCTACTCCCCGGCCAGACCATCCCAGCCGGGACCGCTGCCTCCGTCTACATACAGATCCCTCCCAGCACCGACTTCCAATTCCTCGGCGCCATCGCAAACGAGAAGCAGTCGGCCATCTTCAAGGTCAACGGGGTCGAGGCCGCGAACCAGGCAGTGGGCGCCGCCGCCACGGTGACGCTGGGAATCAGTTTGGAACCAATCGCCCAGGTCGCGCAGTCGATGGAAAGCAAGCAGAATGGGGGCATGCAGCTGGTTAGGGCTGGTCCTGTCACTGCCAGTCCGGTGACGACGAAAGAGCTTGCGAAGCGGATTATTGGAAACGCGTTCAACTTCCTTGCGAGCTTTGCCGGGAATACGTCGAATGGCGTGGAGGTGGTGCCGTTGAAGAGCTTCCAGGATTGGTGGACGAAATTCGAAAAGAAGGTCGAGATGGACCCGGGATTTTTGGAGAGAGGAGACCAGGCGTAGGAAACGAGTTTTGTGTCGAGAGAGCGGCCTCGACACCATTTCGGAAGAAGTCGACATAAAGAAAGGAACACAGTCGCCGACCAACTATAGAGTTGTTTGCATTTCCAGAGGCGAGGACGGTTTTTCGACGGCTGGCCCGGATCGAGGACGAGACTTGTAGTCATTGTGTTGCTCGGAAAGGCACGCGGAATTCGGACATGCTTAGACATCACGAGGAAATGTATTACCACCGACGGAACTCGGGAGGGAGAACAGGCTCCAGGCCCCTGGGAACTGCTTGCGATTTGTCACAGGCTCGAGTTCGAGTCTTCAGGTCGATCGCTGGACCCACCCACCACTTCGAGACCTTAGGTAGGACGGAGGGCGTTGGCCAACTGGCAAGCGGGCTTGTCGATATGCCATGGAGGATTCAGTCCGACCTCGAGTGTCTTGGGTTGGACACATGGAGGAACGTCGTCGGACGAGGCTTGAACGGAGTGGGCTGAAGCTTGGTTTTGAGACGGCGATACAGTAGGACAATCGCAGCGTGGGAAGAGTGTCATCCGATGATATCTTCAATGCGCATGACGGAGCAACGTTATTGGCATTTATTTGCACATGGCCGTGTGAGCTCTCAATGCCACGATCAATATTTGCCACGTTAGTGACTTGGTGTTGAGTCCAGGCTTGAATTTGCAGGCCGAAGAGTTCCTTGGATTTCAGGCATCAGCATTGATCCCCTCGATCTGACAGTGAAGATGAGGTTAGGCCGTTGTCGGCCTAGATTAGCGCAGCAGCAGCGGATCCCCCCGCGTTCAGCGCAGCAGCAGCACTAAGATTGACCTCCCCGCATCTTGCCTGCAGTACCAGAATGTTAAGATCATCTCCACTGTTGGCCAAGGCTGGCAGAGCGGGAATCCTGATGGCTTGGCTGCTGCCCGCGTCCCTATCATGTGCGGGCTGCGCCTGACGTCGCTGGTCTTGTTTGGGGGGAAGCATAAATGCGCGACCCCAGCTGCGAAGTAAGCCGGGGACGGAACAACAACGCCCACCTCAACCGTCCATGTGAAGAGGGAACGAAGTCAAGAGCTCTGCCTTCACTTGCCTCATACACCTTCCTCCTGCACCCGCCAGACTGAGATCAAGCTTCGACCTTTGAACAAGGCCCTCTTTGTCTTGGCCTGAACCCCTCAGTCACCACGGAGTATCTCGACGTCAAGGTCGAGGTGAGACAGGTCCCATCACGAGCTTCGACCATGGCTTCCAATACTGACGCCTCCAACGGTACGTCCGCTCGGACTTCACTCACTTCTCCCATCTGCACTGATTCAGCCCATTCCCCACTCCATCTTCTTCACTGGTCAGCGCTTCACGTGGTCTTGTTCAGCTCTATTGGGTTTTGATTGGTACACCGATTCTTTGGTATCTACATCCACGCCCAGGAAGCTCTTTCGACTGCAGCTGCTTTCTCGAGCATTGCACTGCACACCTCAACCAGCTTCAACATCACCGAAGCTCGCATTTTCAAAGGCTCCCAATAACCTTTCCTAATGACCCCTACCACATGTCCCTCGATCAATCACTCACTTCTCACCCTCACAGGCCTCGACGGCACCTCCACCGGTAACCCGTCCATGACCAAAGAAGCCTTCGCAACCACGCGCACCGACGACACCACCAACACTGCCACCGACGTCAACGACCCCTTCGGCGGCGACAAGCTCGACAAGATCGCCGGCAGCGACGACATGAAGATGCCGGCCGAGGGCGAAGGCGGCTCTCCCACTCGCGACCGCCGCGAGAGCAAGGAGTGGGACGCGTCCAAGGTGCCACCCAGCCGCTTCCAGAAGCGCTCCGGCAGCATCTACAGCACGCCCAGCTCGCGCGACGCCCACCTTGACGGCAGTGAGCGCGACAAGTCGTACTGGGAGAAGATGAAGGAGAAGGTAGGTTCTGCTTGAAAGTGCCTGAGTGGGAAGGAATGTCGAAGCTGACTGTGACGACAGGGCTGGATTAAGAAGTAGGCTGCGCCGCTTCCGACTCCTAGGAACATGCAGACTTGCGGGATCGACTTACGGCGATGATTCTCCGGTCTCGACATGAGGAGCCGCTTCCTCTCGCTACCTCTCTCTTGCTTTCCCTCCTCGAATAAAAAACCTCGATCGCTCATGCTTCGCTTGGGGACCTGACAGGAACAAACTGAGCGGATGGATAGCGACTGAGCCGAGCTTACGGGATATATGCTTGCAACGGACATTTCCTCCTCTCTTTGCTGCTTTCGGAGCCTCCAAATCGAGATACCTGCCTGTATATCTTTCACATTAGGATTTTAGTGCTCTGGTGAGCAATAGCCGGTCGTAATTTGACTCTTGACATTTTCGCCTTGGTCTTCGTGCGCTAAACTGCGTGTTGAACCAGACCGCCTTTCACGTTCTCGGTCAGACGCTTCAACGTTCGAGGCCCGGCGCATCTGGTCGTGACTAGGATCACTCCAACATCATGAGTAGCTGTCGGGTGGGGCTTCTGCGACTTCTCGGCGCAACAAGGTAGACTTGGTTCAACGACCTTGAGATATCAAAATGGCCTCGGTTGGTGTTTGGTGAGTTAGATGCTGTTCTGGCTTGCTTCGACGGCCTCGCGTGGCCCCTGACTTTATTCGTGCCTGGACCCGGGATGAGCCCCCTTTTCCGGAGCGAGTGCAGCGGACGGAGAAAAATAAAGCACTTGGGTACGTACCCGTGTGGACTTGAGTTGCATGTGCTGCGGCTGCGGCTGCGCGCGTTCCACGTCGGATGGCTGCATGTGTATGTTCTGTGGGGATCAACGCTGCTGCAGCTCGACGGGGCCTGTCAGCAATAGGTGTAAGTTAAGTTACTGGGCATCGGCGCGCAGTGTCCTCAGCAGCAGCAGCAGAGCTCAGGAGAAGTCCATCAACGGCAACGGCGAAAGGAAGATGCTCGCACATACGCACATAGCCACAGCCAGGGCTCTCGCGACGAGCAAAAGGCAACTTAATTAACATCATGGCCCCACGCACGACACACGACCGAAATTCAAATCACAAGCTCTGGACCATCCATTGCGCGCAGCAAGCATCAGGGCCGAGGTGTCTCCAGCGCACGGCGAAGAAGCAGGCAGGATCAGCCGCGTCCAGCGCCTCGCAGGGTCGGGGTGGGTGGTGTTTTGGGATCTGGGCTGGGCATTCCTGGACGCGGGCGCCGTGGTCGAGCTGGGTGAGTGGTGCAGGACGATTGATCCGATTCGGGGACCGGGGCAAGACGGGCGGGCAATGTGGCTATTGACGTGACTGTCCATCGGCCACCCCAGCACCGGGACTGGACAGGACAGGACAGGAGGTGAAAGCGCGGAAGGTTAGGGTTGGCGAGGGCAGGGCTGCTGCTTGTTGTTGTTGTTGCTCAGGAGGTCTGCGCGGCATGGGGTCTTGGTGCGGGATTCTTTTTATGGAAACAGCTGCAACGGGAGACACGAGGACGGACGAGTCGATTCGACGGGGATTAATTAGTTGTTCGTGGTTGGGCGGCTGCTGGTCTGTTAACGTTGACGTTGGCCGTCTCCGAATCAACCGCAAAGAGCAGAGATGGAGTATGGTGTATGGAGTGTCCAGGTCTGCGTTGGCACGCTCTTCGTCTGGCCAACGCTGGGTGGTGATTCTCACGGCGTTCCCCAGACGCCGGGCTTCTCTTTGGGCATATGGCAGCCGTGGTAGGTAATTAAAAGTCAGCACCAGGCTGGATGATCTGCCCTACCGTACCGGTAGATGCGATGCGAACAAGGGGACCAGCGCATTGGGCTCTCTCGTGCCTCGGACTGTGATTGTGTCAGTCTCTCGTGCCTCCATGTCTCTGTCTCTGTCTCGCTCACGTCCCAGACTGTGTATGTATGTATCTGGTCTGAATTTGAATTCCTCCCTGCCTCCCGTCGCCCTCTGTCTCTCTTTCTCCCTCTGTCCCTCTGCACCTCTGCACCTCTGCACCTCTACACCTCTACACCTCTACACCTCTACACCTCT
>ML978777.1:0-30976 GCA_010015785.1 Saccharata proteae CBS 121410
AGAGAGAGAGAGAGAGAGAGAGAGAGAGAGAGAGCTGCTTGACACACGCGAGCCATCGAGATTCGCGGCGCGGAGGGCGAGGAAGGAAAAACGCCGCGCTGGACGCGGGATTGGAGGGAGGCAGCCCGCGCTGTGCTCGAGGGAGGAGGGGTGTGGGTGGGCTTGGGATAGCTTCTGGACTGCGTTGCTGCAGGCGCGGTTTTGCGGCCTGGCTTCTGGAGGCCTGTGAGAGGTTCGATTGGGAATTCTGAAGTCAAAAGAGAGAGGGAAGGGAAGGAGAGGAAAGGGTCGAGAGCAGGCGGGAAGAGCTGTTTGTGTGGATGTGTGGGAGACGCGAGTCTGAAACTTGTTGTGGTGGGTTGACGTTAGGCTCTGCGCTGCAGCCGTTGGCCGTTGATGCGGGACGCGAGCCGTTGAGGCGGCGGCTGTGGACGGCGGTGTTTCACGCCGGTTTTGGGTCAGGATCTATGTACGTTCACTATCGGTACCTGCATCGTGAAATGCCATCCACATCATCGTGATGGGGTGTCGGCCGTGGAGGTGGTTGGGCAGCCAGCGGCACTGCTTGGGTCGGATGGGCAGACTCGCGTCTTGCCTGCGTTACGTTATATCCTCGCGGCCCTGGCTGTTGAGCTGCACGTCGCGCGTCCTGAGACTCTCTCCTCGGACGTTGAGGTCGTGGGTTGACGGCTGCCCGCTTCGATGCCACTTGGAGGTTGTCGTCATGCGCTTCTTCGGCGTGCGCTGGCGGTCAGAGACATGCGCGGAGTGCTGCGTGAGACGCGCCTAGGTCGTCGTGGACGCGGTTGTGCCGCTTCCTCTGCCAGCTGGCGTGGACGTCATGGAGATCTCTAGAGTGCTCCGCGGCGTCGTGGTGTTTGCATGCCGCGGCTGGCAATGGTCGTTGGGGGGACTGTGGACGTGTCTGTCACTGTACATCTCTCGACTTCTGCCATCCATGTTGGTCTTTGCCTCTCTTTTCTTTCGTGCTTGCCTGTTTTCTCTGCGGCTTCTCTAGTCAATTGCATCTATAAGATTGGACTTGTCAGTGTGTTGATTTTGCTTTTCTGCCAGTCCTTTCTCCCAATCTTCGTATATCTGTCCCGCCTCCGGATCTGTGTCATATCCGAAATCCCATCTCGTCGAACTGTCAACCCTCTTCAGCGATGCAGTCGCAGTTGATGGCCTTTTCATCTTTTCTTTCCTTCTTTTTCTTTTTTCCCTCCCTCTCACAAGTCTTTTATCTTAGGATCTGGCTACCAAGAGACACTACGAGGACCGGAGCAGGAACCAGCTCTGTCCAATCTTTCTTTTCCATATTTTCCACTTGTAGTGGCTTCAAGACAAGATTGAACAATGCCATCGCTCTTCAACAGTCTGCACTTCGGTCTCTGGCCGCTTAACAGGCGTATCGAGGTCGAGGCACTTTGGGCGTGGCTGGGCGCACTTGGAGATCTTCGCAGTCCGCTGTGCGGGCTTGCTTCAACTTCTCTAAAAGACACGGTGGCTCGCTCCTACTTTCCGGTATCCGCTTCCCAGACGCACATCAACAGTCCAAGAACTCGGTTCAGGATTTGCTTCGAGGCAGGTAGTGATGTGCTTCTGGCTTGCGTCGACTGCGCAGCTCTGCCACGACTAAAGTGCCCAGACCTTGAGTGCATTTGAGCAGTCCGACAGAAGAATCTGCGCATCAGCATGATTTAAGTGCGAACAGGACTAGATGGCTGCAATGTCCACGGATGAGCCGTCAACGTCCATGGCATCAGGTCTCATGCGGATATAACGGGAGTCTTCAACGAGAGAAATGACGACGCTGACACGAGCAAAGGTTGCACGAGATGATGGAGTCGGGATTCGGCAGCCTCAAACAGCATTGAGCATCCACAGCGCAACAACGCTGACACCGCGCTCAAAGCAACAACCGGCCACCGGTGTTGGATACTCGGCCTCTACAGCCACTCAGCAGTGCGCGAAAAGCCCCCCACTCCCCACCACCCTCGGGCCGCAAGACCCGTCACGAAGCTGGGGATCCACGGCCGCAGAACGAGGTGCCTTGGGCCCAAAACAAACTCGCTTCGTCCGTACCACAATGCCCATCGCCAACCTCTCTTCCAGCACATGCGCGAATTCGCCCCCGGTTTTCCGCGCTGTTTCGCTGCGTCCGGCGTGGGAGATCTGACAGAGCAGCGCCGACCGATCCTTCGCGACGCCGTATGCTTCCATGTCCGTTCTGGAAGGATTGCGCCGAGCTGCGACGGGCGGGCGAGGCGGCGGTGGTGACGGTGGTGACGGGAGACGAACGGGTAGACGGCAAGGTTGGGGGTCGGCGGTGGTCACGAGGGTCAGAGGGATGGGAAGAGAGCCAGATTGCATTGGCGCGGGCGACCGTTTTGCCTTTTGCCACGCTGGCGCTGGTTGTCGTTGACGCGCTCAAAGAGAATGCGATGGTGATGGTGAGTGGTGGTCGTGGCTGTCACGGCATGGAGAGCTTCCGTGCAGTGCGGGGTGAGAAGGCGGATATCGTGCGACTGGATGCGATTGTGTTGGAGATGTATCTGGGAGGGAGATCTGGCGCTGGAGCAGAGATGTCGGCAGCATCTCGAGTTCGAGTTCGAGTTCGAGTTCGAGTTCCATCGTCTATCCTCTCCAGCCCATTTCTCGTCCTTCCCGTCAAGTTCTCTCTCTGCGGCTGCACAGCCTCGACATCTCTCGCCCGTATCCGCGACCAGTGCCAGGCCAGCATTCCTGATCGAGCGTAGTGAACGCTGATCCCTGTCCATTCCCGCCTCCGCACCTCTTGACCTGCACACCTCACCAACGCCTTAAAGCTGCTGTATCGCCCCCCGCCGCTGTGCTGAGGTCCCATATTCCACTCATTGCCTTTAGCATCACCACAGTCTGCACAAGACAGCGCGTCATTCGACATTGAAGCCGAACAGCAGTTACTCGGCCTCGCTGTTTGTATTAAAGCTCCACATTCATAGCTCCAAGCTCTCCATCTCACGCCTTGCCACTCACACCACATTCTCACACCTCCAAAACAAAACTCAATAACCATGTCCGAGCACGCCTCCGCCGTCAACGGCAAAGCGCCGCTCTCTTCTGATGCCTCCGGCTCGCGCTCCGTCGACCCCATCGTCAAGGTCCAGCCGCCTCGCCGCGAGGACCTGCAGCCCAGCTATGCGCAAGTCATCAAACCCGACACCGAAGACGAGTCGCAGCACGGCTGGTATGGCGCCATGATCAACTCGCTGGGCAGCTGCGTCGGCACTCTCGGCGCCATCCCGTGCTGCATCGTGTGCCCGAACCCGTACAAGCCCGTGGCGCAGGGCAACGTCGGCCTCATCACCAAGTTTGGCCGCTTCTCGAGGGCCGTAGACCCGGGTCTTGTCAAGGTGAACCCGCTGAGCGAGAACCTGATCCAGGTGGATGTCAAGATCCAAATCGTCGGTATGTGCACGTCTGATCCATTTCCCCCGATCCAGCCCATGCGAGAATCTAACACGCCTTCAGAGGTCCCCAAGCAAGTCTGCATGACCAAAGACAACGTCTCCCTCTACCTAACCTCCGTAATCTACTACCGCATCACCTCCCCGCACAAAGCCGCCTTCGGCATCTCCAACATCCGCCAAGCCCTCGTCGAGCGCACCCAAACCACGCTCCGACACGTCATCGGCGCCCGCGTCCTGCAAGACGTGATCGAGCGCCGCGAAGAAATCGCAGCCTCGATCCGCGAGATCATCGAAGACACGTCGGCCTCCTGGGGCGTCGAGGTCGAGTCGATGCTGATCAAAGACATCATCTTCAGCCAGGAGCTGCAAGACTCGCTGTCGATGGCGGCGCAGAGCAAGCGCACCGGCGAGGCCAAAGTCATCGCCGCCCGCGCCGAAGTCGAGTCCGCCAAGCTGATGCGCCAGGCCGCCGACATCCTGTCCAGCGCGCCCGCCATGCAGATCCGCTACCTCGAGGCCATGCAGGCCATGGCCAAGACCGCCAACAGCAAGGTCATCTTCCTCCCCGCCCAGAACCAGACTGTGCAGAGCCAGCTCGCCCAGGCGGACGCCGCGGGCGAGGGACCCAGCAGGTATGCCAACGCTGGCAACATGGAGGTTAATGAGTACGGCAATGGGGCGCAGGGGTTCCAGCAGGCGATTAACGCCGGCATGGTCGAGCATATCTAGTCTCTGACGCGGTGTTGTCGCCGGCGGTGGCGCTGAGCGTCGGCGCTGCGCTCCGTCCTCTGTCTCGTTTCTCTGCCCTTTCCTCTGTTCTGTTTCCGTTGACGCCTTGCGGTCTCACGCTGTCACGGACGCTGCATGTGTCGATGCGGGCTGTGGAGTGTCCATCCGGCTGGGATGGAAAGGAACGATTTGATACCCTGGTTTCTTCCCCGTCGTCTTTTTTTCTTTCTCCCCGTCTTTCTCGGCGCGCCTCGTCATACCCCATGATCGCACTCGTCATTCGCTCACCAGCTTCACGTCAATCTAATCTGCATTGTGTTCCTTTCAACGTCTGTCAATGGGTGGTAGTGCAGTGTCTTGACGCTCGTGAACTGAAAACTTGCCGTCTCAACATAGCCCAACACATCCACCCATCCATCCATCCATCGCCAGATCGCACAGCCAAAACAACCCTCCACCACACCATCGACCACCAAAACCCACACGCCAACCCCGCCCCCCTCCCCAACGAAACCCCGACATCGAACCCGCATCCAAACGCCCCAACCCAGCCACACCGACCGCACCCCCCAGGTCCTCCTTCAAACCCACAACCCGGCGCAAACCAAGCAGTCCCACCCCGCTTCCAGCGCCGTCGAAGAAAAGGCGGATAGACGACCCAGGCCCCCGCGGCCCGGTCCGGACCCGGGTATCGAGAGGGCGTTTGCGGGGGGGAGAGGGGCTCGAGTGTCGTATTTTCAGAGTCTGGGGTTGTGTGGCGCGTTGATCTGGGGATGGGGCGACGGGATGCGTGCGGAGCAGAACGGAGTGATACGATCGGTGCGTTGTTCGCCTCGCCTCGCCTCGCCTCGCCGCAGAGCAAGGACGGAGGACGGATGGAGCAACCCAGAAAGAGGGACTCGGACTAAGCACGCAACCGTACATTCGCGGCGTCTTCGCTCAATACACGTTTCAGATTCAAGTCCGACAAAGCCCGACTCCCACGCTCTATGCAAAAAAAAGGGCCGCAATCACGCTGAACACACACAATACACAATCGCCCGATCCAATCTTGACCAGCAGACCTCGAACAAGAAAAGAAGAAGAAGAAGGAAACGCTATACCGAAACCGTGCCCTTCGACGGGAAAAAAGAGGACCGAGATGATAGAAGCAAACGCAGAACGCGGAACGATCCAATGCGAGTGCGAGACGGACGACGGACAGGCAAACAACAGACGCTGCGCTTCGCGAAGGGAAAGAGCAAAAAAGGTTTGATAAGTATACAACGCTCGCATTCTCCGATTGCCCCGTCCATTTCCCCGCCACCCCGTTTCCCCGTTTCGTCGTTGCATCTAGCAACTTACCTGACGTGTATGAGTAGTGTCGTATGCGTGAGAGCTCTCTCGGGTATCGTGGGTTGTTATTTTGGCGTTATAGCAGCACGGAAGAGCCCATGTGAGTGGAGCGAAAGAAGAAGAAATAATATCGATATGGGGTTGAGCTTCTGAGGTAGTGTTGTTGTCTCAGATGATTTTCTTGAGGTCGTGATTAGGTGGTGTCTCTGTCTGGTATTGTGGATGAGCCGGTGCCAGATCTGTTGCGGATTGGCATTGTGGTGGTGGTGGATGAGGACTGGGTCGTTGATGGTCCGTCTGTATTCGTGGCAGTTGGATTGGTCGCCCTCGAAGACGGGTGCTCGTCTACCTGCGTCGCTGAAGCGAGCGCGGCCTGCGACTGCAGAGGTTGGGTAGCAGCACCATCAGTACGAGTCTTCGCCGCATCGGTGACAAAATCCGAAATGCGCTTTTCGGTACTAGGTTTTCTTAGCGGAGGCGGCTTTGGCGGCGTCGAATTCTGAACGCCCGTGACTGGCGACACTCTGGCCGGTTGCTCGTCCTCTGTTGTCTTCTCCTTGGCCTCTTCAATGACCGAGTTGGCCAACCTTGTTGCCTCTTCTTGGAGATTAGGTATTTTGCGTGATGGTTGGCTTAGGTAAGACTCGAGTAGGGCTTTCAGTGTCGCTGCGCGGACTGGTTTGGCGAGGTAGTTGTTCATGCCGACTTCGAGGCACTTCTCCCGATCACCGCTAATGGCGCTGGCTGTCATGGCGATGATCAAGACGTTATGTACTGTGGGATCAGAATGCTCTCGGATGGCCTTTGTGGCGTCGTAGCCGTCGAGGACAGGCATCTGGACATCCATGAGGACGAGGTGGAAAGGTTTGCTCTCGCTCGATGCCTTTTCCAATGCCTGTATCGTCTTTAGTCCGTCCTCGAAGGCTTCGCATTTGAAACCAAGCTTCTTGACAAAAGAGACGGCGATCTTCTGGTTGATGCGGTTGTCCTCGGCGACGGCAACCTTGATTTGTTCGCGTGGGATCTGGGGCAGGCGTCCGGCGACAACTCCTTCGCTGCTTTCTTCAACTTCTTCTGCCGGAGCACCATCCGAGACGGCTTCGGGAGCTTGAGGCTTGCTGGTCTTTTGGAAGGTGATTGTGAAAGAGACTTCTGTGCCCTTTCCGATTTCACTTTTGAGCCAGATCCTGCCGCCCATGACGCCTTCGATGATAGCCTTGACAATGCTGAGACCAAGACCAGTACCCTGGTAAGCTCTGTTGCTTGAATCTTCAACCTGTGAGAATGGATGGAAGAGTTTCTTCTGATGCTCTTCCGTGATGCCAATTCCACTGTCCGCCACACTGAACTGAACCTCTATGACCTTTGCGTCCTCCCGGACTCTTTCGGCACGAACCAAGACTGTCCCTTCCGGCGTGAATTTGTAGCTGTTGGACAGCAAGTTCATGAATATTTGATGAAGCCTTACTGGGTCACCTAGAACGAAGAGTTCGTTGTCAAGGTTCAGTTGAACGACGGTCTCCAGTCCGCGCTCTAGGTTGGTGTACGAGAGTGCTCTGACGACTTCTCTGATCGTTTCAGTGAGAGACAGTGGGACGTTGAAGACCTTCATCTTGCCAGCGTCCAGTTTGCTGAAGTCAAGCAGATCATTGATGACTGACAAAAGCGTATCGGCGCAGACCCGAATGCTGTTTGCGTACTGCTCTTGGTCTTCGCTCAGCTTACTCCCCTTGAGCAGTTCACTCATGCCGATAACACCATTGAGCGGCGTTCTAAGCTCATGTGACACATTCGCAAGGAAGAGTGCTTTGGCTTTGGCGGCCTCTTCTTTAAGCTTCATGTTCCTGATGGCGACCGCCTCAGCTTCCTTGGCCTTGATCTCCGCCGCACGTGCTTGTGCAAGGGATTTCTTCTGCATCTCCAACATAGCGATATTGCTCGCGCTGACTTGTTCGATGCGCTTGAAAAGCAAAGCGTTTGCGAGTGAGACCGAGACCGAATTGACCAGCAAGCGAAGTACTGTGAGGTTGCGTTCGCTGAACTGGTTCGGAGCGCCTTCGCAATAGATGGAGCCCAGAAGATGGTTGTCGCCATGGAGGATAGGTATGGCAATGACCGCTCTGCCGTCCGGATTGCGACGCAGATATGCGTCATTGACGCTTGAGAACCTTTCGTCCTCAAGCAGGTTCTGCACAAAGACGGTTTCTCGGAAGCGCAAGACATACATCGTGACTTGTCGAGCCACTTGATCGTCGACAGACTCCAGGGTTTGTCCACCTGGATAGCCCATCACGCCGTCAGGTCCGCCGGTAGCAGCAATGCTCCAGCCAAGTTTCTCGTCTTCAGTAACGATGGCCGCAAGCTCGGCTCCGGTAGACTCGAGAATGATCTCTGTCATCTTCGCGAGCAAACCATCGACCTGCAACTCCGAAGCCAAGACATGGCTTGATTCGAGAATGCCAGTCAAGTCGATGACGTCCAGACCCACGGCAGAGAACCCACCACCCAGGTCACCTTGAGTTACCGTCCTCTTGTTATCGGAAGGTTCTGCTGCTGGAGTGAGCCAGGCTTGCGTCCTGTCAGCCGAAGTTTGATGTCCCTCCTGACCCGCATGCTTCTCGAGCTTGTAGGAAGTGTTCCCGGTATCTACAATCTCCGTCTGAACGCCGGCATCCGCAGTGGTTATGCCAGTCACGCCGTCGAGAAGGAACTCATACTTTTCAGAGATGTGATCACTGAGGCCAGTGGCGCCAATGCTGCTGTAGCATGAGAGGGCATCCCTCATCAGCCGCCGAGCTGGTCTGGTTGCGCCGCGGCGCATGGCGCAGGCAGCGTAAAGTTCGTAAGCCAATCCTTCATCCAGGGCGAAACCATGTATCTCGGCGTGGTCGAGAGCCGCTTCGTAGTGAGCCATAGCTACGCGCGGATCTCCAGTCATTTCTTCATACTCTGCCTCCAGGACTTCGAGCCAGATTTTGTAGTTGATATCGTTGTATTGCGCGCACACTCGGAGCTTTCCAGTGAACGACACAATGCGTTCATGCAGTATATCTTTGTCCGCGCGGTTGGTATTCTCGCGGATGACTTGAATGTAGACCAGGGAGAGATAGAATAGGTTCGAGTAGTAAATGGGCATGCACCAAACACCGTCCATCATGGGTAAGATCTTCTCGCCCAGTGCGACAGCCTCCTCCAGGTGGCCGTATCTGAATAGAGAGATGAGGCAGTAACTCAGGTATATC
This sequence comes from Saccharata proteae CBS 121410, assembly GCA_010015785.1. Classification (NCBI taxonomy): domain Eukaryota; kingdom Fungi; phylum Ascomycota; class Dothideomycetes; order Botryosphaeriales; family Saccharataceae; genus Saccharata; species Saccharata proteae. Next base: position 8,759 of record ML978777.1, read on the forward strand.
GTCCTCGGTCGTTTCGGATTCGATGCCCGCGAATCAATGTATGCGAGGTACTCTGATTCATTGTGTTCGTGATCGGAATGGATTGTCTCTGCGTTCTTGACGCCTGTCTTTCCCAGTAATGCGCGGGTATATTGCCTTGCGCTGATCAGGAGAACGCCTCCTCGAAGGTCCTCGCACCAGTTCCTGAAATCGGTGGTCATCTCTGATACGAAATATTCGACTTCTGAGAGCGGCTGGGACGACCATAGCTTGAACGAGGCCTGGACTCCCATGTTTAAGAGCGAAAATATCCTGTCGGCTGAGAGTATTGTGGCGTTCATCGCTTCCTCGAGGATTGGCATTTGGTCTTTCATGTGGCTTTCCAGGTGGCCGATGAAAAGGGAGAACAAGGTCTGCCCACGGCCTACTGTATAGGCGTCGTCGCGAAACATGTCGAATAGACTCTTCGCCATGTTGGCAATTTCGACACCAAACTTCGTCATTCCGAAGCGTCCAATGGCGACCGTGGCTAGATGGATGTAGCCCAAGGCGACCTGCGGGATGATACCGTGTTCAAGGTGTATGCTGACGATGAGCATGCTCATTTGATAGAACAACCTAGAGTCCGACCAGAATGCCGCGCTTGCGATCTCCACGAGTACTGTGCCCGTTGCCAAGAGGTTCGGGTCCGTAATTGCTGGTCTGCGCAGAAGTTCAGCTTTGTCGACAGTCTGCAGCTTTGCGCATATCTGCTGAAACTCCTCGTCGCAGGTCTCCCATGATTTGTCTTCGAGCTCTAGGCCCAATTCCGTTAGGCATTGCTTGAGGGCTTTGAATGCCGCAAAAGAATCTCCACGCATTGCAGCTGTCCTCCCCGACAATATCCATCCAGGTGTCTTGTCCACGGCAGTCTTGGCTTTGGCAAAAATCGTATGGCACAAGCCGAGGGCGGCTTCAAAGAATCCTTGATACCAGTAGCACTCCGCGGCGCTGGTGGAGATGGCCAGAGTTTCGTTGTAGTAGACGTCGTCGAGTGCCTCATCCCACGGGTCATCTTGCAGCAAAAGAAAACATCTCGTGTAGTAGTACAAGCCTGTGGACCGTGCTCCAGCCTCACACGCATTTTCAGCTGCTTCCTTCAGCAGCTTCCGATAACGAACCCTGTATCGAACCCGGCCTCTAATCAGATCCGCAGCAAGAGCAACGTGTCTAGCCCTAACATAGAGTGATTTTGATCCTGTCGTGGTGTTGTCTTGAAAATTGAGTTCGATCATTGTCTTCGAGATGGCAAAGTGCATCTCTGCTTGATTAAGATGCTCACTTTCGAGCAAAGTTAGAGCGGCCTGCAGATATCGATCATGTGAAAACCTGAACCGATCATCTTTATCTCCAGGCATGATGATATACGCAGCCATTGCGCTCTCAATTGCCATGACTGGATCCTCACTAGTAATGGGCAGCCCTTCCGCATCCACCCCGTGGTCGCCGCTCATCAATCGCTTGATGACGGTGAATGAAAACGAAGTGCCGATGAGGGAGGCCCAAGCAAGAAGGCATCGAGTCACGTGGGGAAGCTCCTGCAAGCGTTTCGCAACGAAATCGTTGTTGATGCGGGACCCGTACGCCGTGGACTTGAACTCGGCAAACACCAGATCAAGATCATATTGCCAAGCCGAATCTTTCCAGGAATAGTAGATGCATTTCTTGCGGTAGCAAGCATCTAGCATTTCCCTCACAAAGAAAGGGCTGCCTCCAGTCTTTTCTTGAATAGTGGCGACCAGCGGTAAGCAATATTCAGAGTCCCGGTGAAGGGTTTCCGCCACAAATTCAGCCGTTTCATGCTCAGTGAACGGTTTCAAGTCAATCTTCGTTCCCGACTCCAAAAGCAGTCTGATGGCGGTTGACAACTTCTCCTCCTCGCGATAAGTGAGAAGCAAAACAAGCGGAAGCCTGTTCGCGACAATAGATTCTATGAGCTCTAAACTTTCATCGTCGGCGAACTGGAGGTCATCGATACAGAAGCAGATCGATTGCTGTCTGGACAACATCTTCAACACGTGAATGAATGTATTCGTGAGGCGAGAAGCATTCCGCCCCGATCCCGCGGTTGGAAAGGTCCGCAGCGGATCCGCAGAAGGTGCCGTAGGCGCACCAAGTAACCATTCGGGGAGGTCCAAGTAAGCGTGCAGTATGTGCCAAACGGGTTGCACATGAGCGCGCACGTTGTTATGGAAATCCGTCGAAATATTGGCCTCGGAAAAGATCTGACGGAAAAGCGAGCCCATCAATCGTAGTACGGGCTCAAAAGGCGCCCTTTTCGCTTGGTCAAACTTCGATGTCGCGAAGTAGAAACCTCGACTCCGTACCACAGGCTGCACCGATTGGATCAAACTAGATTTTCCATATCCCGCCGCGCCAGCAATCGCAACAACTTCACAGCGCGATTTGCGCTTCGCTCGATGGGCTTGCCGCAAGAGATCTGAAGAATCCGTTCCGGAGCTTCCATTTTGCGCGGAAGATGCTCGCCGGGCGGAATCATTCGTACTGAAGATAGATCCAGAAGGCCAGCTCTCACTTGTGGGTCTGAGCTGGTTGGGAAAACTCCTCTCCGTCGGGTCGGCAACGGACGCATCGGAGTTGTTGCGGGGCGTTCTGGCCTCTGGTCTCTCCGAACCTCTGGAACTCGAGCCTTCAGACCTTATATCCGCGATTTCATCAATCATATTCGGGCCGTCGATGACCTTTGACGAAGCGCTTATCGATGATCCTGAACTGAAGCTATACAAGCTCCTCTTGATCGAGGATTGCTGATTTCGTGAGACATTATCAATGATGTTGATGAGAGTCTGACGTTCCTGTTCGCGGCCGATTTGGCGCGAAGGCAGACTGAAGAAACTCGAAACATCCTTGGAGGCGACCTTGAATGCTTTAAGGGCTTCGACGTCGCCTTCAGCAAGGATGTCATTCAAAGAGACAAGGTCATGCTTCAATCCAGAGATTGACTTGTAACGTTCTTCGATGTTCTTGGCGGTCATCTTGGAAATGATCGACGACAACGCCTCGGGTACATCGAGCCTCTTTGACGAAACCGGAGGTATGCGCCGGGACAGAACACTCTGCATGATTTCGAGCGGACTGTCCCCGTCAAATGCAGGCTCGGCCGTTAGCATCGTCCACATCAGAATGCCTAAGCTGTAAATGTCCGTTCTGGTGTCCGGTTCGGCAGGAAGACGACCAGTTTGCTCAGGAGCTATGAATTGCAGCTTATGCTCCACGCCCACTTCCCGGCTGAGAGTACTCCAGCCGGCGGAGGTGAGGCCATTTTCAAAGCTGCGAGCCCCCGAACCAAAATTGAGCATCTTCACTTTTCCAGTCTCTCGGTTGAAGTGAAATGCATCTCCGCGGATCTCGCCATGTACTATCTTCCGCTCGTTGTGGAGGATTTCGAGAGATTCGGTAGCTCCAATGGCGAATTGCAAGAGCATCTGTAAGGAACTCTGTACACTCTTCCTCGCTCCCGCCCAACTCTTGCACTCTGCGTTTTCAGAAAATCCTGGCCCAAGGTCAACAAGCTCCTGGAGGTAGTTGGGGCCTGGCGATTCGAATATGGACACGACCAAAGTATCCCCTCCCTGACGGGATGGCAAGCGTACGAGTTCCAATGGACGGACGAAATGCTCGCAGTTTGGGTCGTTCTCGCTGGCGATGAGCTTCCCGAGCTGGAACTCGCGCTCCAGCCGCAAGACATGGCTCGATACGCGCGCTACCACGTGACGACCGTTGTTCTCGTATTTTGAAAAAGAGGAGACGCTGGCTTCGCTGTTGGAGGATTTGTGAGCCCTGAGCGCGGGTCTGAACTCGGACTGCCCATGAACGGTCCCGCCTTGCGAGAAGCTGTTGGAGGAGGATGCGCGGTTCGTGAGGGAGGCCGGATGCGGATGTCTGATGGAGTGTTGCACGCCAAAGAAATGCCAGTTGTCGTAGGACTAACGTTACTCAACAGTCAGTAAAGGGTCCGCGGCCTCAGTGCTTCTTGGCTGCTCACACTGTGGAATGGCTCCGTCTCCGTGTCCCAGGCGTAACCTGGAATCTCTGACAGACGCAGCAGCACCTGGTGTGGCAGCTTTGCGCCAGGGCCGGTCTCTTCCTCCATTCTTCCTTGTGGTGGTGGTGGGCGCTCGGCGAGGTCGCGATCAACGCATAGCTGCGGGCGCGAATGACGCAGGAGGGGAAAGGACGGGGAGACGGGCTTTGATGGAAGGAAAGCCCCTTGAGCTGGGGGTAGAGGCGTCAACGGGTAGTCTGAGCGAATGGGTGCTGGTGCAGTGTCGCCGGAAACTGGACAAGCGTGTCTCGGTGTTGGGTGGGTTGGCAGAGGGTGGGCGATGCTGGTTGTGAATCCATACGCAGCGCCACAGGCTTCGATTGAGCTCGCGCTGGCCGGGGACTTGGCGGCGGCCGATGAGCACCCACCGTGGCACAGCGGCACCTTGTGGACGCTTTATGTGACGACACCTGAGCCGCAATCCACTCGTCCGCAAAGAGTAATTGACAACGTCGAGGTCGAGGCTGCGGAGCAGAAGAGCAACACCTCCGCCTGCACCATCACACCCGCGAGCCCATCGAGAAGCACATGTCCTAGGACCCCCAGCAGAGCCGAGCGACGGCTGCTGGTGCCCCCTGATGCAGCAGCACGATGGAGGCCCCCGACGAGAATGCTTTCCAGGACTCGCCTCCGCACAAGCGTCCCCTCCCAGACGACCTTCCCAAGTCCCTAGATGACCGCAGGAGCGTTCCGCTCATGGCGGCCGAGACGGAGATGTATGATGCTTGGCAGGGTGCGCTGTGTTTCTCCTTTGTGACTTTTTGGACACCATGGCTGTCCCCGACCATTGTCACTCGCTGCAAGCTGCGCATTGCTTTTCGCGGTGTGCCCCCATGTTCAGCTGTTGACATGTGCTGATGCGTTGCCCTTCTGCCACCAGGCCAGTCCCAATTCCTCTCCAACCCTGTCTCCTCCCGACCCCTCAGCTTCAACCTCGCCCTCGACGAACCCACCGACGCACACAACCAGGCCCTCAAGGAGAACGACAGTCGCCTGGTGCAGATGCTCGAGCGCCAGGCGCGCCTCAAAAGTGACGCCATGAATTCCAAAGACAATATCGAGGCTGTTGTGAAGGATGAGAAACTGTCGGAGCAACAGAAAAAGGATACCTTGCAGGGCAGCCTCAACCAGGCTGCATCCAACGGCGACGTAGACATTATTCAGCAACTCGTGAATTCCAGCGCCAAGGACTACATCGACATTAACGCGCCAGATTCTGACGGCACGCCGCCGATGATCTACGCGAGCTGCTTCGGCCACGAGGATGTTATCGCGGCGCTCATAGAAGCCGGTGCGGACGTGGACAGGCAGGATCGCAACCAGTGGAGCTCTTTGATGTGGGCAATGACGAACAGACACAAGAACATAGTAAAATTGTTGCTGGATCACGGCGCAAAACCGGAGCTAGAATCGTCTACAGGCAGAACCGCCTTTGACTTTGTTGCACCCGGAAGTGAAATCTCCGACTATCTGCATGAAAGCGGTTATACTATTGGCAACGCAGGAGTCGGCGGCGACGACTTTTACAGCTCCGGATTTTCCCAAGATCGCTTCGAGGAAGAAGTGGCAGAGAACGAAATGAAGCGCAGGATGATGATGGAGAGTGCGATCAACCTCGAAGTCGACCTAGGCAACCTTGGACTTGACGAGCAGCCAGAGGTGAGTCCGCTAATTGGAACCGTTTTGGACGATAGACTAAGCCCCTCCAAGTCTCCGGAAGAATTCGAAGAAGGACAGGAGTTCCTTTGGGATAAATGCCTTAACGATCAGATGTTCGTCTTCCAGGAAAACGAACTGGACCGTATCCTGGACATCATCATCACGAACATGACACCTCAACGATCACCTTCCCAGAAGCCAGTGCCCGCGAACATTCTCTTTTTAAGCGCGCGTTACGCACACTACCACGCGAGTGCCGAGCTGCTTGAGCGGCTTCTTGTCTCTGCAATGGAGAAGATTAACGACGTCGTCGAAAAACACCAGTGGGACATGACCATCCTGGCATTCTGGATCTCAAACGCCACCCTCCTGTTACACTACTTGAAAAAGGACACGGGCCTGGTTCAGGCGACCATCGAGTTTCAGCTGCAAATTGCAGAGCTAATCAATGAGATATTCATCCTCATCATTCGGGACGCGGAAAGGAGAATGGACAAGGTCCTAGACACTGCGATGCTGGACCACGAAACTATCCCTGGCTTCGAAGACGTCACCTTCCAGCACGAGTGGAAGATCTTCAAGACAAAATCCAAGGCCAAACCACCAGAGCCGATTGAGAAACGCTTCCGGCCTCCCTCTCCCAAGCGCAGGGCTCAGGTTTCCCCTCGCAACATCACCTCGCTGCTTTCTTCGACGTTGTTTGTCCTTGATTTGTATGATATCCACTCCGTCATCACCGCGCAGATTCTTTCCCAGCTCTTTTACTGGCTCGGTGCAGAGCTCTTCAACCGCATCATGGGTAATCGGAAGTATCTGGCGCGCACCAAGGCCATGCAAATCAGGATGAACGTGTCGACGCTGGAGGATTGGGCCAGGACAAACAACCGCCAACCGGAGCATTTCGAACATGGGTCTATGACTTCGACGGGCGAGAACACGATCGAGGCTGCTCGTCGCCACCTCGCCCCGACCGTTCAGCTGCTCCAGTGGCTGCAGTGCTTCTCCTCCCTAGGCGAGGACCTCGAATCTTTGGAAGGCACCTTGGAGCAACTACCCCGTCTGACACCACAGCAACTCAACCACGCGGTCAAGTACTACCGTCCCGAAGTAGGGGAAAAGGGGCTCCCCAAGAACGCTCTCAAATACCTCTACAACCTGCAGAGGGAAGTGTCCGAGCGGCGCTCCAGACAGCGGAAATCCATGCCCACGCCCGGGAGTCCCGACACCGCGCAATCACCCAACAGAGCTGAAACGCAGTCGCAAGCGCCGACCTCCCCGACCTTCTCACTGCCCCAGCGTTTCGAAGAAGAGGAAGACGCGCCAGAGCACCTCCTCCTCGACCCAGCGCTCATGCTACCGTTCTCGTTACCGACGTCCACAGACATGCTGATATCCTACGGCGCAGGATTCGGCGGCACAAACAGAGAGCGCGAAAGGAAGTACCTTCCCAGCGTACCGCCCGAGTTCCTAGCCAAGCTCGAATTCAGCGGCCCGAGTAAGAACGGCGCTTCCATCTACGACGGCGCGAAGTGGAGTGATGATGGGTCAACGTGGGCTGAGTGAGCGAGGCGCTTGTTGCGTTGAGAGAGGTACTGCTGGCTGCAGGGTTGTTGCATTCGGCCAGGCGTTTTGCGTGCGAAAAGAAAATGCTACCTTTATCCTCCGAGGGCACTGTGAAGGCGTTAGTTACTATGTTGTATGTCGGAGACGATGACGACCCTGTCTCGATGCTTTCTACGGCGCTGCAGACGCTACTACTGTCTTTTTGTATTCGTTAGAGCGAGATGCGTGTGTGGGTAAACGGCTTGTTGGTGGAAGAGACTGAGCTTCAAGCGGTCGGTGTCAGCCAGATGGTAGAGGAGGCGGTATAAACATGTCGGCGTTGTTTGCGTGCTACGAGTCAAACATTTCGTTGCACAGGAGAATTAGGTACAGCTTTGGCGACGATTGAAAGTTCTGCAAGCAGTTGGCATGGTTCTCTTCAATTAACTTCTCGACGAATACATCAAATGCTCCCTGCACACAGCACACTGCACACAGCACACAGCACCCATCACCCCGACTCCCGGCCCCCGGCAGAAGATCCCCCGCGGCCAAAATGGTCGTCTCAACACGCACCTCCATCCGATCCGTGTTCACGGCAGCAACAGAGAAAAGCTCCCTGCTCGCACCGCTCTCGCTTCGCCTCACCAAAAGCAAAACACAAGCCCGGGACGCTGCGGCAGTTTTCAGTTTGTCTCCACCGCGCGCGCGTCTTGGTCAGCAGGAAAGTGGCAGTGCAGACAGGGTACGTTAACTAAGTCAATGAAATCTGCAGATCGCGACGACGGGAGCACTGGAAAGACCAATTGACTGCACTTCTTCGTACAGTACTCTTCTAGTCCCCCGCTGCACTCCCGAGTTCCCATTCTCCGACTTTCAATCCCGTCTTTCAGAGTGTTCGGTGTGAATTCGGTTGTCGCAATGGCGTCCATCTCTTCTAGAACTTCGCTGGTGCTGGACTTGCCGCCTAGCTGTATTGAGTTCGTGCCGGGGCATAGGGACTTGTTCGTTGTGGGGACGTATCATCTGGAGAGGCAAGAGGGGGAGGAGGTGGTGAAGGAGGAGGAGAATGGAGGAGCGCAGCAGAGAAGTGGGAGTTTGGTCTTGTTCAGGCTGGCTGAGGATGAGGTGTAAGTTGTTTTCGAGTTTCGTGTAGTCAGTTCATGTCAATGCAGCAAATGGTGTTATTTCCATCTCATTGCGCCTTTCCATCTTTCCATTCTTTTCTTTTCCGTCTTCCTTCCCGCTCGAGACCCCAATGTTTTCAATATTTGATACCATTCCCTCAGGATTCACGCCGTAATCCATGATTCTATTCGAATCAAAGTCGAGTCGCATTTACTACAGTCACGTTTCCATCACATCTCCAGCAGGCCTATTCATCCAAGAAGCCGTCAACATCGATATCGTCCCGCGATCAATCTTTCTCTCATATCCTCCATGCCTCAACGCTCTCCTAGTCCAATTTCTAACTCATCCGTCCAGCACAAAACTCCAAACGCTCCCCACCCCATCCGCCATCTTCGACCTCCACTTCGCCCCACCAACGCACTCCTCAACTCCCCTCCTCGGCGCCTGCACATCAACCGGCACCCTCGCCCTCTACCACATCACCTCCTCGCCTCCCTCAATCACCCACCTACGCACCCTGCAGCTTTTCCCACCAACGTCCCTGATAACCTATTTCTCCTGGCACCCGACCATCCCGCATCTCATCGGCGCCACGCTCTCAGACGGCAGCACGCACCTCTGCAACACCTCTCCGTCCTCCCCATCCGCAACCGAGCAAGCTACCGACACCGACACCGATACCGACCAAACCGCCCTCACCGTCCCCCTCCACTCCCACGACCTCGAAGCCTGGGTCCTATCCTTCATCCCCAACCCCACCTCCACCGGCCTCCTAACCGGCGGCGACGACTCCGTACTAAAATACCGCCGTCTTCCCGCCCCCCTTTTCCCTTCCCCCGCCAAAATCACCACCTCCTCCTCCTCCTCCTCCACCGCCTCCACCTACCTCACCACCGTCCTCCTCCACAACGACGACGCCCCCTCCCCCACAACCTTCTGGTCCGACCGCCGCACCCACACCGCCGGCGTCACAGCCATCCTGCCGCTTCCAGGGAACCTCGTGGTGACAGGTAGCTACGACGACCGGATGCGGTTGCTGGCGCTGCCGGTAGGGGCGCTGCGGACGCCGACCGTGCTGGCGGAATGTGATTTGGGGGGCGGGGTGTGGAGGTTGAAAGACATGACGGCGAGTCCCAACGAGCACGGCGATGGGTCTGCGGATGTGGATGTGGAGGGGGAGCGCAACGAGTTTGTGCTTCTGGCCAGTTGCATGCATGCGGGGACGCGGGTGGTGCGGTTGGCGAGGAGTGCGGACAGGGCGAGTTGGGGGTTCGAGGTGCTGGCTAGGTTTGAGGAGCATGCGAGTATGAATTATGGGAGTGACGTGCAGGACGTGGAGGAGGGAGGAGAGGGGCAGGCGAGGACGGTGGTTAGCACGTCGTTTTATGATCGCTTGCTTTGCGTTTGGCGCTGGGTTGGATGATGAGGTGAGGTGGACGGCGGCTGTGGGTGGAGGGATGGCTGTTGGGGGGGAGATTGGGTGAGGCGGTTACGCTGCGGAGAGCGAAGCAGGGAACTGAGATGCTGGAGGGTTCTTGTTGCACTGCGATTGGGGATTGCTGATGCGGTCTGGAGTACCGCCCCGGGGTATCTTGTCGTAGGTGACTTCGGACAGACCGCAAAGACAACGTTCTCATCCCGGTATGTATCCGGACAGCCAGCAGACACGCATGCCCGGCCGCGCCCTCATATTCCATAAGTTGCGCAAACCCCCATTGCGCGTCCCGAGAGCCAGAAGACGCCTCAGCCGCCCCACCTCCAACCAGCCACCCCCTTCCCCTCCCCCAACACCTCCCCCACACAGCCCTCCACCCACACCCTCAACTCCTCCCTCCCCACCTCCCCCAACCCCCTCCAAGCCATCGTGACCAACTGCTCCGCCCACCCCTTGAACCACCAAACATGGTCGACGTCTTTCAACAGCAACGCAAAATGCGCCATCAGGATCAAGGCCGGAGGGTCCCTGGCCAACAGCTTTCTGACAAAGGCGTCGGACACGATGTTCGGCCACGTCATGGTGACGCTCAGACGGCAGTGCGTGGCATCGACGGCGGGGTCGGCGAGGAAGAGGGTGAAGCGGCGGAGTTGGGCGAGGGCGGTGGTGTAGATTTCGAGGGGGTCCGTTGGGGCGGTGGGCGAGGGCGCTGAGGAGGCTAGGGATATGGATGGAGGTATGGGGTGCTGTTTGTGTTGTTGTTGTTGTTGTTGTTGCTGTTGTTGTTGCTGCTGCTGTTGTTGTTGCTGTGGAGTGATGAGTCGAGGGTCAAGGGTCGGGTAGTCCGGTGAGATGGGAGTGCCGCAATTGCCATCGCTCCCACCGCAACACTCCAGCAGCATCCGCTCCAAGTTATCGAAGCGCTCTCGCAGCGGACCAGACTCAGGCATCCCGATATCTTCGGCTTCGGGAATGGATGCCTGCTTCAACAGCGGTCTTAACGGGCCCTCGCACGTCCACGCCCACACGTCGCTCGTCCGTAGTAGCGAGGGCACGCCGCGCATCAACACGAGCCAGGCGGCGCCTACGTCGGCGTGAATGTTTCTGGGAACGGCCTCGTCGGCGTCTTGGCTGAACTCGCCGTCCACGTCCGCAATCGCGATGTGCAGGAAGGCGGAGAAGACGACGAGGCCTTCGCAGTTTTCGCGGGTGATGGGTTTGGCGAGGGCGTCGCGGAAGTCGGCGAGGGCGGCTTGTTGGTGGGCGGTGGCGACGTTGGCGTAGTGTTTGCGCTGGGCGGGCGAGGAGGAAGAGGAGGTGGCGGCGAGGTGGAGGGCGGAGACGGCGAGGAGGCCGTGGAGGACTAGGGGGGAGGAGCAGGCGATGCGGGGGATGCCGGTTTGGCAGACTTCTTTTTTGGATGGGTGGGTGGAGAGGGTGAGGGAGGTGCTGACGGTGTAGTTGTGGAGGAGGTACATGTCTTCGAGGGAGAAGTTGGAGAGGGAGGACGAGGTGAGTGTTGGTGTTGGTGTTGGTGATGCCGCTCTTGGTGTTGCGATTGAGGATCCATTGCCGGGGGGGAAAGGGAGGGTGGGGAGCGGAGACGGCGAGGGTGAGGGATAGGGTAGGTTGGGGATGGTTTGCTCGAGGCTACAGGAGACCGAACGGCGGCTGCAGGCTGTGCATCTGGGCTTTTGCTCGTCGCACTTGGTGAATATCAGCGTCAGTCAAGGGTCCGTCTATCATGAATGATTTAGAAGAAAAGGCACACGGGCTCAAAAAGGTAGACAGAGCTAGACAGAAAAAAGTCGGTGCATAGATACCTTGACACGCCTCTTCTTACACTGAACACAGCCCGTGCGAGTCTTCTTGTGGCCGATCCTGGGCCTCTTCGATGCTGGCTCTTCCATCTTCTGCTCGCTTTCCCTCGCACAGCTTCCAATCGTCTTTGTCTCGTCAATCCTTCTCGTAACGTATGAAGCCAAAGAGTGCAAGTGGCCCTACACCAGCAAATTGTCAAGTAGACAATGGAGTGGATCGAGGAGATATCGTCGGACTATTAATCCTTCTCCAGATGCTCAGCCACTGAGGAGCCAAGCAAAGTAGATCAAAAGCTACCGGTGAGTTGCAGGGGAGCTGAGCGCAGAGCACAATGGAGGGGCCCAGAGAGAGTTTTGGGGGGTATGCAGGTTCGTGATTGAGGTGGCCGAGACACGCTGGTGGGCAGTGCTCGCCGGCTAGTAGAGGTAGGTCGTTGTTTGGGCCCCACAGGGTAGGATTATGGTCGGACCTTCCAGCCAATGAGAGAGTGCGCAGTGCGAGCCAGTCTCGCATTCCCAATCAGGAGCTCGGCAATCCCAGCTTGGCGTGCGTGACTCGGATGACTCGGGCAATCTTCGGGTTGACCGCGTCGTCCTGCAGGGCTGATTCTCGTGTTCAGGGCCCTCTCCAATCTCACACCAAGAATGCATGCCGTTGATGGCAGAAGAGCCTTACCGTCTCCGACAAGGAGCTTCCTCTTCACTTGCATATACTCCCGAGCCAAGCTCGCATCAGGTAACAACCGCACTTCACTAGTTCAACAGCAACACGTGGTCCTCGTATCTTGCTACCGTCTTCGACGACGGGAAGCGCTGGATGAGCTCGTTCATGCCATCACTATCATACAAACGTAGACGCTCGCTGACCCCCCCAGACGCCCGTATCAGCATAAAGCCATCAAAAGTCATTACCAAGTCCGATGCAATAATGCGTGCTTTGTTCCGCACGCCTCTAGCCCATGCGCCGTGATGCATTTCTCCTTCCAGCTGCAGAATTGAGCTGCTATGAGCCGAACGAGAGTCTGAAGAGTGCTCCCGCTTGTTTCATTAAGCCTTTGGGGTCTCAGAAGCCTTCGCGGCCTCGGAAGCTTTCGGGGGCTCTGGACCAGGCTCGGGAGCCGCCGCACCACTGTTCGTGAACGCCGGGTCGATGATGGAGCCACGGCGAACATTGATCTTCTTCTCGGCGTGTTGGGAGATGCGAGTGAGCTCGCTGACGAAGGAGCGGCCCCACCATGCGCTATACGCAGGAACCGTCAGTATTGTGTGGAAATTTAAGATCAGGGGCTAAACATACCTGGTGTATCGGTTCACGTATTTAGCAAGCTTCTGGTAGTTGATGGCGCGCTGCTCCTCGCCCATGGTGACCGAGTCGTGGATCGCGTCCGCAAGCTCTTCAGTGTTCCACGGGTTCACGATCAGGCTGCCGTTCAAGCTCTGGGCTGCGCCGGTGAACTCGGACAGAACCATGACACCGTGGCGCTTCTGCTGGGTTGCGATGTACTCGTATGAGACCAGGTTCATGCCGTCCCGGGTGGATGATACGAGGCAGACATCCGACACAGCGTAGAGCGCGATCAGCTCTTCAAACGAGACAGACTTGTGCATGAAGTGGATGGGCATGAACTCGATCGTGCCTAATCCGGTCAGTAATCAGTTTACAACTACAGGGGCGAGTGCATTACCGAATTTGCCGTTGATCCTGCCCACAAGCTCGTTGACGACAGCCCTGAGGTTCTGGTACTCTTCGACATCTTGACGACTGGGCACGGCCACCTGCACCAGAACCACCTTGCCGATCCACTCGGGGTGCTCCGTCAAGAACACTTCGAGGGCGTGCAGCTTCTGGGGGACACCCTTGATGTAGTCGAGACGATCAACACCAACGATGAGCTTCACACCCTGGAACTTGCGCTCCAGAGTGGCAATGCGCTCCTGGACCTTGGGCTTCTGCAGACCTTCCTCAAACTTTTCGGGATCGATACCGATGGGGAATGCGCCGACGGTGACGACCTTACCCTGGAACTCAACGCCGTTCGGGGTCGTCGCAAGTCCGCTGCGATGACATGTCAGCACCAACATGACAGACATTTTGTGCCCGTGGAACTTACAGAATTCTCGAGCAACTGCTAAGGAAGTGACGCGCGTAGTCATAAGTGTGGAAGCCAATGAGATCGCAGTGCAGAACGCCAAGGAGGATCTCGTTGCGGACGGGAAGGATGCGGTAGATCTCGCTGCTAGGGAATGGGGTGTGCAAGAAGAAGCCGAGCTTGACGTTCTTCTTGCTCGTGCCAATCTCCTCGCGCAGCATGGCGGGAAGAAGCATCAGGTGGTAGTCGTGAACCCACACGAGGTCGTTGTCCTGCACGTCCTTGGCAATCGCTTTCGCGAACAGGCGGTTGCACTCGGTGTAGGCGTTCCATGCCGACTCGTCGAACGTGATCTCACCCGGGTGGTAGTGGAAGAGCGGCCAGAGGATGGAGTCTTGGCGCAAGCGCATACGAAGTCAGTCTGATTAATGGCAATTTGGTAGGTAATACCCACTTGAGAAGCCGTTGTAGTGCCTGTCGGCCAGCTCATCGTCGAGCATGATGGGGTGTGCATTGTACTCCTCTGCCAACTTGGCCTTGAGAGTGCCGAGCTCGTTTTCCGGAACCTCTTGACCGGGCCAGCCGTACCACTGGAAGGTGGTGGACTTGGACAGACCGCTCAGACCGCTGACGAGACCGCCAGAGGACATGGACAGGTCAAAGTTGCCATCTTCGGTGCGCTTGACGGAGATGGGCAGGCGGTTAGAGACGAGAAGAAGTCGTCCCTGGTCCGACTTGGCGGGGGTATCTTCGGTCGGGGGCGCCATTGTGTGTTCGAGCGAGGTGGAGGATGGTGTGGAAGAGAGATCTTTGGGATCTTGGCTAGGAGGGTAGGTATAGTGGGTGCGACGTGCTTATAGGTGACGACAGGATGACCTGGTGGGTGAGGCTGCGTGGGCTGCGACTTGGGCCTCAGCGCGAGTGGGCCAAGACGGGAATGAGGTGGTGAGCTTCTCGTACTTTCCACGACGGGAAAGGCAGCGGACGAGGGTCGATGTGCGCCAAGGACAGGGCGACTGGGGCGAATGGAGTGCAAGTGATATGGGCAGCGACGATGGGAGGCGTCGAGAATGGGGGAAGGTTCAAGAAGGGTGTGGTTCGTTGTGGGTTGGGATGGGGATGGGGATGGTGATGGTGATGGGGTATTATTTTCTTGAGGGAGTGCACAGGGTTTGGAGGGGGACGGCGGGATGGCAGCAGTGATGCTGCTTGACGTCGGCTTGGAGCTCCGCCGCCCACTTTTCCCACGCGGAAGCTCAAGTCAAAACGGGCCGTGGCGGGCTTGAAGCACAATCGGCCACTGCCAGCCAGGAATCCGATCCGTGGCCAGCAGGGCATTTCCACCAGCATCGTTTTCGCTCTCTCTCAGCATGACGCAGGTCCAGAGTTGCAACCCAGCTGCGAATCACCTCTCGCAATACACGCACGCTTTTGCCTTGCCATACGTACTGTGCCTACAGTAACGTTACAGGTACACAGGAATCCGGCTTTGCCTGCGCACGCCAGAGCCGCAACGGTCGACCGACTCTTGTGGCCTGCCGTACTGTACAGTAAGTTATGTAGCCTGCCGTACTGCACAGTAAGTTACGTAGCCTGCCGTACTGCACAGTAAGTTATGTGGCCTGCCGTACTGTACAGTAAGTTATGTGGCCTGCCGTACTGTACGGTACCCTGAACTGCGCTAGTCTAGCTTGGGATGCGATAACCGCTATCACCACCACAATCCGTGCTCAGTCATCTGCAAGCGCGTGAGAGACGCGTCGAGCTCGTCTCCGCAACACCAGTCCTATCGTCCAACAAATCCGCCTTGCTGCCACTAGACCCATTGTCTCATCAGCTCGCTGCGCCTCCCGTCTGATCCAGCACCAAGCAAAACAGCCGCAGTCACGCACCATGTCCGACTCTGAGCCGTCTGACGGTGCCGTCGAGCAAGCATTGCGCCATGCTGTTCGCCAAGTTTTCAAATCAGGCAACCTTGACAACCTCACTGTGAAGCGCGTACGCAAGTCTGCTGAGGAGGAATTGGACCTCTCCACCGATTTCCTGAAGAATGATGCCAAGTGGAAGGACAGGAGCAAGCAGGTCATTGAATCTGAAGTAGTGAGTCTGCCTCAACAATGTCAGAGCTCTGATCATTTTCCTCGTTATGTTCAATTCCTACTACTTCAGCGAAATATGTCGGTTGCAGAAGCTACTGTCAATGCCTAAATTGTAATTTCCAACACACGTGCGCCATGTCCATTTCCATCGGGTTGAACCGACTTCTTGACAGGCCTTCTCTGGCTAAATTATCTGCGTGCCCAAACCTAAATATGATCCTGGTCATCACTAATCTGACCCTAGGCCGCACAAGAAAACGGTGGCCAGGATGATGGCAATGACAGCGAAGACGAGGCTCCAAAGCCTGCAAGACCAAAGGCAAAGGCCCAGCCTGCCAAGTCAAAAGCCGCTGCCCCGAAACGGAAAGCTCCCGAAAAAAAGAAGCCATCCACCGCAAAGACTGGAAGCCGTAAGCGACAGAAAATGTCTGTGTCTTCGGACGAAGAAGAAGAGGTGGCTAGCGAGCCTGAGCAGGCACTAAGTGATGAAGGCTCCTCACCACCACCCGCAAAGGCGCCAGCTCGGCGAGGCGCAAGAGGAGCAAGAAAGCCTCAGGTTGTGGAAGAGGACACCGAGGAGTCAGCAGATGAGTCCGCGCCCGTTCAAAAAGTCGACGAAGAGCCAAAGGATGCCGATGAACCTGATGCAGAGCCTTCTGCCAGAGATGCTGGCAGCGATATGGACCAAAACCCCAAACCCAGCGACCAGAAACCGGCAGAGTCTGAGAGCGAGTTATCTGAACTAGTCGACGAAGATCCGGCACCCAAGAAGACCAAGAAGCCCGCCGCTGCACCAGTAAAGGCAGATGACTCCGAGAGCGAGCTCTCCGAACTCATCGACGACGAACCTGCGCCCAAGAAGAAAGCCGCCAAGAAAGCTGCTCCTGCGAAGGGTAAGACCACCAAGGGCAAGGCCACTACGAGTAAAGCCGCCGAACCAGACGATCCAAACGCTGCCGAGATAAAGCGCCTACAAGGCTGGCTCGTCAAATGCGGCATCCGCAAGCTGTGGGGCAAGGAGCTCAAGCCATACGAGACGCCTAAAGCGAAGATTAACCATCTCAAAGGAATGCTCAAGGATGCGGGCATGGACGGGAGGTACTCGGTTGAGAAGGCGCGGCAGATCAAGGAGCAGCGGGAGCTGGCGGCGGATCTGGAGGCCGTCCAGGAGGGAGCGAAGATGTGGGGCCAGGAGAGCGACGAGGAAAAGGGTAGGCCGAAGAGGAGGTTGGCGAAGGGTCTGAAGGATCTGGAAGGCTTGGTCGATGAGGATGGCGGGGAGGAGACGGACTGAGACGGGGCGACGATGTTTTTGTGTGTTCAAATGGGCTATGGACCATTGGGTATTGGACACAGGACATGCCTTCCCATACCTGGACCAATTACATGCTTGGAAGAACAAACTTGGAGGCTACATAGATATTTGAATCCATGTGCATCTACATAGGATGCACATCCGGCCTTCTTCACCTGATGGAAATATCCTTCAGGCGTTCGTCGCTCCTTTGCCCACTGTCATGCGCTGGGCATACAGACTGAACACCGCTACTGAAGACATGAAGAGAACGAGATTGTAGAACTGTATCAAGTCAGCAGGAATCAAGACGTCTGGTTCAGAGGGGTCCAACGTACCGCATTTCGTGAATAAGCGCTCTCTTCGGCTTCCGTACGTGCCTCAACAAAGAGACGACGCAGGTTCGGGAGGTTCGACGGCTACTCCTGAATTCAGCTCTGCCTGATGATGCGTGACTTTTCGGATGGATGTACCATCGCGGTCTCTTTGAGGACCAAGAATCTGATGCTCGAGTCCTCGGTGTTTTGATGGTTGAGCGACTGCGACGTGGTCGTGATCCCTGTCAAGCTGTGATCTTAGCGGGTTTCACAAGGCGTGCATAACATTATCCGGGGGCTGTCGGTCTATCCACAGCATTCGACTACCCAAACTCCAGACTACAACCTCCGCAGCTTTGCAACCTTCGCGCAAAACGCCCAAAGCCCCAGATTCCGCCTCCGCTACCCAGAATTCGAGGTTGAGAAACCCCGCATCGGTCGTCCTACGTACACCGCCCGGTCTCGCAGCCGCAAGACAACCGTGTCAGGAAGTGCATGAGGGGCAACGGCGCTCGCTGCCCGCTCTTCCCATAAAGCAAAGAGATGGCGGTCAACAGGATCAGAGGCGCCTTTGCCGTGCCGAAGAAGGGAGAGACATTTGAACTGCGGGCTGGTCTGGTGTAAGGAGAACAGCATCTAGTTCACGGAGACTGTATTGACGGTGCTCCAGGTCGCAGTATGCATACGAACGGTGAGCACGCGGCGCCATGCCCACTGGACGACCATATACTGAGATTAGAACAGCAAGGAAGCTATACAAAAGACTATCATGTCCATGACGCTGGGCAAGGATGTCTCAGCGCTATTCCCAGATGTCCTTAAGAACATTGCGACGGCCGACTTGGACCAGAAGAAGCTGGTCTACCTCTATCTCATGTATGTTCCAGGTGCAATCTACCTCTGGGTCAATGGCTGATGCCATGCGTTCGTAACACAGGAATTACGCCAAATCACACCCGGACCTCTGCATTCTCGCCGTCAACACCTTTGTCCAAGATTCCGAAGACCCCAATCCCCTTGTCCGCGCGCTCGCTATACGAACAATGGGCTGTATAAGAGTAGATAAGATGGTGGACTACATGGAGGAGCCTCTGCGCAAGACGCTGCGGGATGAATCGCCCTACGTGCGGAAGACTGCGGTCCTTTGCGTTGCGAAGCTGTTCGACCTCAATCCCGCCATGTGTCTCGAGAACGGCTTCCTTGAGATACTGCAGGAGCTTATTGGAGACCCGAACCCCATGGTTGTAGCCAACTCTGTCACTGCACTGGTTGAGATCCACGAGTCCGCGCCGGAGACGAATGCATTCGTCATCAACTCCACGACGCTCAAGAAGATGTTGATGGCGCTGAATGAATGCACGGAGTGGGGGCGCGTCACTATTCTGACGACGCTTGCGGATTACCGTGCTGCGGATTTGAAGGAGGCGGAACACATCTGCGAGAGGGTGTCGCCACAATTCCAGCATGTCAACCCTAGTGTTGTCCTCGCGGCTGTCAAAGTCGTCTTCCTTCACATGAAATATGTCGGGCCGGAACTCGCAAAGTCCTACCTACGGAAGATGGCTCCTCCTCTAGTGACACTTGTATCATCCGCACCAGAAGTCCAATACGTCGCGTTGCGGAACATCGATCTTTTGCTACAAAAGCAGCCAGATATCCTAAACAAAGAGATGCGCGTCTTTTTCTGCAAGTACAACGATCCGCCGTACTTGAAGCTCGAGAAGCTTGAGATCATGGTTCGGATAGCCAACGACAAGAACGTGGATCAGCTCCTGGCGGAACTGAAAGAATACGCCATGGAAGTGGACATGGACTTCGTCAGGCGAGCAGTCAAGGCGATTGGCCAAGTGGCCATCAAGATCCAGACTGCGGCCGAGAAATGCGTCAACACCCTGCTGGATCTTATCAACACTAAGGTGAACTACGTTGTTCAGGAGGCAATCGTGGTGATCAAGGACATCTTCCGAAGATATCCTGGATATGAAGGCATAATACCTACGCTATGCCAATGCATCGACGAACTCGACGAGCCCATCGCAAGAGGATCTCTCATCTGGATCGTCGGCGAGTATGCTGAGAAGATCAGCAACGCAGGCGACATACTATCTGGCTTTGTTGACGGGTTCGGCGAGGAATTCACTCAGACTCAGCTGCAGATCCTTACCGCAGTGGTCAAATTGTTCCTGAAGAAGCCCGATCAGTCGCAAGGCCTGGTGCAAAAAGTGCTTCAAGCGGCGACGGCCGAAAATGATAATCCAGATGTCCGTGACAGAGCCTACGTCTACTGGCGGCTGCTGTCGAGTGATCCGCAGATAACGAAGGTAAGGTCGATCTAGCACATTCCGTGGACTCATCTAACAAGCATACAGAACGTCGTCCTGTCGAACAAACCGCCCATTACTTCCACAATCCACTCATTGCCGCCGGCTCTGCTGGACCAGCTGTTGACAGAGCTTTCCACGTTGGCTTCGGTCTACCACAAGCCGCCCGAGTCGTTCCTCGGCCACGGTAGATTCGGCGCGGAAGCCATGCAGAAAGCTGCCATTGAGTAAGTCTCCTACAACGCTCTTGCGCCAGCACCAGATCTGACGTCTCCAGGGAACAACGACAAAACGCCCGCGAGAATCCAATCGCGGCCGCAGCTGCTGCGGCTGCAGTCTCAGGAGGCTCTGCACCACCCCAAAGCAACGTCGAAAATCTGCTCGACATCGACTTCGACGGCGCAGCTCCGGCATCCATGCAAAAGGAGCTGAACAGCGGTGCTTCTGGCTTGGAAGGCCTGGCAGGAACTCCCCAAAGAGTCGCTTCTCCCGCTATCCCAGGCGGTCCGGCGAACAATATGGACGACTTGATGGGTCTGTTTGGATCTGGAGCAGCTGCACCGGCCTCAGCAGGACCGACTCCAGCGTCCGCAACGAATGGTACTGACGATTTGATGAATGGCTTTGCGGCTATGAACATGACTGGAAACAGCCAGCCGCCACCGCCGACGGAGCAATTGGGCGAACAGAACAAGAGCAGCAGCAATGATCTTGTGGATCTGATTTGAGGTGACTATTGTTGAAGGGGCTCCAAGGGCAACTTGTCATTGCACTTGTATACTATCTCCCATGTGCTGCATCAGTACGGTAGACTGGGCTTACGAGGATAGCCACCTCAGTCTTTTGAAGCATGCAGGAAGCCAGCGGGGAATGCATGTACCCTTCATAGCCGGACGCTCGAGGGAGGAATGTCCGAACTTGGGAGAAGATTGTCCAATTAGCAGCAAATACAATTTAATCAACATCATGCCGAAGACTTGTTCGTTGTATTTCATGCCTGCTGGCATCGTGGCACTCTTTGTTCGTTGGCATAGACCGAGTCATGGGCTTCTTTGGGCGGGAGCCGCTGATGTTCCGCGGTTCCTGTTGTGCTTGACGACGAATAGTAATCAGATTGAGTATCTAGTCTACAGGATATTGTGTCCCCTCAGGGGTTGGCGCTAGTCTAAGCGACACCCGACAATCCTCCGTACCGTCTAGTGCCCTGCTAGTACAACACTCCCCCTAATAGTGCCAACTGTCCTCTGCTGCTAGCTTATACAATCTGTACAGGGGATTTCGGCTTTGTTAATCCATCTACTAGCTGCTCCTCCGACCTGATGTAGGTAAGGTTAATCCGTTTGGCGCTGGCCTGTTCTCTACAGTAGTAGTTCTTTAGTGCCACATGCTTGGAGCGCTTGTGGTTATCGTGGTTCCTTGCCAGCGTGATTGCGGACTAGTTGTCCACGTGAACCGTGGTTAGGTACTTGGACCCGTGGATCTTGTCGCAGAGATGGAGCTCCCCTAGTAGGGATTTAACCCATTGCAGCTATCTGCACGTTTCTATGAGAGTAATATACTTAGCCTCGGTAGACGAGTGCATAACCTCCTTCTGTAGGTATAAGCGCTAGCTAATCGGTCCTAAGCTAAGCCTGAGGAGTATTCCCGAGGTGGATCTACTAGTTCTAGGATCTCCGGCGAAGTCTGCGTTATAGTATACTTCGAGAATCGGCTTAGTCCTAGTATAGTAGAGTCCGTAGTTAGGGTTACTAGAAATGTACCGAAGTACTGTTTTAGTAGTATCGATATACTCCTTATTCGGATTTGACAGGAACCTTGCTAGGTAGTTCGTGGCGTGCGCGATATTAGGGCGTGTTTAGTTTACAAGGTATTATAGACCTCCTATAATCTTGTTATATTCGTGATAGTCGGCGTTACTTACTATTTCAGTATTTACTTCTAGTAGGCGCTCGAGTGGGCGCTTTACTAGCTTACATTCTTCGAGCTAGTAACGCCTAAGTAGCGCTCGGGTATACTACCCTTAGTCTAGTCGCAGCTAGTTCCTCTCCTCTGTAATTCTTACTCCGAGAAATTAGTCTAATCGCACGACTTTAATCTTATATGCCTTATATAGTACGCGCATAACCTTATCGATTTTGTCCTCCGACGGACTTATAATCTAAAAGTCGTCTATATGTAGAAGAACGAATACATCCTTCTTCTTATTAGTGTATAGGTAGACATTAGAGATAGTCGGTAAGAGCCTAATAGTAGTAAGTATAGCGCGGGCATAGTTATACTATAGCGCTACCGCTTGCTTTAGCCTATAGAGACCTTTTTGGATAAGAAGGATGTAAGGACCTACTGGGACTGAGTACCGGAGTACCGACCAAGTAGTATATCACAGGGACAAGACGAGTAATGAGTAGCCAAAGGATGGATTCCGT